>JBBDGP010002471.1:0-356816 GCA_037952835.1 Lithobates septentrionalis | reverse complement strand
GAACAGAGAAGGGAAAGGGGCACCACCACCACCAGGAACAGAGAAGGGAAAGGGGGACCACCACCAGGAACAGAGAAGGGAACGGGGGACCGCCACCAGGAACAGAGGAGGGAAAGGGGCACCACCACCACCAGGAACAGAGAAGGGAAAGGGGCACCACCACCACCAGGAACAGAGAAGGGAAAGGGGCACCACCACCACCAGGAACAGGGGAAGGGAAAGGGGGACCACCAGGAACAGGGAAGGGAAAGGGGGACCACCACCACCAGGAACAGAGAAGGGAAAGGGGACCACCACCACCAGGAACAGAGAAGGGAAAGGGCCACCGCCAGGAACAGAGAAGGGAAAGGGGGACCGCCACCACCAGGAACAGGGAAGGGAAAGGGGGACCACCACCAGAAACAGAGAAGGGAAAGGGGCACCACCACCACCAGGAACAGAGAAGGGAAAGGGGGACCACCACCACCAGGAACAGAGAAGGGA
Source organism: Lithobates septentrionalis (assembly GCA_037952835.1). NCBI lineage: Eukaryota > Metazoa > Chordata > Amphibia > Anura > Ranidae > Lithobates > Lithobates septentrionalis. The sequence goes on along the minus strand of JBBDGP010002471.1, from coordinate 356,333 downwards.
AAGGGGCACCACCACCACCAGGAACAGAGAAGGGAAAGGGGGACCACCACCAGGAACAGAGAAGGGAACGGGGGACCGCCACCACCAGGAACAGAGAAGGGAAAGGGGCACCACCACCACCAGGAACAGAGAAGGGAAAGGGGCACACCACCACCAGGAACAGAGAAGGAAAGGGGGACCACCACCACCAGGAACAGAGAAGGGAAAGGGGCACCACCACCACCAGGAACAGAGAAGGGAAAGGGCCACCACCAGGAACAGGGAAGGGAAAGGGGGACCACCACCACCAGGAACAGAGAAGGGAAAGGGCCACCGCCAGGAACAGAGAAGGGAAAGGGGGACCACCACCACCAGGAACAGAGAAGGGAAAGGGGGACCACCGCCAGGAACAGAGAAGGGAACGGGGGACCGCCACCACCAGGAACAGAGAAGGGAAAGGGGCACCACCACCACCAGGAACAGGGAAGGGAAAGGGGGACCACCACCAGGAACAGAGAAGGGAAAGGGCCACCACCAGGAACAGAGAAGGGAAAGGGGCACCACCAGGAACAGAGAAGGGAAAGGGGGACCACCACCACCAGGAACAGAGAAGGGAACGGGGGACCGCCACCACCAGGAACAGAGAAGGGAAAGGGGGACCGCCACCACCAGGAACAGAGAAGGGAAAGGGGGACCACCACCACCAGGAACAGAGAAGGGAAAGGGGCACCACCAGGAACAGAGAAGGGAAAGGGGGACCACCACCACCAGGAACAGAGAAGGGAAAGGGGGACCACCACCACCAGGAACAGAGAAGGGAAAGGGGCACCACCAGGAACAGAGAAGGGAAAGGGGGACCACCACCACCAGGAACAGAGAAGGGAACGGGGGACCACCACCACCAGGAACAGAGAAGGGAAAGGGGCACCACCACCACCAGGAACAGAGAAGGGAAAGGGCCACCGCCAGGAACAGAGAAGGGAAAGGGGGACCACCACCACCAGAAACAGAGAAGGGAAAGGGGCACCACCACCACCAGGAACAGAGAAGGGAAAGGGGCACCACCACCACCAGGAACAGGGAAGGGAAAGGGGGACCGCCACCACCAGGAACAGAGAAGGGAAAGGGCCACCACCACCAGGAACAGAGAAGGGAAAGGGCCACCACCATGAACAGAGAAGGGAAAGGGGCACCACCAGGAACAGAGAAGGGAAAGGGGGACCACCACCACCAGGAACAGAGAAGGGAAAGGGGGACCACCACCACCAGGAACAGAGAAGGGAAAGGGGGACCACCACCACCAGGAACAGAGAAGGGAAAGGGCCACCACCACCAGGAACAGAGAAGGGAAAGGGCCACCACCATGAACAGAGAAGGGAAAGGGGCACCACCAGGAACAGAGAAGGGAAAGGGGGACCACCACCACCAGGAACAGAGAAGGGAAAGGGGGACCACCACCACCAGGAACAGAGAAGGGAACGGGGGACCGCCACCACCAGGAACAGAGAAGGGAAAGGGGCACCACCACCACCAGGAACAGGGAAGGGAAAGGGGGACCACCACCACCAGGAACAGAGAAGGGAATGGGCCACCACCAGGAACAGAGAAGGGAAAGGGCACCACCAGGAACAGAGAAGGGAAAGGGGGACCACCACCACCAGGAACAGAGAAGGGAAAGGGGGACCACCACCACCAGGAACAGAGAAGGGAAACGGGGACCACCACCAGGAACAGAGAAGGGAACGGGGGACCGCCACCACCAGGAACAGAGAAGGGAAAGGGGCACCACCAGGAACAGGGAAGGGAAAGGGGGACCGCCACCACCATGAACAGAGAAGGGAAAGGGGCACCACCAGGAACAGAGAAGGGAAAGGGGGACCACCACCACCAGGAACAGAGAAGGGAAAGGGGGACCACCACCAGGAACAGAGAAGGGAACGGGGGACCACCACCAGGAACAGAGAAGGGAAAGGGGCACCACCACCACCAGGAACAGGGAAGGGAAAGGGGGACCACCACCACCAGGAACAGAGAAGGGAAAGGGCCACCACCAGGAACAGAGAAGGGAAAGGGGCACCACCAGGAACAGAGAAGGGAAAGGGGGACCACCACCAGGAACAGAGAAGGGAAAGGGGGACCACCACCACCAGGAACAGAGAAGGGAAAGGGCCACCACCAGGAACAGAGAAGGGAAAGGGGGACCACCACCACCAGGAACAGAGAAGGGAAAGGGGGACCACCACCACCAGGAACAGAGAAGGGAACGGGGGACCACCACCACCAGGAACAGAGAAGGGAAAGGGGGACCACCACCACCAGGAACAGAGAAGGGAAAGGGCCACCACCAGGAACAGAGAACGGAAAGGGGGACCACCACCACCAGGAACAGAGAAGGGAAAGGGGGACCACCACCACCAGGAACAGAGAAGGGAAAAGGGGACCACCACCACCAGGAACAGAGAAGGGAAAGGGGGACCACCAGGAACAGAGAAGGGAAAGGGGGACCACCAGGAACAGAGAAGGGAAAGGGGGACCACCACCACCAGGAACAGAGAAGGGAAAGGGGGACCACCACCACCAGGAACAGAGAAGGGAAAGGGGGACCACCACCAGGAACAGAGAAGGGAACGGGGGACTGCCACCACCAGGAACAGAGAAGGGAAAGGGGCACCACCACCACCAGAAACAGGGAAGGGAAAGGGGGACCACCACCACCAGGAACAGAGAAGGGAAAGGGCCACCACCAGGAACAGAGAAGGGAAAGGGGCACCACCAGGAACAGAGAAGGGAAAGGGGGACCACCACCACCAGGAACAGAGAAGGGAAAGGGGGACCACCACCACCAGAAACAGAGAAGGGAAAGGGGGACCACCACCACCAGAAACAGAGAAGGGAAAGGGGGACCACCACCACCAGGAACAGAGAAGGGAAAGGGGGACCACCACCACCAGGAACAGAGAAGGGAAAGGGGGACCACCACCACCAGAAACAGAGAAGGGAAAGGGGGACCACCACCACCAGAAACAGAGAAGGGAAAGGGGGACCACCACCACCAGGAACAGAGAAGGGAAAGGGGGACCACCACCAGGAACAGGGAAGGGAAAGGGGGACCACCACCACCAGGAACAGAGAAGGGAAAGGGGGACTACCACCACCTGGAACAGAGAGGGAAAGGGGGACCACCACCACCTGGAACAGAGAAGGGAAAGGGGGACCAACACCACCAGGAACAGAAAAGGGAAAGGGGGACCACCACCACCAGGAACAAAGAAGGGAAAGGGGGACCACCACCACCAGGAACAGAGAAGGGAAAGGGGGACCACCACCACCAGGAACAGAGAAGGGAAAGGGGGACCACCACCACCAGGAACAGAGAAGGGAAAGGGGGACCGCCACCAGGAACAGAGAAGGGAAAGGGGGACCACCACCACCAGGAACAGAGAAGGGAAAGGGGGACCACCACCAGGAACAGAGAAGGGAACGGGGGACCGCCACCACCAGGAACAGAGAAGGGAAAGGGGCACCACCACCACCAGAAACAGGGAAGGGAAAGGGGGACCACCACCACCAGGAACAGAGAAGGGAAAGGGCCACCACCAGGAACAGAGAAGGGAAAGGGGCACCACCAGGAACAGAGAAGGGAAAGGGGGACCACCACCACCAGGAACAGAGAAGGGAAAGGGGGACCACCACCACCAGAAACAGAGAAGGGAAAGGGGGACCACCACCACCAGAAACAGAGAAGGGAAAGGGGGACCACCACCAGGAACAGAGAAGGGAAAGGGGGACCACCACCACCAGGAACAGAGAAGGGAAAGGGGGACCACCACCACCAGAAACAGAGAAGGGAAAGGGGGACCACCACCACCAGAAACAGAGAAGGGAAAGGGGGACCACCACCACCAGGAACAGAGAAGGGAAAGGGGGACCACCACCAGGAACAGGGAAGGGAAAGGGGGACCACCACCACCAGGAACAGAGAAGGGAAAGGGGGACTACCACCACCTGGAACAGAGAGGGAAAGGGGGACCACCACCACCTGGAACAGAGAAGGGAAAGGGGGACCACCACCACCAGGAACAAAGAAGGGAAAGGGGGACCACCACCACCAGGAACAGAGAAGGGAAAGGGCCACCACCAGGAACAGAGAAGGGAAAGGGGGACCGCCACCACCAGGAACAGGGAAGGGAAAGGGGGACCACCACCAGGAACAGGGAAGGGAAAGGGGGACCACCACCACCAGGAACAGAGAAGGGAAAGGGGCACCACCACCACCAGGAACAGAGAAGGGAAAGGGGGACCACCACCACCAGGAACAGAGAAGGGAAAGGGGGACCGCCACCACCAGGAACAGAGAAGGGAAAGGGGGACCACCACCACCTGGAACAGAGAAGGGAAAGGGGGACCACCACCACCTGGAACAGAGAAGGGAAAGGGGGACCACCCCCACCAGGAACAGAGAAGGGAAAGGGGGACCACCACCAGGAACAGGGAAGGGAAAGGGGGACCACCACCACCAGAAACAGAGAAGGGAAAGGGGGACCACCACCACCAGGAACAGAGAAGGGAAAGGGGGACCGCCACCACCAGGAACAGAGAAGGGAAAGGGGGACCACCACCACCAGGAACAGAGAAGGGAAAGGGGGACCACCACCACCAGGAACAGAGAAGGGAAAGGGGGACCGCCACCACCAGGAACAGAGAAGGGAAAGGGGGACCACCACCACCTGGAACAGAGAAGGGAAAGGGGGACCACCACCACCAGGAACAGAGAAGGGAAAGGGGGACCACTCCCACCAGGAACAGAGAAGGGAAAGGGGGACCACCACCACCAGGAACAGAGAAGGGAAAGGGGGACCACCACCACCAGGAACAGAGAAGGGAAAGGGGGACCACCATCACCAGGAACAGAGAAGGGAAAGGGGGACCACCACCACCAGGAACAGAGAAGGGAAAGGGGGACCGCCACCACCAGGAACAGGGAAGGGAAAGGGGGACCACCACCAGGAACAGAGAAGGGAAAGGGGGACCACCACCACTCGGAACAGAGAAGGGAAAGGGGGACCACCACCACCAGGAACAGAGAAGGGAAAGGGGGACCACCACCACCAGGAACAGAGAAGGGAAAGGGGCACCACCAGGAACAGAGAAGGGAAAGGGGGACCACCACCACCAGGAACAGAGAAGGGAAAGGGGGACCACCACCACCAGGAACAGAGAAGGGAAAGGGGGACCGCCACCACCAGGAACAGGGAAGGGAAAGGGGGACCACCACCAGGAACAGGGAAGGGAAAGGGGGACCACCACCACCAGGAACAGAGAAGGGAAAGGGGGACCACCACCACCAGGAACAGAGAAGGGAAAGGGCCACCACCAGGAACAGGGAAGGGAACGGGGGACCACCACCACCAGGAACAGAGAAGGGAAAGGGGCACCACCAGGAACAGAGAAGGGAAAGGGGCACCACCACCACCAGGAACAGAGAAGGGAAAGGGGGACTACCACCACCAGGAACAGAGAAGGGAAAGGGGGACCACCACCACCAGGAACAGAGAAGGGAAAGGGGCACCACCACCACCAGGAACAGAGAAGGGAAAGGGGCACCACCACCACCAGGAACAGAGAAGGGAAAGGGGCACCACCACCACCACCAGGAACAGAGAAGGGAAAGGGGCACCACCACCACCAGGAACAGAGAAGGGAAAGGGGGACCACCACCACCAGGAACAGAGAAGGGAAAGGGGGACCACCGCCAGGAACAGAGAAGGGAAAGGGGGACCACCACCACCAGGAACAGAGAAGGGAAAGGGGCACCACCACCACCAGGAACAGAGAAGGGAAAGGGGGACCACCACCAGGAACAGAGAAGGGAACGGGGGACCGCCACCACCAGGAACAGAGAAGGGAAAGGGGCACCACCACCACCAGGAACAGAGAAGGGAAAGGGGCACCACCACCACCAGGAACAGAGAAGGGAAAGGGGCACCACCACCACCAGGAACAGAGAAGGGAAAGGGGCACCACCACCACCAGGAACAGGGAAGGGAAAGGGGGACCACCAGGAACAGGGAAGGGAAAGGGGGACCACCACCACCAGGAACAGAGAAGGGAAAGGGGGACGACCACCAGGAACAGAGAAGGGAACGGGGGACCGCCACCACCAGGAACAGAGAAGGGAAAGGGGCACCACCACCACCAGGAACAGAGAAGGGAAAGGGGCACCACCACCACCAGGAACAGAGAAGGGAAAGGGGCACCACCACCACCAGGAACAGAGAAGGGAAAGGGGCACCACCACCACCAGGAACAGGGAAGGGAAAGGGGGACCACCACCACCAGGAACAGAGAAGGGAAAGGGCCACCACCAGGAACAGGGAAGGGAAAGGGGGACCACCACCACCAGGAACAGAGAAGGGAAAGGGCCACCGCCAGGAACAGAGAAGGGAAAGGGGGACCACCACCACCAGGAACAGAGAAGGGAAAGGGGGACCACCACCACCAGGAACAGAGAAGGGAAAGGGGCACCACCACCACCAGGAACAGGGAAGGGAAAGGGGGACCACCACCACCAGGAACAGAGAAGGGAAAGGGCCACCACCAGGAACAGAGAAGGGAAAGGGGCACCACCAGGAACAGAGAAGGGAAAGGACCACCACCAGGAACAGAGAAGGGAAAGGGGGACCACCACCAGGAACAGAGAAGGGAACGGGGGACCGCCACCACCAGGAACAGAGAAGGGAAAGGGGCACCACCAGGAACAGAGAAGGGAAAGGGGGACCACCACCACCAGGAACAGAGAAGGGAAAGGGGCACCACCAGGAACAGAGAAGGGAAAGGGGGACCACCACCACCAGGAACAGAGAAGGGAAAGGGGGACCACCACCACCAGGAACAGAGAAGGGAACGGGGGACCGCCACCACCAGGAACAGAGAAGGGAAAGGGGCACCACCACCACCAGGAACAGGGAAGGGAAAGGGCCACCACCACCAGGAACAGAGAAGGGAAAGGGCCACCACCACCAGGAACAGAGAAGGGAAAGGGCCACCACCATGAACAGAGAAGGGAAAGGGGCACCACCAGGAACAGAGAAGGGAAAGGGGGACCACCACCACCAGGAACAGAGAAGGGAAAGGGGGACCACCACCACCAGGAACAGAGAAGGGAAAGGGGCACCACCACCACCAGGAACAGGGAAGGGAAAGGGGGACCACCACCAGGAACAGAGAAGGGAAAGGGCCACCACCAGGAACAGAGAAGGGAAAGGGGCACCACCAGGAACAGAGAAGGGAAAGGGGGACCACCACCACCAGGAACAGAGAAGGGAAAGGGGGACCACCACCACCAGGAACAGAGAAGGGAAACGGGGACCACCACCAGGAACAGAGAAGGGAACGGGGGACCGCCACCACCAGGAACAGAGAAGGGAAAGGGGCACCACCAGGAACAGGGAAGGGAAAGGGGGACCACCACCACCAGGAACAGAGAAGGGAAAGGGGGACCACCACCAGGAACAGAGAAGGGAACGGGGGACCGCCACCACCAGGAACAGAGAAGGGAAAGGGGCACCACCACCACCAGGAACAGGGAAGGGAAAGGGGGACCACCACCACCAGGAACAGAGAAGGGAAAGGGCCACCACCAGGAACAGAGAAGGGAAAGGGGCACCACCAGGAACAGAGAAGGGAAAGGGGGACCACCACCAGGAACAGAGAAGGGAAAGGGGGACCACCACCAGGAACAGAGAAGGGAACGGGGGACCACCACCACCAGGAACAGAGAAGGGAAAAGGGGACCACCACCACCAGGAACAGAGAAGGGAAAGGGGGACCACCAGGAACAGAGAAGGGAAAGGGGGACCACCAGGAACAGAGAAGGGAAAGGGGGACCACCACCACCAGGAACAGAGAAGGGAAAGGGGGACCACCACCACCAGGAACAGAGAAGGGAATGGGGGACCGCCACCACCAGGAACAGAGAAGGGAAAGGGGCACCACCACCAGGAACAGGGAAGGGAAAGGGGGACCACCACCACCAGGAACAGAGAAGGGAAAGGGGGACCACCACCACCAGGAACAGAGGAGGGAAAGGGGGACCACCACCACCAGGAACAGGGAAGGGAAAGGGGGACCACCACCACCAGGAACAGAGAAGGGAAAGGGGGACCACCACCAGGAACAGAGAAGGGAAAGGGGCACCACCAGGAACAGAGAAGGGAAAGGGGGACCACCACCACCAGGAACAGAGAAGGGAAAGGGGGACCACCACCACCAGGAACAGGGAAGGGAAAGGGGGACCACCACCACCAGGAACAGAGAAGGAAAAGGGGCACCACCAGGAACAGAGAAGGGAAATGGGCACCACCACCAGGAACAGAGAAGGGAAAGGGGGACCACCACCACCAGGAACAGAGAAGGGAAAGGGGGACCACCACCAGGAACAGAGAAGGGAACGGGGGACCGCCACCACCAGGAACAGAGAAGGGAAAGGGGCACCACCACCAGGAACAGAGAAGGGAAAGGGGGACCGCCACCACCAGGAACAGAGAAGGGAAAGGGGGACCACCACCACCAGGAACAGAGAAGGGAAAGGGGGACCACCACCACCAGGAACAGAGAAGGGAAAGGGGGACCACCACCACCAGGAACAGAGGAGGGAAAAGGGGACCACCACCAGGAACAGAGAAGGGAAAGGGGGACCACCACCACCAGGAACAGAGAAGGGAAATGGGCACCACCACCAGGAACAGAGAAGGGAAAGGGGGACCACCACCACCAGGAACAGAGTAGGGAAAGGGGGACCACCACCACCAGGAACAGAGAAGGGAAAGGGGGACCACCACCACCAGGAACAGAGAAGGGAAAGGGGCACCACCAGGAACAGAGAAGGGAAAGGGGGACCACCACCACCAGGAACAGAGGAGGGAAAAGGGGACCACCACCAGGAACAGAGAAGGGAAAGGGGGACCACCACCACCAGGAACAGAGAAGGGAAAGGGGGACCACCACCACTCGGAACAGAGAAGGGAAAGGGGGACCACCACCACCAGGAACAGAGAAGGGAAAGGGGGACCACCACCACCAGGAACAGAGAAGGGAAAGGGGGACCACCACCACCAGGAACAGAGAAGGGAAAGGGGGACCACCACCACCAGGAACAGAGAAGGGAAAGGGGGACCACCACCACCAGGAACAGAGAAGGGAAATGGGCACCACCACCAGGAACAGAGAAGGGAAAGGGGGACCACCACCACCAGGAACAGAGAAGGGAAAGGGGGACCACCATTACCAGGAACAGAGAAGGGAAAGGGGGACCACCACCACCAGGAACAGAGAAGGGAAAGGGGGACCGCCACCACCAGGAACAGAGAAGGGAAAGGGGGACCGCCACCACCAGGAACAGAGAAGGGAAAGGGGGACCACCACCACCAGGAACAGAGAAGGGAAAGGGGGACCGCCACCACCAGGAACAGAGAAGGGAAAGGGGGACCACCACCACCAGGAACAGAGAAGGGAAAGGGGGACCACCACCACCAGGAACAGAGAAGGGAAAGGGCCACCACCAGGAACAGAGAAGGGAAAGGGGCACCACCAGGAACAGAGAAGGGAAAGGGGCACCACCAGGAACAGAGAAGGGAAAGGGGGACCACCACCAGGAACAGAGAAGGGAACGGGGGACCGCCACCACCAGGAACAGAGAAGGGAAAGGGGGACCGCCACCACCAGGAACAGAGAAGGGAAAGGGGGACCACCACCACCAGGAACAGAGAAGGGAAAGGGGCACCACCAGGAACAGAGAAGGGAAAGGGGGACCACCACCACCAGGAACAGAGAAGGGAAAAGGGGACCACCACCAGGAACAGAGGAGGGAAAAGGGGACCACCACCAGGAACAGAGAAGGGAAAGGGGGACCACCACCACCAGGAACAGAGAAGGGAAAGGGGGACCACCACCACTCGGAACAGAGAAGGGAAAGGGGGACCACCACCACCAGGAACAGAGGAGGGAAAAGGGGACCACCACCAGGAACAGAGAAGGGAAAGGGGGACCACCACCACCAGGAACAGAGAAGGGAAATGGGCACCACCACCAGGAACAGAGAAGGGAAAGGGGGACCACCACCACCAGGAACAGAGAAGGGAAAGGGGGACCACCACCAGGAACAGAGAAGGGAAAGGGGGACCACCACCACTCGGAACAGAGAAGGGAAAGGGGGACCGCCACCACCAGGAACAGAGAAGGGAAAGGGGGACCACCATCACCAGGAACAGAGAAGGGAAAGGGCCACCACCAGGAACAGAGAAGGGAAAGGGGGACCACCACCACCAGGAACAGAGAAGGGAAAGGAGGACCACCACCACCAGGAACAGAGAAGGGAAAGGGGGACCACCACCAGGAACAGAGAAGGGAAAGGGGGACCACCACCACCAGGAACAGAGAAGGGAAAGGGGGACCACCACCAGGAACAGAGAAGGGAACGGGGGACCGCCACCACCAGGAACAGAGAAGGGAAAGGGGGACCACCACCACCAGGAACAGAGAAGGGAAAGGGGGACCGCCACCACCAGGAACAGAGAAGGGAAAGGGGGACCACCACCACCAGGAACAGAGAAGGGAAAGGGGGACCACCACCAGGAACAGAGAAGGGAAAGGGGCACCACCACCACCAGGAACAGAGAAGGGAAAGGGGGACCACCACCAGGAACAGGGAAGGGAAAGGGGGACCACCACCACCAGGAACAGAGAAGGGAAAGGACCACCACCAGGAACAGAGAAGGGAAATGGGCACCACCACCAGGAACAGAGAAGGGAAAGGGCCACCACCACCAGGAACAGAGAAGGGAAAGGGCCACCACCACCAGGAACAGAGAAGGGAAATGGGCACCACCACCAGGAACAGAGAAGGGAAAGGGGGACCACCACCAGGAACAGAGAAGGGAAAGGGGCACCACCACCAGGAACAGAGAAGGGAAAGGGGCACCACCACCACCAGGAACAGAGAAGGGAAAGGGGCACCACCACCAGGAACAGAGAAGGGAAAGGGGCACCACCAGGAACAGAGAAGGGAAAGGGGGACCACCACCACCAGGAACAGAGAAGGGAAAGGGGGACCACCACCAGGAACAGAGAAGGGAACGGGGGACCGCCACCACCAGGAACAGAGAAGGGAAAGGGGGACCGCCACCACCAGGAACAGAGAAGGGAAAGGGGGACCGCCACCACCAGGAACAGAGAAGGGAAAGGGGCACCACCAGGAACAGAGAAGGGAAAGGGGGACCACCACCAGGAACAGAGAAGGGAAAGGGGGACCACCACCACCAGGAACAGAGAAGGGAAAAGGGGACCACCACCAGGAACAGAGAAGGGAAAGGGGGACCACCACCACCAGGAACAGAGAAGGGAAAAGGGGACCACCACCAGGAACAGAGGAGGGAAAAGGGGACCACCACCAGGAACAGAGAAGGGAAAGGGGGACCACCACCACCAGGAACAGAGAAGGGAAAGGGGGACCACCACCACTCGGAACAGAGAAGGGAAAGGGGGACCACCACCACCAGGAACAGAGAAGGGAAAGGGGGACCACCACCACCAGGAACAGAGAAGGGAAAGGGGGACCACCACCAGGAACAGAGGAGGGAAAAGGGGACCACCACCAGGAACAGAGAAGGGAAAGGGGGACCACCACCACCAGGAACAGAGAAGGGAAAAGGGCACCACCACCAGGAACAGAGAAGGGAAAGGGGGACCACCACCACTCGGAACAGAGAAGGGAAAGGGGGACCACCACCACCAGGAACAGAGAAGGGAAAGGGGGACCACCACCACCAGGAACAGAGAAGGGAAAGGGGCACCACCAGGAACAGAGAAGGGAAAGGGGGACCACCACCACCAGGAACAGAGAAGGGAAAGGGGGACCACCACCACCAGGAACAGAGAAGGGAAAGGGGGACCGCCACCACCAGGAACAGGGAAGGGAAAGGGGGACCACCACCAGGAACAGGGAAGGGAAAGGGGGACCACCACCACCAGGAACAGAGAAGGGAAAGGGGGACCACCACCACCAGGAACAGAGAAGGGAAAGGGCCACCACCAGGAACAGGGAAGGGAACGGGGGACCACCACCACCAGGAACAGAGAAGGGAAAGGGGCACCACCAGGAACAGAGAAGGGAAAGGGGCACCACCACCACCAGGAACAGAGAAGGGAAAGGGGGACTACCACCACCAGGAACAGAGAAGGGAAAGGGGGACCACCACCACCAGGAACAGAGAAGGGAAAGGGGCACCACCACCACCAGGAACAGAGAAGGGAAAGGGGCACCACCACCACCAGGAACAGAGAAGGGAAAGGGGCACCACCACCACCACCAGGAACAGAGAAGGGAAAGGGGCACCACCACCACCAGGAACAGAGAAGGGAAAGGGGGACCACCACCACCAGGAACAGAGAAGGGAAAGGGGGACCACCGCCAGGAACAGAGAAGGGAAAGGGGGACCACCACCACCAGGAACAGAGAAGGGAAAGGGGCACCACCACCACCAGGAACAGAGAAGGGAAAGGGGGACCACCACCAGGAACAGAGAAGGGAACGGGGGACCGCCACCACCAGGAACAGAGAAGGGAAAGGGGCACCACCACCACCAGGAACAGAGAAGGGAAAGGGGCACCACCACCACCAGGAACAGAGAAGGGAAAGGGGCACCACCACCACCAGGAACAGAGAAGGGAAAGGGGCACCACCACCACCAGGAACAGGGAAGGGAAAGGGGGACCACCAGGAACAGGGAAGGGAAAGGGGGACCACCACCACCAGGAACAGAGAAGGGAAAGGGGGACCACCACCAGGAACAGAGAAGGGAACGGGGGACCGCCACCACCAGGAACAGAGAAGGGAAAGGGGCACCACCACCACCAGGAACAGAGAAGGGAAAGGGGCACCACCACCACCAGGAACAGAGAAGGGAAAGGGGCACCACCACCACCAGGAACAGAGAAGGGAAAGGGGCACCACCACCACCAGGAACAGGGAAGGGAAAGGGGGACCACCACCACCAGGAACAGAGAAGGGAAAGGGCCACCACCAGGAACAGGGAAGGGAAAGGGGGACCACCACCACCAGGAACAGAGAAGGGAAAGGGCCACCGCCAGGAACAGAGAAGGGAAAGGGGGACCACCACCACCAGGAACAGAGAAGGGAAAGGGGGACCACCACCACCAGGAACAGAGAAGGGAAAGGGGCACCACCACCACCAGGAACAGGGAAGGGAAAGGGGGACCACCACCACCAGGAACAGAGAAGGGAAAGGGCCACCACCAGGAACAGAGAAGGGAAAGGGGCACCACCAGGAACAGAGAAGGGAAAGGACCACCACCAGGAACAGAGAAGGGAAAGGGGGACCACCACCAGGAACAGAGAAGGGAACGGGGGACCGCCACCACCAGGAACAGAGAAGGGAAAGGGGCACCACCAGGAACAGAGAAGGGAAAGGGGGACCACCACCACCAGGAACAGAGAAGGGAAAGGGGCACCACCAGGAACAGAGAAGGGAAAGGGGGACCACCACCACCAGGAACAGAGAAGGGAAAGGGGGACCACCACCACCAGGAACAGAGAAGGGAACGGGGGACCGCCACCACCAGGAACAGAGAAGGGAAAGGGGCACCACCACCACCAGGAACAGGGAAGGGAAAGGGGGACCGCCACCACCAGGAACAGAGAAGGGAAAGGGCCACCACCACCAGGAACAGAGAAGGGAAAGGGCCACCACCATGAACAGAGAAGGGAAAGGGGCACCACCAGGAACAGAGAAGGGAAAGGGGGACCACCACCACCAGGAACAGAGAAGGGAAAGGGGGACCACCACCACCAGGAACAGAGAAGGGAAAGGGGCACCACCACCACCAGGAACAGGGAAGGGAAAGGGGGACCACCACCAGGAACAGAGAAGGGAAAGGGCCACCACCAGGAACAGAGAAGGGAAAGGGGGACCACCACCACCAGGAACAGAGAAGGGAAAGGGGGACCACCACCACCAGGAACAGAGAAGGGAAACGGGGACCACCACCAGGAACAGAGAAGGGAACGGGGGACCGCCACCACCAGGAACAGAGAAGGGAAAGGGGCACCACCAGGAACAGGGAAGGGAAAGGGGGACCACCACCACCAGGAACAGAGAAGGGAAAGGGGGACCACCACCAGGAACAGAGAAGGGAACGGGGGACCGCCACCACCAGGAACAGAGAAGGGAAAGGGGCACCACCACCACCAGGAACAGGGAAGGGAAAGGGGGACCACCACCACCAGGAACAGAGAAGGGAAAGGGCCACCACCAGGAACAGAGAAGGGAAAGGGGCACCACCAGGAACAGAGAAGGGAAAGGGGGACCACCACCAGGAACAGAGAAGGGAAAGGGGGACCACCACCAGGAACAGAGAAGGGAACGGGGGACCACCACCACCAGGAACAGAGAAGGGAAAAGGGGACCACCACCACCAGGAACAGAGAAGGGAAAGGGGGACCACCAGGAACAGAGAAGGGAAAGGGGGACCACCAGGAACAGAGAAGGGAAAGGGGGACCACCACCACCAGGAACAGAGAAGGGAAAGGGGGACCACCACCACCAGGAACAGAGAAGGGAATGGGGGACCGCCACCACCAGGAACAGAGAAGGGAAAGGGGCACCACCACCAGGAACAGGGAAGGGAAAGGGGGACCACCACCACCAGGAACAGAGAAGGGAAAGGGGGACCACCACCACCAGGAACAGAGGAGGGAAAGGGGGACCACCACCACCAGGAACAGGGAAGGGAAAGGGGGACCACCACCACCAGGAACAGAGAAGGGAAAGGGGGACCACCACCAGGAACAGAGAAGGGAAAGGGGCACCACCAGGAACAGAGAAGGGAAAGGGGGACCACCACCACCAGGAACAGAGAAGGGAAAGGGGGACCACCACCACCAGGAACAGGGAAGGGAAAGGGGGACCACCACCACCAGGAACAGAGAAGGAAAAGGGGCACCACCAGGAACAGAGAAGGGAAATGGGCACCACCACCAGGAACAGAGAAGGGAAAGGGGGACCACCACCACCAGGAACAGAGAAGGGAAAGGGGGACCACCACCAGGAACAGAGAAGGGAACGGGGGACCGCCACCACCAGGAACAGAGAAGGGAAAGGGGCACCACCACCAGGAACAGAGAAGGGAAAGGGGGACCGCCACCACCAGGAACAGAGAAGGGAAAGGGGGACCACCACCACCAGGAACAGAGAAGGGAAAGGGGGACCACCACCACCAGGAACAGAGAAGGGAAAGGGGGACCACCACCACCAGGAACAGAGGAGGGAAAAGGGGACCACCACCAGGAACAGAGAAGGGAAAGGGGGACCACCACCACCAGGAACAGAGAAGGGAAATGGGCACCACCACCAGGAACAGAGAAGGGAAAGGGGGACCACCACCACCAGGAACAGAGTAGGGAAAGGGGGACCACCACCACCAGGAACAGAGAAGGGAAAGGGGGACCACCACCACCAGGAACAGAGAAGGGAAAGGGGCACCACCAGGAACAGAGAAGGGAAAGGGGGACCACCACCACCAGGAACAGAGGAGGGAAAAGGGGACCACCACCAGGAACAGAGAAGGGAAAGGGGGACCACCACCACCAGGAACAGAGAAGGGAAAGGGGGACCACCACCACTCGGAACAGAGAAGGGAAAGGGGGACCACCACCACCAGGAACAGAGAAGGGAAAGGGGGACCACCACCACCAGGAACAGAGAAGGGAAAGGGGGACCACCACCACCAGGAACAGAGAAGGGAAAGGGGGACCACCACCACCAGGAACAGAGAAGGGAAAGGGGGACCACCACCACCAGGAACAGAGAAGGGAAATGGGCACCACCACCAGGAACAGAGAAGGGAAAGGGGGACCACCACCACCAGGAACAGAGAAGGGAAAGGGGGACCACCATTACCAGGAACAGAGAAGGGAAAGGGGGACCACCACCACCAGGAACAGAGAAGGGAAAGGGGGACCGCCACCACCAGGAACAGAGAAGGGAAAGGGGGACCGCCACCACCAGGAACAGAGAAGGGAAAGGGGGACCACCACCACCAGGAACAGAGAAGGGAAAGGGGGACCGCCACCACCAGGAACAGAGAAGGGAAAGGGGGACCACCACCACCAGGAACAGAGAAGGGAAAGGGGGACCACCACCACCAGGAACAGAGAAGGGAAAGGGCCACCACCAGGAACAGAGAAGGGAAAGGGGCACCACCAGGAACAGAGAAGGGAAAGGGGCACCACCAGGAACAGAGAAGGGAAAGGGGGACCACCACCAGGAACAGAGAAGGGAACGGGGGACCGCCACCACCAGGAACAGAGAAGGGAAAGGGGGACCGCCACCACCAGGAACAGAGAAGGGAAAGGGGGACCACCACCACCAGGAACAGAGAAGGGAAAGGGGCACCACCAGGAACAGAGAAGGGAAAGGGGGACCACCACCACCAGGAACAGAGAAGGGAAAAGGGGACCACCACCAGGAACAGAGGAGGGAAAAGGGGACCACCACCAGGAACAGAGAAGGGAAAGGGGGACCACCACCACCAGGAACAGAGAAGGGAAAGGGGGACCACCACCACTCGGAACAGAGAAGGGAAAGGGGGACCACCACCACCAGGAACAGAGGAGGGAAAAGGGGACCACCACCAGGAACAGAGAAGGGAAAGGGGGACCACCACCACCAGGAACAGAGAAGGGAAATGGGCACCACCACCAGGAACAGAGAAGGGAAAGGGGGACCACCACCACCAGGAACAGAGAAGGGAAAGGGGGACCACCACCAGGAACAGAGAAGGGAAAGGGGGACCACCACCACTCGGAACAGAGAAGGGAAAGGGGGACCGCCACCACCAGGAACAGAGAAGGGAAAGGGGGACCACCATCACCAGGAACAGAGAAGGGAAAGGGCCACCACCAGGAACAGAGAAGGGAAAGGGGGACCACCACCACCAGGAACAGAGAGGGGAAAGGAGGACCACCACCACCAGGAACAGAGAAGGGAAAGGGGGACCACCACCAGGAACAGAGAAGGGAAAGGGGGACCACCACCACCAGGAACAGAGAAGGGAAAGGGGGACCACCACCAGGAACAGAGAAGGGAACGGGGGACCGCCACCACCAGGAACAGAGAAGGGAAAGGGGGACCACCACCACCAGGAACAGAGAAGGGAAAGGGGGACCGCCACCACCAGGAACAGAGAAGGGAAAGGGGGACCACCACCACCAGGAACAGAGAAGGGAAAGGGGGACCACCACCAGGAACAGAGAAGGGAAAGGGGCACCACCACCACCAGGAACAGAGAAGGGAAAGGGGGACCACCACCAGGAACAGGGAAGGGAAAGGGGGACCACCACCACCAGGAACAGAGAAGGGAAAGGACCACCACCAGGAACAGAGAAGGGAAAGGGCCACCACCACCAGGAACAGAGAAGGGAAATGGGCACCACCACCAGGAACAGAGAAGGGAAAGGGGGACCACCACCAGGAACAGAGAAGGGAAAGGGGCACCACCACCAGGAACAGAGAAGGGAAAGGGGCACCACCACCACCAGGAACAGAGAAGGGAAAGGGGCACCACCACCAGGAACAGAGAAGGGAAAGGGGCACCACCACCACCAGGAACAGGGAAGGGAAAGGGGGACCACCACCACCAGGAACAGAGAAGGGAAAGGGGCACCACCAGGAACAGAGAAGGGAAAGGGGGACCACCACCACCAGGAACAGAGAAGGGAAAGGGGGACCACCACCAGGAACAGAGAAGGGAACGGGGGACCGCCACCACCAGGAACAGAGAAGGGAAAGGGGGACCGCCACCACCAGGAACAGAGAAGGGAAAGGGGGACCGCCACCACCAGGAACAGAGAAGGGAAAGGGGCACCACCAGGAACAGAGAAGGGAAAGGGGGACCACCACCAGGAACAGAGAAGGGAAAGGGGGACCACCACCACCAGGAACAGAGAAGGGAAAAGGGGACCACCACCAGGAACAGAGAAGGGAAAGGGGGACCACCACCACCAGGAACAGAGAAGGGAAAAGGGGACCACCACCAGGAACAGAGGAGGGAAAAGGGGACCACCACCAGGAACAGAGAAGGGAAAGGGGGACCACCACCACCAGGAACAGAGAAGGGAAAGGGGGACCACCACCACTCGGAACAGAGAAGGGAAAGGGGGACCACCACCACCAGGAACAGAGAAGGGAAAGGGGGACCACCACCACCAGGAACAGAGAAGGGAAAGGGGGACCACCACCAGGAACAGAGGAGGGAAAAGGGGACCACCACCAGGAACAGGGAAGGGAAAGGGGGACCACCACCACCAGGAACAGAGAAGGGAAAGGGGGACCACCACCACCAGGAACAGAGAAGGGAAAGGGGCACCACCACCAGGAACAGAGAAGGGAAAGGGGGACCACCACCACCAGGAACAGAGAAGGGAAAGGGGGACCACCACCACCAGGAACAGAGAAGGGAAAGGGGGACCACCACCACCAGGAACAGAGAAGGGAAAGGGGGACCACCACCACCAGGAACAGAGAAGGGAAAGGGGGACCACCACCACCAGGAACAGAGAAGGGAAAGGGGCACCACCACCAGGAACAGGGAAGGGAAAGGGGGACCACCACCAGGAACAGGGAAGGGAAAGGGGGACCACCACCAGGAACAGGGAAGGGAAAGGGGGACCACCACCACCAGGAACAGAGAAGGGAAAGGGGGACCACCACCACCAGGAACAGGGAAGGGAAAGGGGGACCACCACCACCAGGAACAGAGAAGGGAAAGGGGGACCACCACCACCAGGAACAGGGAAGGGAAAGGGGGACCACCACCAGGAACAGGGAAGGGAAAGGGGGACCACCACCAGGAACAGGGAAGGGAAAGGGGGACCACCACCACCAGGAACAGAGAAGGGAAAGGGGGACCACCACCACCAGGAACAGGGAAGGGAAAGGGGGACCACCACCACCAGGAACAGAGAAGGGAAAGGGGGACCACCACCACCAGGAACAGAGAAGGGAAAGGGGGACCACCACCACCAGGAACAGAGAAGGGAAAGGGGGACCGTCACCACCAGGAACAGGGAAGGGAAAGGGGGACCACCACCAGGAACAGGGAAGGGAAAGGGGGACCACCACCAGGAACAGGGAAGGGAAAGGGGGACCACCACCACCAGGAACAGAGAAGGGAAAGGGGGACCACCACCACCAGGAACAGAGAAGGGAAAGGGGGACCACCACCACCAGGAACAGAGAAGGGAAAGGGGGACCACCACCACCAGGAACAGGGAAGGGAAAGGGCCACCACCAGGAACAGAGAAGGGAAAGGGGGACCACCACCAGGAACAGAGAAGGGAAAGGGGGACCACCACCAGGAACAGAGAAGGGAAAGGGGGACCACCACCACCAGGAACAGAGAAGGGAAAGGGGGACCACCACCAGGAACAGAGAAGGGAAAGGGGGACCACCACCACCAGGAACAGAGAAGGGAAAGGGGGACCACCACCACCAGGAACAGAGAAGGGAAAGGGGGACCACCACCAGGAACAGGGAAGGGAAAGGGGGACCACCACCACCAGGAACAGAGAAGGGAAAGGGGGACCACCACCACCAGGAACAGAGAAGGGAAAGGGGGACCACCACCAGGAACAGAGAAGGGAAAGGGGGACCACCACCACCAGGAACAGAGAAGGGAAAGGGGGACCACCACCACCAGGAACAGAGAAGGGAAAGGGGGACCACCACCAGGAACAGGGAAGGGAAAGGGGGACCACCACCACCAGGAACAGAGAAGGGAAAGGGGGACCACCACCAGGAACAGAGAAGGGAAATGGGGACCACCACCACCAGGAACAGAGAAGGGAAAGGGGGACCACCACCAGGAACAGAGAAGGGAAAGGGGGACCACCACCACCAGGAACAGAGAAGGGAAAGGGGGACCACCACCACCAGGAACAGAGAAGGGAAAGGGGGACCACCACCAGGAACAGGGAAGGGAAAGGGGGACCACCACCACCAGGAACAGAGAAGGGAAAGGGGGACCACCACCACCAGGAACAGAGAAGGGAAAGGGGGACCACCACCACCAGGAACAGAAAAGGGAAAGGGGGACCACCACCACCAGGAACAGGGAAGGGAAAGGGGGACCACCACCACCAGGAACAGAGAAGGGAAAGGGGGACCACCACCACCAGGAACAGGGAAGGGAAAGGGGGACCACCACCAGGAACAGAGAAGGGAAAGGGGGACCACCACCACCAGGAACAGAGAAGGGAAAGGGGGACCACCACCAGGAACAGAAAAGGGAAAGGGGGACCGCCACCACCAGGAACAGAGAAGGGAAAGGGGGACCACCACCAGGAACAGGGAAGGGAAAGGGGGACCACCACCACCAGGAACAGAGAAGGGAAAGGGGGACCACCAACACCTGGAACAGAGAAGGGAAAGGGGGACCACCACCACCAGGAACAGAGAAGGGAAAGGGGCACCACCACCACCAGGAACAGAGAAGGGAAAGGGGGACCACCACCAGGAACAGAGAAGGGAAAGGGGGACCACCACCACCAGGAATAGAGAAGGGAAAGGGGCACCACCAGGAACAGAGAAGGGAAAGGGGGACCACCACCACCAGGAACAGAGAAGGGAAAGGGGGACCACCACCAGGAACAGAGAAGGGAAAAGGGGACCACCACCAGGAACAGAGAAGGGAAAAGGGGACCACCACCACCAGGAACAGAGAAGGGAAAGGGGGACCACCACCAGGAACAGAGAAGGGAAAGGGGGACCGCCACCAGGAACAGAGGAGGGAAAAGGGGACCACCACCAGGAACAGAGGAGGGAAAAGGGGACCACCACCAGGAACAGAGGAGGGAAAAGGGGACCACCACCAGGAACAGAGGAGGGAAAAGGGGACCACCACCAGGAACAGAGGAGGGAAAAGGGGACCACCACTAGGAACAGGGAAGGGAAAAGGGGACCACCACCAGGAACAGGGAAGGGAAAATGGGACCACCACCAGGAACAGAGGAGGGAAAAGGGGACCACCACCAGGAACAGAGGAGGGAAAAGGGGACCACCACCAGGAACAGAGGAGGGAAAAGGGGACCACCACCAGGAACAGAGGAGGGAAAAGGGGACCACCACTAGGAACAGGGAAGGGAAAAGGGGACCACCACCACCAGGAACAGAGGAGGGAAAAGGGGACCACCACCAGGAACAGAGGAGGGAAAAAGGGACCACCACCACCAGGAACAGAGGAGGGAAAAGGGGACCACCACCAGGAACAGAGGAGGGAAAAGAGGACCACCACCAGGAACAGGGAAGGGAAAGGAGGACCACCACCAGGAACACAGGAGGGAAAAGGGGACCACCACCAGGAACAGAGGAGGGAAAAGGGGACCACCACCAGGAACAGAGGAGGGAAAAGGGGACCACCACCAGGAACAGAGGAGGGAAAAGGGGACCAACACCACCAGGAACACAGGAGGGAAAAGGGGACCACCACCAGGAACAAGGAAGGGAAAAGGGGACCACCACCAGGAACAGGGAAGGGAAAAGGGGACCACCACCAGGAACAGAGGAGGGAAAAGGGGACCACCACCAGGAACAGGGAAGGGAAAAGGGGACCGCCACCAGGAACAGAGGAGGGAAAAGGGGACCACCACCAGGAACAGAGGAGGGAAAAGGGGACCACCACCAGGAACAGGGAAGGGAAAAGGGGACCACCACCAGGAACAGGGAAGGGAAAAGGGGACCACCACCAGGAACAGGGAAGGGAAAAGGGGACCACCACCAGGAACAGAGGAGGGAAAAGGGGACCGTCACCACCAGGAACAGAGGAGGGAAAAGGGGACCACCACCACCAGGAACAGGGAAGGGAAAAGGGGACCACCACCAGGAACAGGGAAGGGAAAAGGGGACCGCCACCAGGAACAGAGGAGGGAAAAGGGGACCACCACCAGGAACAGAGGAGGGAAAAGGGGACCACCACCAGGAACAGAGGAGGGAAAAGGGGACCACCACCAGGAACAGAGGAGGGAAAAGGGGACCACCACCACCAGGAACAGGGAAGGGAAAGGGGGACCACCACCACCAGGAACAGGGAAGGGAAAAGGGGACCACCACCAGGAACAGAGGAGGGAAAAGGGGACCACCACAAGGAACAGAGGAGGGAAAAGGGGACCACCACCAGGAACAGAGGAGGGAAAAGGGGACCACCACCAGGAACAGAGGAGGGAAAAGGGGACCACCACCAGGAACAGAGGAGGGAAAAGGGGACCACCACCAGGAACAGAGGAGGGAAAAGGGGACCACCACCACCAGGAACAGAGGAGGGAAAAGGGGACCACCACCAGGAACAGAGGAGGGAAAAGGGGACCACCACCAGGAACAGAGGAGGGAAAAGGGGACCACCACCACCAGGAACAGGGAAGGGAAAGGGGGACCACCACCACCAGGAACAGGGAAGGGAAAGGGGGACCACCACCAGGAACAGAGGAGGGAAAAGGGGACCACCACCAGGAACAGAGGAGGGAAAAGGGGACCACCACCAGGAACAGAGGAGGGAAAAGGGGACCACCACCATGAACAGGGAAGGGAAAAGGGGACCACCACCAGGAACAGGGAAGGGAAAAGGGGACCACCACCAGGAACAGGGAAGGGAAAAGGGGACCACCACCAGGAACAGGGAAGGGAAAAGGGGACCGCCACCAGGAACAGAGGAGGGAAAAGGGGACCACCACCAGGAACAGAGAAGGGAAAGGGGGACCACCACCAGGAACAGGGAAGGGAAAAGGGGACCACCACCAGGAACAGAGGAGGGAAAAGGGGACCACCACCAGGAACAGAGAAGGGAAAAGGGGACCACCACCAGGAACAGGGAAGGGAAAAGGGGACCACCACCAGGAACAGAGGAGGGAAAAGGGGACCACCACCACCAGGAACAGGGAAGGGAAAAGGGGACCACCACCAGGAACAGGGAAGGGAAAAGGGGACCACCACCAGGAACAGAGGAGGGAAAAGGGGACCACCACCAGGAACAGGGAAGGGAAAAGGGGACCACCACCAGGAACAGGGAAGGGAAAAGGGGACCGCCACCAGGAACAGAGGAGGGAAAAGGGGACCACCACCAGGAACAGAGAAGGGAAAGGGGGACCACCACCAGGAACAGGGAAGGGAAAAGGGGACCACCACCAGGAACAGAGGAGGGAAAAGGGGGCCACCACCAGGAACAGAGGAGGGAAAAGGGGACCACCACCAGGAACAGAGAAGGGAAAGGGGGACCACCACCAGGAACAGAGGAGGGAAAAGGGGACCACCACCAGGAACAGAGGAGGGAAAAGGGGACCACCACCAGGAACAGAGGAGGGAAAAGGGGACCACCACCAGGAACAGAGGAGGGAAAAGGGGACCACCACCACCAGGAACAGAGGAGGGAAAAGGGGACCACCACCAGGAACAGAGGAGGGAAAAGGGGACCACCACCACCAGGAACAGAGGAGGGAAAGGGGTACCACCACCACCAGGAACAGAGGAGGGAAAAGGGGACCACCACCAGGAACAGAGGAGGGAAAAGGGGACCACCACCAGGAACAGGGAAGGGAAAAGGGGACCACCACCAGGAACAGAGGAGGGAAAAGGGGACCACCACCAGGAACAGAGGAGGGAAAAGGGGACCACCACCACCAGGAACAGGGAAGGGAAAAGGGGACCGCCACCACCAGGAACAGAGGAGGGAAAAGGGGACCACCAGGAACAGAGGAGGGAAAAGGGGGCCACCACCAGGAACAGAGGAGGGAAAAGGGGACCACCACCAGGAACAGAGGAGGGAAAAGGGGGCCACCACCAGGAACAGAGGAGGGAAAAGGGGACCACCACCAGGAACAGAGAAGGGAAAGGGGGACCACCACCAGGAACAGGGAAGGGAAAAGGGGACCACCACCAGGAACAGAGGAGGGAAAAGGGGACCACCACCAGGAACAGGGAAGGGAAAAGGGGACCACCACCAGGAACAGAGGAGGGAAAAGGGGACCACCACCAGGAACAGAGGAGGGAAAAGGGGACCACCACCACCAGGAACAGGGAAGGGAAAAGGGGACCGCCACCACCAGGAACAGAGGAGGGAAAAGGGGACCACCAGGAACAGAGGAGGGAAAAGGGGACCACCACCAGGAACAGGGGAGGGAAAAGGGGACCACCACCAGGAACAGAGGAGGGAAAAGGGGACCACCACCAGGAACAGAGGAGGGAAAAGGGGACCACCACCACCAGGAACAGAGGAGGGAAAAGGGGACCACCACCAGGAACAGAGGAGGGAAAAGGGGACCACCACCAGGAACAGAGGAGGGAAAAGGGGACCACCACCAGGAACAGAGGAGGGAAAAGGGGACCACCACCAGGAACAGGGAAGGGAAAAGGGGACCACCACCAGGAACAGAGTAGGGAAAAGGGGACCACCACCAGGAACAGAGGAGGGAAAAGGGGACCACCACCAGGAACAGAGGAGGGAAAAGGGGACCACCACCAGGAACAGAGAAGGGAAAGGGGGACCACCACCAGGAACAGGGAAGGGAAAAGGGGACCACCACCAGGAACAGAGTAGGGAAAAGGGGACCACCACCAGGAACAGAGGAGGGAAAAGGGGACCACCACCAGGAACAGAAGAGGGAAAAGGGGACCACCACCAGGAACAGAGGAGGGAAAAGGGGACCACCACCAGAAACAGAGGACGGAAAAGGGGACCACCACCAGGAACAGGGAAGGGAAAAGGGGACCACCACCAGAAACAGAGGAGGGAAAAGGGGACCACCACCACCAGGAACAGAGGAGGGAAAAGGGGACCACCACCAGGAACAGGGAAGGGAAAAGGGGACCACCACCAGGAACAGAGGAGGGAAAAGGGGACCACCACCAGGAACAGAGGAGGGAAAAGGGGACCACCACCACCAGAAACAGAGGAGGGAAAAGGGGACCACCACCAGGAACAGGGAAGGGAAAAGGGGACCACCACCAGGAACAGAGGAGGGAAAAGGGGACCACCACCAGGAACAGAGGAGGGAAAAGGGGACCACCACCAGGAACACAGGAGGGAAAAGGGGACCACCACCAGGAACAGAGAAGGGAAAGGGGGACCACCACCAGGAACAGGGAAGGGAAAGGGGGACCACCACCAGGAACAGGGAAGGGAAAAGGGGACCACCACCAGGAACACAGGAGGGAAAAGGGGACCACCACCAGGAACACAGGAGGGAAAAGGGGACCACCACCAGGAACACAGGAGGGAAAAGGGGACCACCACCAGGAACACAGGAGGGAAAAGGGGACCACCACCAGGAACAGAGAAGGGAAAGGGGGACCACCACCAGGAACAGGGAAGGGAAAAGGGGACCACCACCAGGAACACAGGAGGGAAAAGGGGACCACCACCAGGAACACAGGAGGGAAAAGGGGACCACCACCAGGAACACAGGAGGGAAAAGGGGACCACCACCAGGAACACAGGAGGGAAAAGGGGACCACCACCAGGAACAGAGAAGGGAAAGGGGGACCACCACCAGGAACAGGGAAGGGAAAAGGGGACCACCACCAGGAACACAGGAGGGAAAAGGGGACCACCACCAGGAACAGAGAAGGGAAAGGGGGACCACCACCAGGAACAGGGAAGGGAAAAGGGGACCACCACCAGGAACAGGGAAGGGAAAAGGGGACCACCACCAGGAACAGGGAAGGGAAAAGGGGACCACCACCAGGAACAGAGGAGGGAAAAGGGGACCACCACCAGGAACAGAGGAGGGAAAAGGGGACCAACACCACCAGGAACACAGGAGGGAAAAGGGGACCACCACTAGGAACAGAGGAGGGAAAAGGGGACCACCACCAGGAACAGGGAAGGGAAAAGGGGACCACCACCAGGAACAGGGAAGGGAAAAGGGGACCACCACCAGGAACAGGGAAGGGAAAAGGGGACCACCACCAGGAACAGAGGAGGGAAAAGGGGACCACCACCAGGAACAGAGGAGGGAAAAGGGGACCACCACCAGGAACAGGGAAGGGAAAAGGGGACCACCACCAGGAACAGGGAAGGGAAAAGGGGACCGCCACCAGGAACAGAGGAGGGAAAAGGGGACCACCACCAGGAACAGAGGAGGGAAAAGGGGACCACCACCAGGAACAGGGAAGGGAAAAGGGGACCACCACCAGGAACAGGGAAGGGAAAAGGGGACCGCCACCAGGAACAGAGGAGGGAAAAGGGGACCACCACCAGGAACAGAGAAGGGAAAGGGGACCACCACCAGGAACAGAGGAGGGAAAAGGGGACCACCACCAGAAACAGAGGAGGGAAAAGGGGACCACCACCAGGAACAGAGAAGGGAAAAGGGGACCACCACCAGGAACAGAGGAGGGAAAAGGGGACCACCACCAGGAACAGGGAAGGGAAAAGGGGACCACCACCAGGAACAGAGGAGGGAAAAGGGGACCACCACCAGGAACAGAGGAGGGAAAAGGGGACCACCACCAGAAACAGAGGAGGGAAAAGGGGACCACCACCAGGAACATGGAAGGGAAAAGGGGACCACCACCAGGAACAGAGGAGGGAAAAGGCGACCACCACCACCAGGAACAGAGGAGGGAAAAGGGGACCACCACCATCAGGAACAGAGGAGGGAAAAGGGGACCACCACCATCAGGAACAGAGAAGGGAAAGGGGGACCACCACCAGGAACAGGGAAGGGAAAAGGGGACCACCACCAGGAACAGGGAAGGGAAAAGGGGACCACCACCAGGAACAGAGGAGGGAAAAGGGGACCACCACTAGGAACAGAGGAGGGAAAAGGGGACCACCACCAGGAACAGGGAAGGGAAAAGGGGACCACCACCAGGAACAGGGAAGGGAAAAGGGGACCACCACCAGGAACAGGGAAGGGAAAAGGGGACCACCACCAGGAACAGAGGAGGGAAAAGGGGACCACCACCAGGAACAGAGGAGGGAAAAGGGGACCACCACCAGAAACAGAGGAGGGAAAAGGGGACCACCACCAGGAACATGGAAGGGAAAAGGGGACCACCACCAGGAACAGAGGAGGGAAAAGGCGACCACCACCACCAGGAACAGAGGAGGGAAAAGGGGACCACCACCATCAGGAACAGAGAAGGGAAAGGGGGACCACCACCAGGAACAGGGAAGGGAAAAGGGGACCACCACCAGGAACAGGGAAGGGAAAAGGGGACCACCACCAGGAACAGGGAAGGGAAAAGGGGACCACCACCAGGAACAGAGGAGGGAAAAGGGGACCACCACCAGGAACAGAGGAGGGAAAAGGGGACCACCACCAGGAACAGGGAAGGGAAAAGGGGACCACCACCAGGAACAGGGAAGGGAAAAGGGGACCGCCACCAGGAACAGAGGAGGGAAAAGGGGACCACCACCAGGAACAGAGGAGGGAAAAGGGGACCACCACCAGGAACAGGGAAGGGAAAAGGGGACCACCACCAGGAACAGGGAAGGGAAAAGGGGACCGCCACCAGGAACAGAGGAGGGAAAAGGGGACCACCACCAGGAACAGAGAAGGGAAAGGGGACCACCACCAGGAACAGAGGAGGGAAAAGGGGACCACCACCAGGAACAGAGGAGGGAAAAGGGGACCACCACCAGGAACAGAGGAGGGAAAAGGGGACCACCACCAGAAACAGAGGAGGGAAAAGGGGACCACCACCACCAGGAACAGAGGAGGGAAAAGGGGACCACCACCAGGAACAGAGAAGGGAAAGGGGGACCACCACCAGGAACAGGGAAGGGAAAGGGGGACCACCACCAGGAACAGAGTAGGGAAAAGGGGACCACCACCAGGAACAGAGGAGGGAAAAGGGGACCACCACCACCAGGAACACAGGAGGGAAAAGGGGACCACCACCAGGAACAGAGGAGGGAAAAGGGGACCACCACCAGGAACAGAGAAGGGAAAGGGGGACCACCACTAGGAACAGGGAAGGGAAAAGGGGACCACCACCACCAGGAACAGAGAAGGGAAAAGGGGACCACCACCAGGAACAGAGGAGGGAAAAGGGGACCACCACCAGGAACAGAGGAGGGAAAAGGGGACCACCACCACCAGGAACAGGGAAGGGAAAAGGGGACCACCACCAGGAACAGAGAAGGGAAAAGGGGACCACCACCAGGAACAGAGGAGGGAAAAGGGGACCACCACCAGGAACACAGGAGGGAAAAGGGGACCACCACCAGAAACAGAGGAGGGAAAAGGGGACCACCACCAGGAACAGAGGAGGGAAAAGGGGACCACCACCAGGAACAGAGGAGGGAAAAGGGGACCACCACCAGGAACAGAGGAGGGAAAAGGGGACCACCACCAGGAACAGAGGAGGGAAAAGGGGACCACCACCAGGAACAGAGGAGGGAAAAGGGGACCACCACCAGAAACAGAGGAGGGAAAAGGGGACCACCACCACCAGGAAAAGAGGAGGGAAAAGGGGACCACCACCAGAAACAGAGGAGGGAAAAGGGGACCACCACCAGGAACAGAGAAGGGAAAAGGGGACCACCACCAGGAACAGAGGAGGGAAAAGGGGACCACCACCACCAGGAACACAGGAGGGAAAAGGGGACCACCACCAGGAACAGAGGAGGGAAAAGGGGACCACCACCAGGAACAGAGGAGGGAAAAGGGGACCACCACCAGAAACAGAGGAGGGAAAAGGCGACCACCACCATCAGGAACAGAGGAGGGAAAGGGGGACCACCACCATCAGGAACAGAGGAGGGAAAAGGGGACCACCACCAGGAACATGGAAGGGAAAGGGGGACCACCACCAGGAACAGAGGACAGAAAAGGGGACCACCACCAGGAACAGAGGAGGGAAAAGGGGACCACCACCAGGAACAGGGAAGGGAAAAGGGGACCACCACCAGGAACAGGGAAGGGAAAAGGCGACCACCACCACCAGGAACATGGAAGGGAAAGGGGGACCACCACCAGGAACAGGGAAGGGAAAAGGCGACCACCACCATCAGGAACAGAGGAGGGAAAAGGGGACCACCACCAGGAACATGGAAGGGAAAGGGGGACCACCACCAGGAACAGAGGACAGAAAAGGGGACCACCACCAGGAACAGAGGAGGGAAAAGGGGACCACCACCAGGAACAGAGGAGGGAAAAGGGGACCACCACCATCAGGAACAGAGGAGGGAAAAGGGGACCACCACCAGGAACATGGAAGGGAAAGGGGGACCACCACCAGGAACAGAGGACAGAAAAGGGGACCACCACCAGGAACAGAGGAGGGAAAAGGGGACCACCACCAGGAACAGGGAAGGGAAAAGGGGACCACCACCAGGAACAGAGGAGGGAAAAGGGGACCACCACCAGGAACAGAGGAGGGAAAAGGGGACCACCACCACCAGAAACAGAGGAGGGAAAAGGGGACCACCACCAGGAACAGGGAAGGGAAAAGGGGACCAACACCAGGAACAGAGGAGGGAAAAGGGGACCACCACCAGGAACAGAGGAGGGAAAAGGGGACCACCACCAGGAACAGAGGAGGGAAAAGGGGACCACCACCAGGAACAGGGAAGGGAAAAGGGGACCACCACCAGGAACAGAGAAGGGAAAAGGGGACCACCACCAGGAACAGAGGAGGGAAAAGGGGACCACCACCAGGAACAGAGGAGGGAAAAGGGGACCACCACCAGGAACAGGGAAGGGAAAAGGGGACCACCACCAGGAACAGAGGAGGGAAAAGGGGACCACCACCAGGAACAGGGAAGGGAAAAGGGGACCACCACCAGGAACAGAGGAGGGAAAAGGGGACCACCACCAGGAACAGAGGAGGGAAAAGGGGACCACCACCAGGAACAGAGGAGGGAAAAGGGGACCACCACCAGGAACAGGGAAGGGAAAAGGGGACCACCACCAGGAACAGGGAAGGGAAAAGGGGACCACCACCAGGAACACAGGAGGGAAAAGGGGACCACCACCAGGAACAGAGGAGGGAAAAGGGGACCACCACCACCAGGAACAGAGGAGGGAAAAGGGGACCACCACCAGGAACAGAGGAGGGAAAAGGGGACCACCACCACCAGGAACAGGGAAGGGAAAAGGGGACCACCACCAGGAACACAGGAGGGAAAAGGGGACCACCACCAGGAACAGGGAAGGGAAAAGGGGACCACCACCAGGAACAGAGGAGGGAAAAGGGGACCACCACCACCAGGAACAGGGAAGGGAAAAGGGGACCACCACCAGGAACACAGGAGGGAAAAGGGGACCACCACCAGGAACAGGGAAGGGAAAAGGGGACCACCACCAGGAACACAGGAGGGAAAAGGGGACCACCACCAGGAACAGAGAAGGGAAAGGAGGACCACCACCAGGAACAGGGAAGGGAAAGGGGGACCACCACCAGGAACAGAGAAGGGAAAAGGGGACCACCACCAGGAACAGAGGAGGGAAAAGGGGACCAACACCACCAGGAACACAGGAGGGAAAAGGGGACCACCACTAGGAACAGAGGAGGGAAAAGGGGACCACCACCAGGAACAGAGGAGGGAAAAGGGGACCACCACCAGGAACAGAGGAGGGAAAAGTGGACCACCACCAGGAACAGAGGAGGGAAAAGGGGACCACCACCAGGAACAGAGGAGGGAAAAGGGGACCACCACCAGGAACAGAGGAGGGAAAAGGGGACCACCACCAGGAACAGAGGAGGGAAAAGGGGACCACCACCAGGAACAGAGGAGGGAAAAGGGGACCACCACCAGGAACAGGGAAGGGAAAAGGGGACCACCACCAGGAACAGAGGAGGGAAAAGGGGACCACCACCAGGAACAGAGGAGGGAAAAGTGGACCACCACCAGGAACAGGGAAGGGAAAAGGGGACCACCACTAGGAACAGGGAAGGGAAAAGGGGACCGCCACCAGGAACAGAGGAGGGAAAAGGGGACCACCACCAGGAACAGAGAAGGGAAAGGGGACCACCACCAGGAACAGAGGAGGGAAAAGGGGGCCACCACCAGGAACAGAGGAGGGAAAAGGGGACCACCACCAGGAACAGAGGAGGGAAAAGGGGACCACCACCACCAGGAACAGAGGAGGGAAAAGGGGACCACCACCAGGAACAGGGAAGGGAAAAGGGGACCACCACCAGGAACAGAGGAGGGAAAAGGGGACCACCACCAGGAACAGAGGAGGGAAAAGGGGACCACCACCAGGAACAGAGGAGGGAAAAGGGGACCACCACCAGAAACAGAGGAGGGAAAAGGGGACCACCACCACCAGGAACACAGGAGGGAAAAGGGGACCACCACCAGGAACAGAGGAGGGAAAAGGGGACCACCACCACCAGGAACAGAGGAGGGAAAAGGGGACCACCACCAGGAACAGAGGAGGGAAAAGGGGACCACCACCACCAGGAACAGAGGAGGGAAAAGGGGACCACCACCAGGAACAGAGGAGGGAAAAGGGGACCACCACCAGGAACAGAGAAGGGAAAGGGGGACCACCACCACCAGGAACAGAGGAGGGAAAAGGGGACCACCACCAGGAACAGAGGAGGGAAAAGGGGACCACCACCACCAGGAACAGAGGAGGGAAAAGGGGACCACCACCAGGAACAGAGGAGGGAAAAGGGGACCACCACCAGGAACAGGGAAGGGAAAGGGGGACCACCACCAGGAACAGAGTAGGGAAAAGGGGACCACCACCAGGAACAGAGGAGGGAAAAGGGGACCACCACCACCAGGAACACAGGAGGGAAAAGGGGACCACCACCACCAGGAACAGAGAAGGGAAAAGGGGACCACCACCAGGAACAGAGGAGGGAAAAGGGGACCACCACCAGGAACAGAGGAGGGAAAAGGGGACCACCACCACCAGGAACAGGGAAGGGAAAAGGGGACCACCACCAGGAACAGAGAAGGGAAAAGGGGACCACCACCAGGAACAGAGGAGGGAAAAGGGGACCACCACCAGGAACAGAGAAGGGAAAGGGGGACCACCACTAGGAACAGGGAAGGGAAAAGGGGACCACCACCACCAGGAACAGAGAAGGGAAAAGGGGACCACCACCAGGAACAGAGGAGGGAAAAGGGGACCACCACCAGGAACAGAGGAGGGAAAAGGGGACCACCACCACCAGGAACAGGGAAGGGAAAAGGGGACCACCACCAGGAACAGAGAAGGGAAAAGGGGACCACCACCAGGAACAGAGGAGGGAAAAGGGGACCACCACCAGGAACACAGGAGGGAAAAGGGGACCACCACCAGGAACAGAGGAGGGAAAAGGGGACCACCACCAGGAACAGAGGAGGGAAAAGGGGACCACCACCACCAGGAACAGAGGAGGGAAAAGGGGACCACCACCAGGAACACAGGAGGGAAAAGGGGACCACCACCAGGAACAGAGAAGGGAAAGGGGGACCACCACCAGGAACAGGGAAGGGAAAGGGGGACCACCACCAGGAACAGGGAAGGGAAAAGGGGACCACCACCAGGAACACAGGAGGGAAAAGGGGACCACCACCAGGAACACAGGAGGGAAAAGGGGACCACCACCAGGAACACAGGAGGGAAAAGGGGACCACCACCAGGAACACAGGAGGGAAAAGGGGACCACCACCAGGAACAGAGAAGGGAAAGGGGGACCACCACCAGGAACAGGGAAGGGAAAAGGGGACCACCACCAGGAACACAGGAGGGAAAAGGGGACCACCACCAGGAACACAGGAGGGAAAAGGGGACCACCACCAGGAACACAGGAGGGAAAAGGGGACCACCACCAGGAACACAGGAGGGAAAAGGGGACCACCACCAGGAACAGAGAAGGGAAAGGGGGACCACCACCAGGAACAGGGAAGGGAAAAGGGGACCACCACCAGGAACACAGGAGGGAAAAGGGGACCACCACCAGGAACAGAGAAGGGAAAGGGGGACCACCACCAGGAACAGGGAAGGGAAAAGGGGACCACCACCAGGAACAGGGAAGGGAAAAGGGGACCACCACCAGGAACAGGGAAGGGAAAAGGGGACCACCACCAGGAACAGAGGAGGGAAAAGGGGACCACCACCAGGAACAGAGGAGGGAAAAGGGGACCAACACCACCAGGAACACAGGAGGGAAAAGGGGACCACCACTAGGAACAGAGGAGGGAAAAGGGGACCACCACCAGGAACAGGGAAGGGAAAAGGGGACCACCACCAGGAACAGGGAAGGGAAAAGGGGACCACCACCAGGAACAGGGAAGGGAAAAGGGGACCACCACCAGGAACAGAGGAGGGAAAAGGGGACCACCACCAGGAACAGAGGAGGGAAAAGGGGACCACCACCAGGAACAGGGAAGGGAAAAGGGGACCACCACCAGGAACAGGGAAGGGAAAAGGGGACCGCCACCAGGAACAGAGGAGGGAAAAGGGGACCACCACCAGGAACAGAGGAGGGAAAAGGGGACCACCACCAGGAACAGGGAAGGGAAAAGGGGACCACCACCAGGAACAGGGAAGGGAAAAGGGGACCGCCACCAGGAACAGAGGAGGGAAAAGGGGACCACCACCAGGAACAGAGAAGGGAAAGGGGACCACCACCAGGAACAGAGGAGGGAAAAGGGGACCACCACCAGAAACAGAGGAGGGAAAAGGGGACCACCACCAGGAACAGAGAAGGGAAAAGGGGACCACCACCAGGAACAGAGGAGGGAAAAGGGGACCACCACCAGGAACAGGGAAGGGAAAAGGGGACCACCACCAGGAACAGAGGAGGGAAAAGGGGACCACCACCAGGAACAGAGGAGGGAAAAGGGGACCACCACCAGAAACAGAGGAGGGAAAAGGGGACCACCACCAGGAACATGGAAGGGAAAAGGGGACCACCACCAGGAACAGAGGAGGGAAAAGGCGACCACCACCACCAGGAACAGAGGAGGGAAAAGGGGACCACCACCATCAGGAACAGAGGAGGGAAAAGGGGACCACCACCATCAGGAACAGAGAAGGGAAAGGGGGACCACCACCAGGAACAGGGAAGGGAAAAGGGGACCACCACCAGGAACAGGGAAGGGAAAAGGGGACCACCACCAGGAACAGAGGAGGGAAAAGGGGACCACCACTAGGAACAGAGGAGGGAAAAGGGGACCACCACCAGGAACAGGGAAGGGAAAAGGGGACCACCACCAGGAACAGGGAAGGGAAAAGGGGACCACCACCAGGAACAGGGAAGGGAAAAGGGGACCACCACCAGGAACAGAGGATGGAAAAGGGGACCACCACCAGGAACAGAGGAGGGAAAAGGGGACCACCACCAGAAACAGAGGAGGGAAAAGGGGACCACCACCAGGAACATGGAAGGGAAAAGGGGACCACCACCAGGAACAGAGGAGGGAAAAGGCGACCACCACCACCAGGAACAGAGGAGGGAAAAGGGGACCACCACCATCAGGAACAGAGAAGGGAAAGGGGGACCACCACCAGGAACAGGGAAGGGAAAAGGGGACCACCACCAGGAACAGGGAAGGGAAAAGGGGACCACCACCAGGAACAGGGAAGGGAAAAGGGGACCACCACCAGGAACAGAGGAGGGAAAAGGGGACCACCACCAGGAACAGAGGAGGGAAAAGGGGACCACCACCAGGAACAGGGAAGGGAAAAGGGGACCACCACCAGGAACAGGGAAGGGAAAAGGGGACCGCCACCAGGAACAGAGGAGGGAAAAGGGGACCACCACCAGGAACAGAGGAGGGAAAAGGGGACCACCACCAGGAACAGGGAAGGGAAAAGGGGACCACCACCAGGAACAGGGAAGGGAAAAGGGGACCGCCACCAGGAACAGAGGAGGGAAAAGGGGACCACCACCAGGAACAGAGAAGGGAAAGGGGACCACCACCAGGAACAGAGGAGGGAAAAGGGGACCACCACCAGGAACAGAGGAGGGAAAAGGGGACCACCACCAGGAACAGAGGAGGGAAAAGGGGACCACCACCAGAAACAGAGGAGGGAAAAGGGGACCACCACCACCAGGAACAGAGGAGGGAAAAGGGGACCACCACCAGGAACAGAGAAGGGAAAGGGGGACCACCACCAGGAACAGGGAAGGGAAAGGGGGACCACCACCAGGAACAGAGTAGGGAAAAGGGGACCACCACCAGGAACAGAGGAGGGAAAAGGGGACCACCACCACCAGGAACACAGGAGGGAAAAGGGGACCACCACCAGGAACAGAGGAGGGAAAAGGGGACCACCACCAGGAACAGAGAAGGGAAAGGGGGACCACCACTAGGAACAGGGAAGGGAAAAGGGGACCACCACCACCAGGAACAGAGAAGGGAAAAGGGGACCACCACCAGGAACAGAGGAGGGAAAAGGGGACCACCACCAGGAACAGAGGAGGGAAAAGGGGACCACCACCACCAGGAACAGGGAAGGGAAAAGGGGACCACCACCAGGAACAGAGAAGGGAAAAGGGGACCACCACCAGGAACAGAGGAGGGAAAAGGGGACCACCACCAGGAACACAGGAGGGAAAAGGGGACCACCACCAGAAACAGAGGAGGGAAAAGGGGACCACCACCAGGAACAGAGGAGGGAAAAGGGGACCACCACCAGGAACAGAGGAGGGAAAAGGGGACCACCACCAGGAACAGAGGAGGGAAAAGGGGACCACCACCAGGAACAGAGGAGGGAAAAGGGGACCACCACCAGGAACAGAGGAGGGAAAAGGGGACCACCACCAGAAACAGAGGAGGGAAAAGGGGACCACCACCACCAGGAAAAGAGGAGGGAAAAGGGGACCACCACCAGAAACAGAGGAGGGAAAAGGGGACCACCACCAGGAACAGAGAAGGGAAAAGGGGACCACCACCAGGAACAGAGGAGGGAAAAGGGGACCACCACCACCAGGAACACAGGAGGGAAAAGGGGACCACCACCAGGAACAGAGGAGGGAAAAGGGGACCACCACCAGGAACAGAGGAGGGAAAAGGGGACCACCACCAGAAACAGAGGAGGGAAAAGGCGACCACCACCATCAGGAACAGAGGAGGGAAAAGGGGACCACCACCAGGAACATGGAAGGGAAAGGGGGACCACCACCAGGAACAGGGAAGGGAAAAGGCGACCACCACCATCAGGAACAGAGGAGGGAAAAGGGGACCACCACCAGGAACATGGAAGGGAAAGGGGGACCACCACCAGGAACAGAGGACAGAAAAGGGGACCACCACCAGGAACAGAGGAGGGAAAAGGGGACCACCACCAGGAACAGAGGAGGGAAAAGGGGACCACCACCATCAGGAACAGAGGAGGGAAAAGGGGACCACCACCAGGAACATGGAAGGGAAAGGGGGACCACCACCAGGAACAGAGGACAGAAAAGGGGACCACCACCAGGAACAGAGGAGGGAAAAGGGGACCACCACCAGGAACAGGGAAGGGAAAAGGGGACCACCACCAGGAACAGAGGAGGGAAAAGGGGACCACCACCAGGAACAGAGGAGGGAAAAGGGGACCACCACCACCAGAAACAGAGGAGGGAAAAGGGGACCACCACCAGGAACAGGGAAGGGAAAAGGGGACCAACACCAGGAACAGAGGAGGGAAAAGGGGACCACCACCAGGAACAGAGGAGGGAAAAGGGGACCACCACCAGGAACAGAGGAGGGAAAAGGGGACCACCACCAGGAACAGGGAAGGGAAAAGGGGACCACCACCAGGAACAGAGAAGGGAAAAGGGGACCACCACCAGGAACAGAGGAGGGAAAAGGGGACCACCACCAGGAACAGAGGAGGGAAAAGGGGACCACCACCAGGAACAGGGAAGGGAAAAGGGGACCACCACCAGGAACAGAGGAGGGAAAAGGGGACCACCACCAGGAACAGGGAAGGGAAAAGGGGACCACCACCAGGAACAGAGGAGAGAAAAGGGGACCACCACCAGGAACAGAGGAGGGAAAAGGGGACCACCACCAGGAACAGAGGAGGGAAAAGGGGACCACCACCAGGAACAGGGAAGGGAAAAGGGGACCACCACCAGGAACAGGGAAGGGAAAAGGGGACCACCACCAGGAACACAGGAGGGAAAAGGGGACCACCACCAGGAACAGAGGAGGGAAAAGGGGACCACCACCACCAGGAACAGAGGAGGGAAAAGGGGACCACCACCAGGAACAGAGGAGGGAAAAGGGGACCACCACCACCAGGAACAGGGAAGGGAAAGGGGGACCACCACCAGGAACAGGGAAGGGAAAAGGGGACCACCACCAGGAACACAGGAGGGAAAAGGGGACCACCACCAGGAACAGAGAAGGGAAAGGAGGACCACCACCAGGAACAGGGAAGGGAAAGGGGGACCACCACCAGGAACAGAGAAGGGAAAAGGGGACCACCACCAGGAACAGAGGAGGGAAAAGGGGACCAACACCACCAGGAACACAGGAGGGAAAAGGGGACCACCACTAGGAACAGAGGAGGGAAAAGGGGACCACCACCAGGAACAGAGGAGGGAAAAGGGGACCACCACCAGGAACAGAGGAGGGAAAAGTGGACCACCACCAGGAACAGAGGAGGGAAAAGGGGACCACCACCAGGAACAGAGGAGGGAAAAGGGGACCACCACCAGGAACAGAGGAGGGAAAAGGGGACCACCACCAGGAACAGAGGAGGGAAAAGGGGACCACCACCAGGAACAGAGGAGGGAAAAGGGGACCACCACCAGGAACAGGGAAGGGAAAAGGGGACCACCACCAGGAACAGAGGAGGGAAAAGGGGACCACCACCAGGAACAGAGGAGGGAAAAGTGGACCACCACCAGGAACAGGGAAGGGAAAAGGGGACCACCACTAGGAACAGGGAAGGGAAAAGGGGACCGCCACCAGGAACAGAGGAGGGAAAAGGGGACCACCACCAGGAACAGAGAAGGGAAAGGGGACCACCACCAGGAACAGAGGAGGGAAAAGGGGGCCACCACCAGGAACAGAGGAGGGAAAAGGGGACCACCACCAGGAACAGAGGAGGGAAAAGGGGACCACCACCACCAGGAACAGAGGAGGGAAAAGGGGACCACCACCAGGAACAGGGAAGGGAAAAGGGGACCACCACCAGGAACAGAGGAGGGAAAAGGGGACCACCACCAGGAACAGAGGAGGGAAAAGGGGACCACCACCAGGAACAGAGGAGGGAAAAGGGGACCACCACCAGAAACAGAGGAGGGAAAAGGGGACCACCACCACCAGGAACACAGGAGGGAAAAGGGGACCACCACCAGGAACAGAGGAGGGAAAAGGGGACCACCACCACCAGGAACAGAGGAGGGAAAAGGGGACCACCACCAGGAACAGAGGAGGGAAAAGGGGACCACCACCACCAGGAACAGAGGAGGGAAAAGGGGACCACCACCAGGAACAGAGGAGGGAAAAGGGGACCACCACCAGGAACAGAGAAGGGAAAGGGGGACCACCACCACCAGGAACAGAGGAGGGAAAAGGGGACCACCACCAGGAACAGAGGAGGGAAAAGGGGACCACCACCACCAGGAACAGAGGAGGGAAAAGGGGACCACCACCAGGAACAGAGGAGGGAAAAGGGGACCACCACCAGGAACAGGGAAGGGAAAGGGGGACCACCACCAGGAACAGAGTAGGGAAAAGGGGACCACCACCAGGAACAGAGGAGGGAAAAGGGGACCACCACCACCAGGAACACAGGAGGGAAAAGGGGACCACCACCACCAGGAACAGAGAAGGGAAAAGGGGACCACCACCAGGAACAGAGGAGGGAAAAGGGGACCACCACCAGGAACAGAGGAGGGAAAAGGGGACCACCACCACCAGGAACAGGGAAGGGAAAAGGGGACCACCACCAGGAACAGAGAAGGGAAAAGGGGACCACCACCAGGAACAGAGGAGGGAAAAGGGGACCACCACCAGGAACACAGGAGGGAAAAGGGGACCACCACCAGGAACAGAGGAGGGAAAAGGGGACCACCACCAGAAACAGAGGAGGGAAAAGGGGACCACCACCAGGAACAGAGAAGGGAATGGGGGACCACCACCACCAGGAACAGAGAAGGGAAAGGGGGACCACCACCAGGAACAGAGGAGGGAAAAGGGGACCACCACCAGGAACAGAGGAGGGAAAAGGGGACCACCACCAGGAACAGGGAAGGGAAAAGGGGACCACCACCAGGAACAGAGGAGGGAAAAGGGGACCACCACCAGGAACAGAGGAGGGAAAAGGGGACCACCACCAGGAACAGAGGAGGGAAAAGGGGACCACCACCAGGAACAGAGGAGGGAAAAGGGGACCACCACCACCAGGAACACAGGAGGGAAAAGGGGACCACCACCAGGAACAGAGGAGGGAAAAGGGGACCACCACCAGGAACAGAGGAGGGAAAAGGGGACCACCACCACCAGGAACAGGGAAGGGAAAAGGGGACCACCACCAGGAACAGAGAAGGGAAAAGGGGACCACCACCAGGAACAGAGGAGGGAAAAGGGGACCACCACCAGGAACACAGGAGGGAAAAGGGGACCACCACCAGGAACAGAGGAGGGAAAAGGGGACCACCACCAGGAACAGAGGAGGGAAAAGGGGACCACCACCAGGAACAGAGGAGGGAAAAGGGGACCACCACCAGAAACAGAGGAGGGAAAAGGGGACCACCACCACCAGGAACAGAGGAGGGAAAAGGGGACCACCACCAGGAACAGAGGAGGGAAAAGGGGACCACCACCAGGAACAGAGAAGGGAAAGGGGGACCACCACCAGGAACAGGGAAGGGAAAGGGGGACCACCACCAGGAACAGAGTAGGGAAAAGGGGACCACCACCAGGAACAGAGGAGGGAAAAGGGGACCACCACCACCAGGAACACAGGAGGGAAAAGGGGACCACCACCAGGAACAGAGGAGGGAAAAGGGGACCACCACCAGGAACAGAGAAGGGAAAGGGGGACCACCACCAGGAACAGAGGAGGGAAAAGGGGACCACCACCAGGAACAGAGAAGGGAATGGGGGACCACCACCACCAGGAACAGAGAAGGGAAAGGGGGACCACCACCACCAGGAACAGAGGAGGGAAAAGGGGACCACCACCAGGAACAGAGGAGGGAAAAGGGGACCACCACCAGGAACAGGGAAGGGAAAAGGGGACCACCACCAGGAACAGAGGAGGGAAAAGGGGACCACCACCAGGAACAGAGGAGGGAAAAGGGGACCACCACCAGGAACAGAGGAGGGAAAAGGGGACCACCACCAGGAACAGGGAAGGGAAAAGGGGACCACCACCAGGAACAGAGGAGGGAAAAGGGGACCACCACCAGGAACAGAGGAGGGAAAAGGGGACCACCACCAGGAACAGAGGAGGGAAAAGGGGACCACCACCAGGAACAGAGGAGGGAA
Source organism: Lithobates septentrionalis (assembly GCA_037952835.1). Taxonomy (NCBI): domain Eukaryota; kingdom Metazoa; phylum Chordata; class Amphibia; order Anura; family Ranidae; genus Lithobates; species Lithobates septentrionalis. The sequence continues at coordinate 315,902 of JBBDGP010002471.1, read as the reverse complement.
AAGGGGACCACCACCAGAAACAGAGGAGGGAAAAGGGGACCACCACCAGGAACAGAGAAGGGAAAAGGGGACCACCACCAGGAACAGAGGAGGGAAAAGGGGACCACCACCAGGAACAGGGAAGGGAAAAGGGGACCACCACCAGGAACAGAGGAGGGAAAAGGGGACCACCACCAGGAACAGAGGAGGGAAAAGGGGACCACCACCAGAAACAGAGGAGGGAAAAGGGGACCACCACCACCAGGAACATGGAAGGGAAAGGGGGACCACCACCACCAGGAACAGAGGACAGAAAAGGGGACCACCACCACCAGGAACAGAGGAGGGAAAAGGGGACCACCACCACCAGGAACAGAGGAGGGAAAAGGGGACCAGCATCAGGAACAGAGGAGGGAAAAGGGGACCACCACCAGAAACAGAGGAGGGAAAAGGGGACCAGCATCAGGAACAGAGGAGGGAAAAGGGGACCACCACCAGAAACAGAGGAGGGAAAAGGGGACCACCACCAGGAACAGAGGAGGAAAAAGGGGACCACCACCAGGAACAGAGAAGGGAAAGGGGGACCACCACCACCAGGAACAGAGGACAGAAAAGGGGACCACCACCACCAGGAACAGGGAAGGGAAAAGGGGACCACCACCAGGAACAGAGGAGGGAAAAGGGGACCACCACCAGGAACAGAGGAGGGAAAAGGGGACCACCACCAGGAACAGAGAAGGGAAAAGGGGACCACCACCAGGAAAAGGGAAGGGAAAAGGGGACCACCACCAGGAACAGGGAAGGGAAAAGGGGACCACCACCAGGAACAGAGGAGGGAAAAGGGGACCACCACCACCAGGAACAGAGAAGGGAAAGGGGGACCACCACCACCAGGAACAGAGGAGGGAAAAGGGGACCACCACCACCAGAAACAGGGAAGGGAAAAGGGGACCACCACCAGGAACAGAGGAGAGAAAAGGGGACCACCACCACCAGAAACAGGGAAGGGAAAAGGGGACCACCACCAGGAACAGAGGAGGGAAAAGGGGACCACCACCACCAGGAACAGGGAAGGGAAAAGGGGACCACCACCAGGAACAGGGAAGGGAAAAGGGGACCGCCACCAGGAACAGAGGAGGGAAAAGGGGACCACCACCAGGAACAGGGAAGGGAAAAGGGGACCACCACCAGGAACAGGGAAGGGAAAAGGGGACCACCACCAGGAACAGAGGAGGGAAAAGGGGACCAGCATCAGGAACAGAGGAGGGAAAAGGGGACCACCACCAGGAACACAGGAGGGAAAAGGGGACCACCACCAGGAACAGAGGAGGGAAAAGGGGACCACCACCAGGAACAGGGAAGGGAAAAGGGGACCACCACCAGGAACAGGGAAGGGAAAAGGGGACCACCACCAGGAACAGGGAAGGGAAAAGGGGACCACCACCAGGAACAGAGGAGGGAAAAGGGGACCACCACCAGGAACAGGGAAGGGAAAAGGGGACCACCACCAGGAACAGGGAAGGGAAAAGGGGACCACCACCAGGAACAGAGGAGGGAAAAGGGGACCAGCATCAGGAACAGAGGAGGGAAAAGGGGACCACCACCAGGAACAGGGAAGGGAAAAGGGGACCACCACCAGGAACAGGGAAGGGAAAAGGGGACCACCACCAGGAACAGGGAAGGGAAAAGGGGACCACCACCAGGAACAGAGGAGGGAAAAGGGGACCAGCATCAGGAACAGAGGAGGGAAAAGGGGACCACCACCAGGAACAGAGAAGGGAAAGGGGGACCACCACCACCAGGAACAGAGGACAGAAAAGGGGACCACCACCACCAGGAACAGAGGAGGGAAAAGGGGACCACCACCAGGAACAGGGAAGGGAAAAGGGGACCACCACCAGGAACAGAGGAGGGAAAAGGGGACCACCACCAGGAACAGAGGAGGGAAAAGGGGACCACCACCAGGAACAGAGGAGGGAAAAGGGGACCGCCACCACCAAGAACAGGGAAGGGAAAGGGGGACCACCACCACCAGGAACAGAGAAGGGAAAAGGGGACCACCACCAGGAACAGAGGAGGGAAAAGGGGACCACCACCAGGAACAGAGGAGGGAAAAGGGGACCACCACCACCAGGAACAGGGAAGGGAAAAGGGGACCACCACCAGGAACAGGGAAGGGAAAAGGGGACCGCCACCACCAGGAACAGAGGAGGGAAAAGGGGACCACCACCACCAGGAACAGGGAAGGGAAAAGGGGACCACCACCAGGAACAGGGAAGGGAAAAGGGGACCGCCACCAGGAACAGAGGAGGGAAAAGGGGACCACCACCAGGAACAGGGAAGGGAAAAGGGGACCACCACCAGGAACAGAGGAGGGAAAAGGGGGCCACCACCAGGAACAGAGGAGGGAAAAGGGGACCACCACCAGGAACAGAGAAGGGAAAAGGGGACCACCACCAGGAACAGGGAAGGGAAAAGGGGACCACCACCAGAAACAGAGGAGGGAAAAGGGGACCACCACCACCAGGAACAGAGGAGGGAAAAGGGGACCACCACCAGGAACAGAGGAGGGAAAAGGGGACCACCACCAGGAACAGAGGAGGGAAAAGGGGACCACCACCACCAGAAACAGAGGAGGGAAAAGGGGACCACCACCAGGAACAGAGGAGGGAAAAGGGGACCACCACCAGGAACAGAGGAGGGAAAAGGGGACCACCACCAGGAACAGGGAAGGGAAAAGGGGACCACCACCAGGAACACAGGAGGGAAAAGGGGACCACCACCAGGAACAGAGGAGGGAAAAGGGGACCACCACCAGGAACAGAGGAGGGAAAAGGGGACCACCACCACCAGGAACAGAGGAGGGAAAAGGGGACCACCACCAGGAACAGAGGAGGGAAAAGGGGACCACCACCAGGAACAGAGGAGGGAAAAGAGGACCACCACCAGGAACAGAGAAGGGAAAAGGGGACCACCACCAGGAACAGAGGAGGGAAAAGGGGACCACCACCAGGAACAGAGGAGGGAAAAGGGGACCACCACCAGGAACAGAGAAGGGAAAAGGGGACCACCACCAGGAACAGGGAAGGAAAAAGGGGACCGCCACCACCAGGAACAGGGAAGAGAAAAGGGGACCGCCACCACCAGGGACAGAGAAGGGCAAGGGGGACCACCACCACCAGGAACAGGGAAGGGAAAAGGGGACCACCACCACCAGGAACAGGGAAGGGAAAAGGGGACCACCAGGAACAGGGATGGGAAAAGGGGACCACCACCACCAGAAAAAGGGGACCACCACAACCAGGAACAGGGCAGGGAAAAAGGGGACCACCACAACCAGGAACAGAGGAGGGAAAAGGGGACCACCACCACCAGGAACAGGGAAGGGAAAAGGGGACCACCACCACCAGGAACAGGGAAGGGAAAAGGGGCACCACCAGGAACAGGGAAGGGAAAATGGGACCACTACCACCAGGAACAGGGAAGGGAAAAGGGGACCACCACCACCAGGAACAGGGAAGGGAAAGGGGGACCACCACCACCAGGAACAGAGAAGGGAAAGGGGGACCACCACCACCAGGAACAGAGGAGGGAAAGGGGGACCACCACCACCAGGAACAGAGGAGGGAAAGGGGGACCACCACCACCAGGAACAGAGGAGGGAAAAGGGGACCACCACCACCAGGAACAGAGGAGGGAAAAGGGGACCACCACCACCAGGAACAGAGGAGGGAAAAGGGGACCACCACCACCAGGAACAGAGGAGGGAAAAGGGGACCACCACCACCAGGAACAGAGGAGGGAAAAGGGGACCACCACCACCAGGAACAGAGAAGGGAAAGGGGGACCACCACCAGGAACAGAGGAGGGAAAAGGGGACCACCACCACCAGGAACAGAGAAGGGAAAGGGGGACCACCACCAGGAACAGAGGAGGGAAAAGGGGACCACCACCACCAGGAACAGAGGAGGGAAAAGGGGACCACCACCAGGAACAGAGGAGGGAAAAGGGGACCACCACCACCAGGAACAGGGAAGGGAAAGGGGGACCACCAGGAACAGGGAAGGGAAAGGGGGACCACCACCAGGAACATGGGAGGGAAAAGGGGACCACCACCACCAGGAACAGGGAAGGGAAAGGGGGACCACCAGGAACAGGGAAGGGAAAGGGGGACCACCACCACCAGGAACAGGGAAGGGAAAAGGGGACCACCACCAGGAACATGGGAGGGAAAAGGGGACCACCACCAGGAACAGGGAAGGGAAAAGGGGACCACCACCAGGAACAGGGAAGGGAAAAGGGGACCACCACCACCAGGAACAGGGAAGGGAAAGGGGGACCACCACCAGGAACAGAGAAGGGAAAAGGGGACCACCACCACCAGGAACAGAGGAGGGAAAAGGGGACCACCAGGAACAGGGAAGGGAAAGGGGGACCACCACCACCAGGAACTGGGAAGGGAAAGGGGGACCACCACCAGGAACAGAGAAGGGAAAAGGGGACCACCACCAGGAACAGAGGAGGGAAAGGGGGACCACCACCACCAGGAACAGAGAAGGGAAAGGGGGACCACCACCAGGAACAGAGAAGGGAAAAGGGGACCAACACCAGGAACAGAGGAGGGAAAAGGGGACCACCACCACCAGGAACAGAGGAGGGAAAAGGGGACCACCACCAGGAACAGGGGAGGGAAAAGGGGACCAACACCAGGAACAGAGGAGGGAAAAGGGGACCACCACCACCAGGAACAGAGGAGGGAAAAGGGGACCACCACCAGGAACAGGGGAGGGAAAAGGGGACCACCACCAGGAACAGGGGAGGGAAAAGGGGACCACCACCACCAGAAACAGGGAAGGGAAAAGGGGACCACCACCAGGAACAGAGGAGGGAAAAGGGGACCACCACCACCAGGAACAGAGGACAGAAAAGGGGACCACCACCAGGAACAGAGGAGGGAAAAGGGGACCACCACCAGACACAGGGAAGGGAAAAGGGGACCACCACCAGGAACAGAGGAGGGAAAAGGGGACCACCACCACCAGGAACAGGGAAGGGAAAAGGGGACCACCACCAGGAACAGAGGAGGGAAAAGGGGGACCACCACCACCAGGAACAGAGGAGGGAAAAGGGGACCACCACCACCAGGAACAGAGGAGGGAAAAGGGGACCACCACCAGGAACAGAGAAGGGAAAAGGGGACCACCACCAGGAACAGAGGAGGGAAAAGGGGACCAACACCAGGAACAGAGGAGGGAAAAGGGGACCACCACCACCAGGAACAGGGAAGGGAAAAGGGGACCACCACCAGGAACAGAGGAGGGAAAAGGGGACCACCACCACCAGAAACAGGGAAGGGAAAAGGGGACCATCACCAGGAACAGGGAAGGGAAAGGGGGACCGTCAGGAACAGGGAAGGGAAAGGGGGACCACCACCAGGAACAGGGGAGGGAAAGGGGGACCACCACCAGGAACAGAGAAGGGAAAAGGGGACCACCACCAGGAACAGAGGAGGGAAAAGGGGACCACCACCAGGAACAGGGAAGGGAAAGGGGCACCACCAGGAACAGGGAAGGGAAAGGGGGACCACCACCACCAGGAACAGGGAAGGGAAAAGGGGACCACCACCAGGAACAGGGAAGGGAAAAGGGGACCACCAGGAACAGGGGAGGGAAAAGGGGACCACCACCACCAGGAACAGAGGAGGGAAAAGGGGACCACCACCACCAGGAACAGGGAAGGGAAAAGGGGACCACCACCACCAGGAACAGGGAAGGGAAAGGGGGACCACCACCAGGAACAGAGAAGGGAAAAGGGGACCACCACCACCAGGAACAGAGGAGGGAAAAGGGGACCACCACCACCAGGAACAGGGAAGGGAAAGGGGGACCACCACCAGGAACAGAGAAGGGAAAAGGGGACCACCACCACCAGGAACAGAGGAGGGAAAAGGGGACCACCAGGAACAGGGAAGGGAAAGGGGGACCACCACCACCAGGAACAGGGAAGGGAAAGGGGGACCACCACCACCAGGAACAGAGAAGGGAAAGGGGGACCACCACCAGGAACAGAGGAGGGAAAGGGGGACCACCACCAGGAACAGGGAAGGGAAAGATGGACCATAACCACCAGGAACAGAGGAGGGAAAAGGGGACCACCACCAGGAACAGAGAAGGGAAAAGGGGACCACCACCAGGAAAAGGGAAGGGTAAAGGGGACCACCACCATCAGAAAAGGGAAGGGAAAAGGGGACCGCCACCACCAGGGACAGAGAAGGGAAAGGGGGACCACCACCACCAGGAACAGAGAAGGGAAAGGGGGACCACCACCACCAGGAACAGAGAAGGGAAAGGGGGACCACCACCACCAGGAACAGAGAAGGGAAAGGGGGACCACCACCAGGAACAGGGAAGGGAAAGGGGGACCACCACCACCAGGAACAGAGAAGGGAAAGGGGGACCACCACCACCAGGAACAGGGAAGGGAAAGGGGGACCACCACCAGGAACAGAGGAGGGAAAGGGGGACCACCACCGCCAGGAACAGAGGAGGGAAAAGGGGACCACCACCACCAGGAACAGAGGAGGGAAAGGGGGACCACCACCGCCAGGAACAGAGGAGGGAAAAGGGGACCACCACCACCAGGAACAGAGGAGGGAAAGGGGACCACCACCACCAGGAACAGAGGAGGGAAAGGGGGACCACCACCGCCAGGAACAGAGGAGGGAAAAGGGGACCACCACCACCAGGAACAGGGAAGGGAAAGGGGGACCACCACCACCAGGAACAGGGAAGGAAAAAGGGGACCGCCACCACCAGGAACAGGGAAGAGAAAAGGGGACCGCCACCACCAGGGACAGAGAAGGGCAAGGGGGACCACCACCACCAGGAACAGGGAAGGGAAAAGGGGACCACCAGGAACAGGGAAGGGAAAAGGGGACCACCACCACCAGAAAAAGGGGACCACCACAACCAGGAACAGGGCAGGGAAAGGGGGACCACCACTACCAGGAACAGGAAAGGGAAAAGGGGACCACCACCACCAGGAACAGGGAAGGGAAAAGGGGACCACTACCACCAGGAACAGGGAAGGGAAAAGGGGACCACCACCACCAGGAACAGGGAAGGGAAAAGGGGACCACCAGGAACAGGGAAGGGAAAATGGGACCACCACCACCAGGAACAGGGAAGGGAAAAGGGGACCACCACTACCAGGAACAGGGAAGGGAAAAGGGGACCACCACCACCAGGAACAGGGAAGGGAAAGGGGGACCACCACCACCAGGAACAGAGAAGGGAAAAGGGGACCACCACTACCAGGAACAGGGAAGGGAAAAGGGGACCACCACCACCAGGAACAGAGGAGGGAAAAGGGGACCACCACCACCAGGAACAGAGGAGGGAAAAGGGGACCACCACCACCAGGAACAGAGGAGGGAAAAGGGGACCACCACCACCAGGAACAGAGGAGGGAAAAGGGGACCACCACCACCAGGAACAGAGGAGGGAAAAGGGGACCACCACCACCAGGAACAGAGGAGGGAAAAGGGGACCACCACCACCAGGAACAGAGGAGGGAAAAGGGGACCACCACCACCAGGAACAGAGGACAGAAAAGGGGACCACCACCAGGAACAGAGAAGGGAAAAGGGGACCACCACCACCAGGAACAGAGGAGGGAAAAGGGGACCACCACCACCAGGAACAGAGAAGGGAAAGGGGGACCACCACCAGGAACAGAGGAGGGAAAAGGGGACCACCACCAGGAACAGAGGAGGGAAAAGGGGACCACCACCAGGAACAGAGGAGGGAAAAGGGGACCACCACCACCAGGAACAGGGAAGGGAAAGGGGGACCACCAGGAACAGGGAAGGGAAAGGGGGACCACCACCACCAGGAACAGGGAAGGGAAAAGGGGACCACCAGGAACAGGGGAGGGAAAAGGGGACCACCACCACCAGGAACAGGGAAGGGAAAAGGGGACCACCACCAGGAACAGGGAAGGGAAAGGGGGACCACCACCAGGAACAGAGAAGGGAAAAGGGGACCACCACCACCAGGAACAGAGGAGGGAAAAGGGGACCACCAGGAACAGGGAAGGGAAAGGGGGACCACCACCACCAGGAACAGGGAAGGGAAAGGGGACCACCACCAGGAACAGAGAAGGGAAAAGGGGACCAACACCAGGAACAGAGGAGGGAAAAGGGGACCAACACCAGGAACAGAGAAGGGAAAAGGGGACCACCACCAGGAACAGAGGAGGGAAAAGGGGACCAACACCAGGAACAGAGGAGGGAAAAGGGGACCACCACCAGGAACAGAGGAGGGAAAAGGGGACCACCACCAGGAACAGAGGAGGGAAAAGGGGACCACCACCAGGAACAGAGGAGGGAAAAGGGGACCACCACCACCAGGAACAGAGGACAGAAAAGGGGACCACCACCAGGAACAGAGGAGGGAAAAGGGGACCACCACCACCAGGAACAGAGGACAGAAAAGGGGACCACCACCAGAAACAGGGAAGGGAAAATGGGACCACCACCAGGAACAGAGGAGGGAAAAGGGGACCACCACCACCAGGAACAGAGGACAGAAAAGGAGACCACCACCAGGAACAGAGGAGGGAAAAGGGGACCACCACCAGGAACAGAGGAGGGAAAAGGGGACCAACACCACCAGGAACAGAGAAGGGAAAAGGGGACCACCACCAGGAACAGAGGAGGGAAAAGGGGACCACCACCAGGAACAGAGGAGGGAAAAGGGGACCACCACCAGGAACAGGGGAGGGAAAAGGGGACCACCACCAGGAACAGAGGCGGGAAAAGGGGGACCACCACCACCAGGAACAGAGGAGGGAAAAGGGGACCACCACCAGGAACAGAGGAGGGAAAGGGGGACCACCACCACCAGGAACAGAGGAGGGAAAAGGGGACCACCACCAGGAACAGAGGAGGGAAAAGGGGACCACCACCAGGAACAGAGGAGGGAAAAGGGGACCACCACCACCAGGAACAGAGGAGGGAAAAGGGGACCACCACCAGGAACAGAGGAGGGAAAAGGGGACCAACACCACCAGGAACAGAGAAGGGAAAAGGGGACCACCACCAGGAACAGAGGAGGGAAAAGGGGACCACCACCAGGAACAGAGGAGGGAAAAGGGGACCACCACCAGGAACAGGGGAGGGAAAAGGGGACCACCACCAGGAACAGAGGAGGGAAAAGGGGACCACCACCAGGAACAGGGGAGGGAAAAGGGGATCACCACCACCAGGAACAGAGGAGGGAAAAGGGGACCACCACCACCAGAAACAGGGAAGGGAAAAGGGGACCACCAGCAGGAACAGAGGAGGGAAAAGGGGACCACCACCAGGAACAGGGAAGGGAAAAGGGGACCACCACCACCAGGAACAGGGAAGGGAAAGGGGGACCGTCAGGAACAGGGAAGGGAAAGGGGGACCACCACCAGGAACAGGGGAGGGAAAAGGGGACCACCACCAGGAACAGAGGAGGGAAAAGGGGACCACCACCAGGAACAGGGAAGGGAAAAGGGGACCACCACCACCAGGAACAGGGAAGGGAAAAGGGGACCACCACCACCAGGAACAGGGAAGGGAAAAGGGGACCACCACCACCAGGAACAGGGAAGGGAAAAGGGGACCACCACCACCAGGAACAGGGAAGGGAAAGGGGGACCACCACCACCAGGAACAGGGAAGGGAAAGGGGGACCACCACCACCAGGAACAGAGAAGGGAAAAGGGGACCACCACCAGGAACAGGGGAGGGAAAAGGGGACCACCACCAGGAACAGAGAAGGGAAAGGGGGACCACCACCAGGAACAGAGGAGGGAAAAGGGGACCACCACCAGGAACAGAGAAGGGAAAGGGGGACCACCACCAGGAACAGGGAAGGGAAAGGGGGACCACCACCAGGAACAGAGTAGGGAAAAGGGGACCACCACCAGGAACAGAGGAGGGAAAAGGGGACCACCACCACCAGGAACACAGGAGGGAAAAGGGGACCACCACCAGGAACAGAGGAGGGAAAAGGGGACCACCACCAGGAACAGAGAAGGGAAAGGGGGACCACCACTAGGAACAGGGAAGGGAAAAGGGGACCACCACCACCAGGAACAGAGAAGGGAAAAGGGGACCACCACCAGGAACAGAGGAGGGAAAAGGGGACCACCACCAGGAACAGAGGAGGGAAAGGGGACCACCACCAGGAACAGAGAAGGGAAAAGGGGACCACCACCAGGAACAGAGGAGGGAAAAGGGGACCACCACCAGGAACAGAGGAGGGAAAAGGGGACCACCACCAGGAACAGAGGAGGGAAAAGGGGACCACCACCAGAAACAGAGGAGGGAAAAGGGGACCACCACCAGGAACAGAGAAGGGAAAAGGGGACCACCACCAGGAACAGAGGAGGGAAAAGGGGACCACCACCAGGAACACAGGAGGGAAAAGGGGACCACCACCAGGAACAGAGGAGGGAAAAGGGGACCACCACCAGAAACAGAGGAGGGAAAAGGGGACCACCACCAGGAACAGAGAAGGGAATGGGGGACCACCACCACCAGGAACAGAGGAGGGAAAAGGGGACCACCACCAGGAACAGAGAAGGGAAAGGGGGACCACCACCAGGAACAGAGGAGGGAAAAGGGGACCACCACCAGGAACAGGGAAGGGAAAAGGGGACCACCACCAGGAACAGAGGAGGGAAAAGGGGACCACCACCAGGAACAGAGGAGGGAAAAGGGGACCACCACCAGGAACAGGGAAGGGAAAAGGGGACCACCACCAGGAACAGAGGAGGGAAAAGGGGACCACCACCAGGAACAGAGGAGGGAAAAGGGGACCACCACCAGGAACAGAGGAGGGAAAAGGGGACCACCACCAGGAACAGAGGAGGGAAAAGGGGACCACCACCAGGAACAGAGGAGGGAAAAGGGGACCACCACCAGGAACAGAGGAGGGAAAAGGGGACCACCACCAGAAACAGAGGAGGGAAAAGGGGACCACCACCACCAGGAAAAGAGGAGGGAAAAGGGGACCACCACCAGAAACAGAGGAGGGAAAAGGGGACCACCACCAGGAACAGAGAAGGGAAAAGGGGACCACCACCAGGAACAGAGGAGGGAAAAGGGGACCACCACCACCAGGAACACAGGAGGGAAAAGGGGACCACCACCAGGAACAGAGGAGGGAAAAGGGGACCACCACCACCAGGAACAGAGGAGGGAAAAGGGGACCACCACCAGGAACAGAGGAGGGAAAAGGGGACCACCACCAGAAACAGAGGAGGGAAAAGGGGACCACCACCAGGAACATGGAAGGGAAAAGGGGACCACCACCAGGAACAGGGAAGGGAAAAGGCGACCACCACCATCAGGAACAGAGGAGGGAAAAGGGGACCACCACCAGGAACAGAGGAGGGAAAAGGGGACCACCACCACCAGGAACAGAGGACGGAAAAGGGGACCACCACCACCAGGAACAGAGGAGGGAAAAGGGGACCACCACCAGGAACAGGGAAGGGAAAAGGGGACCACCACCAGGAACAGAGGAGGGAAAAGGGGACCACCACCAGAAACAGAGGAGGGAAAAGGGGACCACCACCAGGAACAGGGAAGGGAAAAGGGGACCACCACCAGGAACAGAGGAGGGAAAAGGGGACCACCACCAGGAACAGAGGAGGGAAAAGGGGACCACCACCAGGAACAGAGGAGGGAAAAGGGGACCACCACCAGGAACAGGGAAGGGAAAAGGGGACCACCACCAGGAACAGGGAAGGGAAAAGGGGACCACCACCAGGAACACAGGAGGGAAAAGGGGACCACCACCAGGAACAGAGGAGGGAAAAGGGGACCACCACCACCAGGAACAGAGGAGGGAAAAGGGGACCACCACCAGGAACAGAGGAGGGAAAAGGGGACCACCACCAGGAACAGAGAAGGGAAAGGGGGACCACCACCAGGAACACAGGAGGGAAAAGGGGACCACCACCAGGAACAGAGAAGGGAAAGGAGGACCACCACCAGGAACAGGGAAGGGAAAGGGGGACCACCACCAGGAACAGAGGAGGGAAAAGGGGACCACCACCAGGAACAGAGGAGGGAAAAGGGGACCACCACCAGGAACAGAGGAGGGAAAAGGGGACCAACACCACCAGGAACACAGGAGGGAAAAGGGGACCACCACTAGGAACAGAGGAGGGAAAAGGGGACCACCACCAGGAACAGGGAAGGGAAAAGGGGACCACCACCAGGAACAGGGAAGGGAAAAGGGGACCACCACCAGGAACAGGGAAGGGAAAAGGGGACCACCACCAGGAACAGGGAAGGGAAAAGGGGACCACCACCAGGAACAGAGGAGGGAAAAGGGGATAACCACCAGGAACAGAGGAGGGAAAAGGGGACCACCACCAGGAACAGAGAAGGGAAAGGGGACCACCACCAGGAACAGAGGAGGGAAAAGGGGGCCACCACCAGGAACAGAGGAGGGAAAAGGGGACCACCACCAGGAACAGAGGAGGGAAAAGGGGGCCACCACCAGGAACAGAGGAGGGAAAAGGGGACCACCACCAGGAACAGGGAAGGGAAAAGGGGACCACCACCAGGAACAGAGGAGGGAAAAGGGGACCACCACCAGGAACAGAGGAGGGAAAAGGGGACCACCACCACCAGGAACAGAGGAGGGAAAAGGGGACCACCACCAGGAACAGAGGAGGGAAAAGGGGACCACCACCAGGAACAGAGGAGGGAAAAGGGGACCACCACCAGGAACAGGGAAGGGAAAGGGGGACCACCACCAGGAACAGAGTAGGGAAAAGGGGACCACCACCAGGAACAGAGGAGGGAAAAGGGGACCACCACCAGGAACACAGGAGGGAAAAGGGGACCACCACCAGGAACAGAGGAGGGAAAAGGGGACCACCACCAGGAACAGAGGAGGGAAAAGGGGACCACCACCAGGAACAGAGGAGGGAAAAGGGGACCACCACCACCAGGAACAGAGGAGGGAAAAGGGGACCACCACCAGGAACAGAGGAGGGAAAAGGGGACCACCACCAGGAACAGAGAAGGGAAAGGGGGACCACCACCACCAGGAACAGAGGAGGGAAAAGGGGACCACCACCAGGAACAGAGGAGGGAAAATGGGACCACCACCACCAGGAACAGAGGAGGGAAAAGGGGACCACCACCAGGAACAGAGGAGGGAAAAGGGGACCACCACCAGGAACAGAGAAGGGAAAAGGGGACCACCACCACCAGGAACAGAGAAGGGAAAAGGGGACCACCACCAGGAACAGAGGAGGGAAAAGGGGACCACCACCAGGAACAGAGGAGGGAAAAGGGGACCACCACCACCAGGAACAGGGAAGGGAAAAGGGGACCACCACCAGGAACAGAGAAGGGAAAAGGGGACCACCACCAGGAACAGAGGAGGGAAAAGGGGACCACCACCAGGAACACAGGAGGGAAAAGGGGACCACCACCAGGAACAGAGAAGGGAAAGGGGGACCACCACCAGGAACAGAGGAGGGAAAAGGGGACCACCACCAGGAACAGAGGAGGGAAAAGGGGACCACCACCAGGAACAGGGAAGGGAAAAGGGGACCACCACCAGGAACAGAGGAGGGAAAAGGGGACCACCACCAGGAACAGAGGAGGGAAAAGGGGACCACCACCAGGAACAGAGGAGGGAAAAGGGGACCACCACCAGGAACAGAGGAGGGAAAAGGGGACCACCACCAGGAACAGAGGAGGGAAAAGGGGACCACCACCAGGAACAGAGGAGGGAAAAGGGGACCACCACCAGGAACAGAGGAGGGAAAAGGGGACCACCACCAGGAACAGGGAAGGGAAAAGGGGACCACCACCAGGAACAGAGAAGGGAAAAGGGGACCACCACCAGGAACAGAGGAGGGAAAAGGGGACCACCACCAGGAACAGAGGAGGGAAAAGGGGACCACCACCAGGAACAGAGGAGGGAAAAGGGGACCACCACCAGAAACAGAGGAGGGAAAAGGGGACCACCACCACCAGGAAAAGAGGAGGGAAAAGGGGACCACCACCAGAAACAGAGGAGGGAAAAGGGGACCACCACCAGGAACAGAGAAGGGAAAAGGGGACCACCACCAGGAACAGAGGAGGGAAAAGGGGACCACCACCAGGAACAGGGAAGGGAAAAGGGGACCACCACCAGGAACAGAGGAGGGAAAAGGGGACCACCACCAGGAACAGAGGAGGGAAAAGGGGACCACCACCAGGAACAGAGGAGGGAAAAGGGGACCACCACCAGAAACAGAGGAGGGAAAAGGGGACCACCACCAGGAACATGGAAGGGAAAAGGGGACCACCACCAGGAACAGAGGAGGGAAAAGGCGACCACCACCACCAGGAACAGAGAAGGGAAAAGGGGACCACCACCAGGAACATGGAAGGGAAAAGGGGACCACCACCAGGAACAGAGGAGGGAAAAGGCGACCACCACCACCAGGAACAGAGGACAGAAAAGGGGACCACCACCACCAGGAACAGAGGAGGGAAAAGGGGACCAGCATCAGGAACAGAGGAGGGAAAAGGGGACCACCACCAGAAACAGAGGAGGGAAAAGGGGACCACCACCAGGAACAGAGAAGGGAAAGGGGGACCACCACCACCAGGAACAGAGGACAGAAAAGGGGACCACCACCACCAGGAACAGAGGAGGGAAAAGGGGACCACCACCAGGAACAGGGAAGGGAAAAGGGGACCACCACCAGGAACAGGGAAGGGAAAAGGGGACCACCACCAGGAACAGAGGAGGGAAAAGGGGACCACCACCAGGAACAGAGGAGGGAAAAGGGGACCAACACCAGGAACAGAGGAGGGAAAAGGGGACCACCACCAGGAACAGAGAAGGGAAAAGGGGACCACCACCAGGAAAAGGGAAGGGAAAAGGGGACCACCACCAGGAACAGGGAAGGGAAAAGGGGACCACCACCAGGAACAGAGGAGGGAAAAGGGGACCACCACCACCAGGAACAGAGAAGGGAAAGGGGGACCACCACCACCAGGAACAGAGGAGGGAAAAGGGGACCACCACCACCAGGAACAGGGAAGGGAAAAGGGGACCACCACCAGGAACAGAGGAGAGAAAAGGGGACCACCACCAGAAACAGGGAAGGGAAAAGGGGACCACCACCAGGAACAGAGGAGGGAAAAGGGGACCACCACCACCAAGAACAGGGAAGGGAAAGGGGGACCACCACCAGGAACAGAGGAGGGAAAAGAGGACCACCACCACCAGAAACAGGGAAGGGAAAAGGGGACCACCACCAGGAACAGAGGAGGGAAAAGGGGACCACCACCACCAGAAACAGGGAAGGGAAAAGGGGACCACCACCAGGAACACAGGAGGGAAAAGGGGACCACCACCAGGAACAGAGGAGGGAAAAGAGGACCACCACCACCAGAAACAGGGAAGGGAAAAGGGGACCACCACCAGGAACACAGGAGGGAAAAGGGGACCACCACCAGGAACAGAGGAGGGAAAAGAGGACCACCACCAGGAACACAGGAGGGAAAAGGGGACCACCACCAGGAACAGGGAAGGGAAAAGGGGACCACCACCACCAGGAACAGGGAAGGGAAAAGGGGACCACCACCAGGAACAGAGGAGGGAAAAGGGGACCACCACCAGGAACAGAGGAGGGAAAAGGGGACCACCACCAGGAACAGGGAAGGGAAAAGGGGACCACCACCAGGAACAGGGAAGGGAAAAGGGGACCACCACCAGGAACACAGGAGGGAAAAGGGGACCACCACCAGGAACAGAGGAGGGAAAAGGGGACCACCACCAGGAACAGGGAAGGGAAAAGGGGACCACCACCAGGAACAGGGAAGGGAAAAGGGGACCACCACCAGGAACAGGGAAGGGAAAAGGGGACCACCACCAGGAACAGAGGAGGGAAAAGGGGACCACCACCAGGAACAGGGAAGGGAAAAGGGGACCACCACCAGGAACAGGGAAGGGAAAAGGGGACCACCACCAGGAACAGAGGAGGGAAAAGAGGACCACCACCAGGAACAGAGGAGGGAAAAGGGGACCACCACCAGGAACACAGGAGGGAAAAGGGGACCACCACCAGGAACAGAGGAGGGAAAAGGGGACCACCACCAGGAACAGGGAAGGGAAAAGGGGACCACCACCAGGAACAGGGAAGGGAAAAGGGGACCACCACCAGGAACAGGGAAGGGAAAAGGGGACCACCACCAGGAACAGGGAAGGGAAAAGGGGACCACCACCAGGAACAGAGGAGGGAAAAGGGGACCAGCATCAGGAACAGAGGAGGGAAAAGGGGACCACCACCAGGAACAGAGGAGGGAAAAGGGGACCACCACCACCAGGAACAGAGGAGGAAAAAGGGGACCACCACCAGGAACAGAGAAGGGAAAGGGGGACCACCACCACCAGGAACATGGAAGGGAAAGGGGGACCACCACCACCAGGAACAGAGGACAGAAAAGGGGACCACCACCACCAGGAACAGAGGAGGGAAAAGGGGACCAGCATCAGGAACAGAGGAGGGAAAAGGGGACCACCACCACCAGGAACAGAGGACAGAAAAGGGGACCACCACCACCAGGAACAGAGGAGGGAAAAGGGGACCACCACCAGGAACAGGGAAGGGAAAAGGGGACCACCACCAGGAACAGAGGAGGGAAAAGGGGACCACCACCAGGAACAGAGGAGGGAAAAGGGGACCACCACCAGGAACAGAGAAGGGAAAAGGGGACCACCACCAGGAAAAGGGAAGGGAAAAGGGGACCACCACCATTAACAGAGGAGGGAAAAGGGGACCGCCACCACCAAGAACAGGGAAGGGAAAGGGGGACCACCACCACCAGGAACAGAGGAGGGAAAAGAGGACCACCACCAGGAACAGAGAAGGGAAAAGGGGACCACCACCAGGAACACAGGAGGGAAAAGGGGACCACAACCAGGAACAGAGGAGGGAAAAGGGGACCACCACCAGGAACAGAGGAGGGAAAAGGGGACCACCACCAGGAACAGAGGAGGGAAAAGGGGACCACCACCACCAGGAACAGAGGAGGGAAAAGGGGACCACCACCAGGAACAGGGAAGGGAAAAGGGGACCGCCACCAGGAACAGAGGAGGGAAAAGGGGACCACCACCAGGAACAGGGAAGGGAAAAGGGGACCACCACCAGGAACAGGGAAGGGAAAAGGGGACCGCCACCACCAGGAACAGAGGAGGGAAAAGGGGACCACCACCACCAGGAACAGGGAAGGGAAAAGGGGACCACCACCAGGAACAGGGAAGGGAAAAGGGGACCGCCACCAGGAACAGAGGAGGGAAAAGGGGACCACCACCAGGAACAGAGAAGGGAAAGGGGGACCACCACCAGGAACAGGGAAGGGAAAAGGGGACCACCACCAGGAACAGAGGAGGGAAAAGGGGGCCACCACCAGGAACAGAGGAGGGAAAAGGGGACCACCACCAGGAACAGAGAAGGGAAAAGGGGACCACCACCAGGAACAGGGAAGGGAAAAGGGGACCATCACCAGAAACAGAGGAGGGAAAAGGGGACCACCACCACCAGGAACAGAGGAGGGAAAAGGGGACCACCACCAGGAACAGAGGAGGGAAAAGGGGACCACCACCAGGAACAGAGGAGGGAAAAGGGGACCACCACCAGGAACAGAGGAGGGAAAAGGGGACCACCACCAGGAACAGGGAAGGGAAAAGGGGACCACCACCAGGAACAGAGGAGGGAAAAGGGGACCACCACCAGGAACAGAGGAGGGAAAAGGGGACCACCACCACCAGGAACAGAGGAGGGAAAAGGGGACCATAACCACCAGGAACAGAGGAGGGAAAAGGGGACCACCACCAGGAACAGAGGAGGGAAAAGGGGACCACCACCAGGAACAGAGGAGGGAAAAGGGGACCACCACCAGGAACAGAGGAGGGAAAAGGGGACCACCACCAGGAACAGAGAAGGGAAAGGGGGACCACCACCACCAGGAACAGGGAAGGAAAAAGGGGACCGCCACCACCAGGAACAGGGAAGAGAAAAGGGGACCGCCACCACCAGGGACAGAGAAGGGCAAGGGGGACCACCACCACCAGGAACAGGGAAGGGAAAAGGGGACCACCACCACCAGGAACAGGGAAGGGAAAAGGGGACCACCACCACCAGAAAAAGGGGACCACCACAACCAGGAACAGGGCAGGGAAAAAGGGGACCACCACAACCAGGAACAGAGGAGGGAAAAGGGGACCACCACCACCAGGAACAGGGAAGGGAAAAGGGGACCACCACCACCAGAAAAAGGGAAGGGAAAAGGGGACCACCACCACCAGAAAAAGGGGACCACCACAACCAGGAACAGGGCAGGGAAAAAGGGGACCACCACAACCAGGAACAGAGGAGGGAAAAGGGGACCACCACCACCAGGAACAGGGAAGGGAAAAGGGGACCACCACCACCAGGAACAGGGAAGGGAAAAGGGGACCACCACCACCAGGAACAGAGAAGGGAAAAGGGGACCACCAGGAACAGGGAAGGGAAAATGGGACCACTACCACCAGGAACAGGGAAGGGAAAAGGGGACCACCACCACCAGGAACAGGGAAGGGAAAAGGGGACCACCAGGAACAGGGAAGGGAAAAGGGGACCACCACCACCAGGAACAGGGAAGGGAAAAGGGGACCACCAGGAACAGGGAAGGGAAAAGGGGACCACCACCACCAGGAACAGGGAAGGGAAAGGGGGACCACCACCACCAGGAACAGAGAAGGGAAAGGGGGACCACCAGGAACAGGGAAGGGAAAATGGGACCACTACCACCAGGAACAGGGAAGGGAAAAGGGGACCACCACTACCAGGAACAGGGAAGGGAAAAGGGGACCACCACCACCAGGAACAGGGAAGGGAAAGGGGGACCACCACCACCAGGAACAGAGGAGGGAAAGGGGGACCACCACCACCAGGAACAGAGGAGGGAAAAGGGGACCACCACCACCAGGAACAGAGGAGGGAAAAGGGGACCACCACCACCAGGAACAGAGGAGGGAAAAGGGGACCACCACCACCAGGAACAGAGGAGGGAAAAGGGGACCACCACCACCAGGAACAGAGGAGGGAAAAGGGGACCACCACCACCAGGAACAGAGAAGGGAAAGGGGGACCACCACCAGGAACAGAGGAGGGAAAAGGGGACCACCACCACCAGGAACAGAGAAGGGAAAGGGGGACCACCACCAGGAACAGAGGAGGGAAAAGGGGACCACCACCACCAGGAACAGAGGAGGGAAAAGGGGACCACCACCAGGAACAGAGGAGGGAAAAGGGGACCACCACCAGGAACAGGGAAGGGAAAGGGGGACCACCAGGAACAGGGAAGGGAAAGGGGGACCACCACCACCAGGAACAGGGAAGGGAAAAGGGGACCACCACCAGGAACATGGGAGGGAAAAGGGGACCACCACCACCAGGAACAGGGAAGGGAAAAGGGGACCACCACCAGGAACAGAGAAGGGAAAAGGGGACCACCACCACCAGGAACAGAGGAGGGAAAAGGGGACCACCAGGAACAGGGAAGGGAAAGGGGGACCACCACCACCAGGAACAGGGAAGGGAAAGGGGGACCACCACCAGGAACAGAGAAGGGAAAAGGGGACCACCACCAGGAACAGAGGAGGGAAAAGGGGACCAACACCAGGAACAGAGGAGGGAAAAGGGGACCACCACCAGGAACAGGGGAGGGAAAAGGGGACCACCACCACCAGAAACAGGGAAGGGAAAAGGGGACCACCACCAGGAACAGAGGAGGGAAAAGGGGACCACCACCACCAGGAACAGAGGACAGAAAAGGGGACCACCACCAGGAACAGAGGAGGGAAAAGGGGACCACCACCAGACACAGGGAAGGGAAAAGGGGACCACCACCAGGAACAGAGGAGGGAAAAGGGGACCACCACCACCAGGAACAGAGGAGGGAAAAGGGGACCACCACCAGGAACAGAGGAGGGAAAAGGGGACCACCACCAGGAACAGGGGAGGGAAAAGGGGACCACCACCACCAGAAACAGGGAAGGGAAAAGGGGACCACCACCAGGAACAGAGGAGGGAAAAGGGGACCACCACCACCAGGAACAGAGGACAGAAAAGGGGACCACCACCAGGAACAGAGGAGGGAAAAGGGGGACCACCACCACCAGGAACAGAGGAGGGAAAAGGGGACCACCACCACCAGGAACAGAGGACAGAAAAGGGGACCACCACCAGGAACAGGGGAGGGAAAAGGGGACCACCACCAGGAACAGAGGAGGGAAAAGGGGACCACCACCACCAGAAACAGGGAAGGGAAAAGGGGACCATCACCAGGAACAGGGAAGGGAAAGGGGGACCGTCAGGAACAGGGAAGGGAAAGGGGGACCACCACCACCAGGAACAGGGGAGGGAAAGGGGGACCACCACCACCAGGAACAGAGGAGGGAAAAGGGGACCACCACCACCAGGAACAGAGGAGGGAAAAGGGGACCACCACCACCAGGAACAGAGGAGGGAAAAGGGGACCACCACCACCAGGAACAGAGGAGGGAAAAGGGGACCACCACCAGGAACAGAGAAGGGAAAAGGGGACCACCACCAGGAACAGAGGAGGGAAAAGGGGACCAACACCAGGAACAGAGGAGGGAAAAGGGGACCACCACCACCAGGAACAGAGGAGGGAAAAGGGGACCACCACCAGGAACAGGGGAGGGAAAAGGGGACCACCACCAGGAACAGAGGAGGGAAAAGGGGACCACCACCAGGAACAGGGGAGGGAAAAGGGGATCACCACCACCAGGAACAGGGAAGGGAAAAGGGGACCACCACCAGGAACAGAGGAGGGAAAAGGGGACCACCACCACCAGAAACAGGGAAGGGAAAGGGGGACCGTCAGGAACAGGGAAGGGAAAGGGGGACCACCACCAGGAACAGGGGAGGGAAAGGGGGACCACCACCAGGAACAGAGAAGGGAAAAGGGGACCACCACCACCAGGAACAGAGGAGGGAAAAGGGGACCACCACCAGGAACAGGGAAGGGAAAGGGGCACCACCAGGAACAGGGAAGGGAAAGGGGGACCACCACCACCAGGAACAGGGAAGGGAAAAGGGGACCACCACCAGGAACAGGGAAGGGAAAAGGGGACCACCAGGAACAGGGGAGGGAAAAGGGGACCACCACCACCAGGAACAGAGGAGGGAAAAGGGGACCACCACCACCAGGAACAGGGAAGGGAAAGGGGGACCACCACCAGGAACAGAGAAGGGAAAAGGGGACCACCACCACCAGGAACAGAGGAGGGAAAAGGGGACCACCACCACCAGGAACAGGGAAGGGAAAGGGGGACCACCACCAGGAACAGAGAAGGGAAAAGGGGACCACCACCACCAGGAACAGAGGAGGGAAAAGGGGACCACCAGGAACAGGGAAGGGAAAGGGGGACCACCACCAGGAACAGAGAAGGGAAAGGGGGACCACCACCACCAGGAACAGAGAAGGGAAAGGGGGACCACCACCAGGAACAGAGAAGGGAAAGGGGGACCACCACCAGGAACAGAGAAGGGAAAGGGGGACCACCACCACCAGGAACAGAGAAGGGAAAGGGGGACCACCACCAGGAACAGAGGAGGGAAAAGGGGACCACCACCAGGAACAGAGGAGGGAAAGGGGGACCACCACCAGGAACAGAGAAGGGAAAAGGGGACCACCACCAGGAAAAGGGAAGGGTAAAGGGGACCACCACCAGGAACAGGGAAGGGAAAAGGGGGACCACCACCATCAGAAAAGGGAAGGGAAAAGGGGACCGCCACCACCAGGGACAGAGAAGGGAAAGGGGGACCACCACCACCAGGAACAGAGAAGGGAAAGGGGGACCACCACCAGGAACAGGGAAGGGAAAGGGGGACCACCACCACCAGGAACAGGGAAGGGAAAGGGGGACCACCACCACCAGGAACAGGGAAGGAAAAAGGGGACCGCCACCACCAGGGACAGAGAAGGGCAAGGGGGACCACCACCACCAGGAACAGGGAAGGGAAAAGGGGACCACCAGGAACAGGGAAGGGAAAATGGGACCACCACCACCAGGGACAGAGAAGGGCAAGGGGGACCACCAGGAACAGGGAAGGGAAAAGGGGACCACTACCACCAGGAACAGGGAAGGGAAAAGGGGACCACCACTACCAGGAACAGGGAAGGGAAAAGGGGACCACCACCACCAGGAACAGGGAAGGGAAAGGGGGACCACCACTACCAGGAACAGGGAAGGGAAAAGGGGACCACCACCACCAGGAACAGAGGAGGGAAAGGGGGACCACCACCACCAGGAACAGAGGAGGGAAAGGGGGACCACCACCACCAGGAACAGAGGAGGGAAAGGGGGACCACCACCACCAGGAACAGAGGAGGGAAAAGGGGACCACCACCACCAGGAACAGAGGAGGGAAAAGGGGACCACCACCACCAGGAACAGAGGAGGGAAAAGGGGACCACCACCACCAGGAACAGAGGAGGGAAAAGGGGACCACCACCACCAGGAACAGAGGAGGGAAAAGGGGACCACCACCACCAGGAACAGAGGACAGAAAAGGGGACCACCACCAGGAACAGAGAAGGGAAAAGGGGACCACCACCACCAGGAACAGAGGAGGGAAAAGGGGACCACCACCACCAGGAACAGAGAAGGGAAAGGGGGACCACCACCAGGAACAGAGGAGGGAAAAGGGGACCACCACCACCAGGAACAGAGAAGGTAAAGGGGGACCACCACCAGGAACAGAGGAGGGAAAAGGGGACCACCACCAGGAACAGAGGAGGGAAAAGGGGACCACCACCAGGAACAGAGGAGGGAAAAGGGGACCACCACCAGGAACAGAGGAGGGAAAAGGGGACCACCACCAGGAACAGGGAAGGGAAAGGGGGACCACCAGGAACAGGGAAGGGAAAGGGGGACCACCACCACCAGGAACAGGGAAGGGAAAAGGGGACCACCAGGAACAGGGGAGGGAAAAGGGGACCACCACCACCAGGAACAGGGAAGGGAAAAGGGGACCACCACCAGGAACAGGGAAGGGAAAGGGGGACCACCACCAGGAACAGAGAAGGGAAAAGGGGACCACCAGGAACAGGGAAGGGAAAGGGGGACCACCACCACCAGGAACAGGGAAGGGAAAGGGGACCACCACCAGGAACAGAGAAGGGAAAAGGGGACCACCAGGAACAGGGAAGGGAAAGGGGGACTACCACCACCAGGAACAGGGAAGGGAAAGGGGACCACCACCAGGAACTGAGAAGGGAAAAGGGGACCAACACCAGGAACAGAGGAGGGAAAAGGGGACCACCACCAGGAACAGAGGAGGGAAAAGGGGACCAACACCAGGAACAGAGGAGGGAAAAGGGGACCACCACCAGGAACAGAGGAGGGAAAAGGGGACCACCACCAGGAACAGAGGAGGGAAAAGGGGACCACCACCAGGAACAGGGGAGGGAAAAGGGGACCACCACCAGGAACAGAGGAGGGAAAAGGGGACCACCACCAGGAACAGGGGAGGGAAAAGGGGACCACCACCAGGAACAGAGGAGGGAAAAGGGGACCACCACCAGGAACAGGGGAGGGAAAAGGGGACCACCACCAGGAACAGAGGAGGGAAAAGGGGACCACCACCACCAGAAACAGGGAAGGGAAAATGGGACCACCACCAGGAACAGAGGAGGGAAAAGGGGACCACCACCACCAGGAACAGAGGACAGAAAAGGGGACCACCACCAGGAACAGAGGAGGGAAAAGGGGACCACCACCAGGAACAGAGGAGGGAAAAGGGGACCAACACCACCAGGAACAGAGAAGGGAAAAGGGGACCACCACCAGGAACAGAGGAGGGAAAAGGGGACCACCACCAGGAACAGAGGAGGGAAAAGGGGACCACCACCAGGAACAGGGGAGGGAAAAGGGGACCACCACCAGGAACAGAGGAGGGAAAAGGGGGACCACCACCACCAGGAACAGAGGAGGGAAAAGGGGACCACCACCAGGAACAGAGGAGGGAAAGGGGGACCACCACCACCAGGAACAGAGGAGGGAAAAGGGGACCACCACCAGGAACAGAGGAGGGAAAAGGGGACCAACACCAGGAACAGAGGAGGGAAAAGGGGACCACCACCACCAGGAACAGAGGAGGGAAAAGGGGACCACCACCAGGAACAGAGGAGGGAAAAGGGGACCAACACCACCAGGAACAGAGAAGGGAAAAGGGGACCACCACCAGGAACAGAGGAGGGAAAAGGGGACCACCACCAGGAACAGAGGAGGGAAAAGGGGACCACCACCAGGAACAGGGGAGGGAAAAGGGGACCACCACCAGGAACAGGGGAGGGAAAAGGGGACCACCACCACCAGGAACAGAGGAGGGAAAAGGGGACCACCACCACCAGGAACAGAGGAGGGAAAAGGGGACCACCACCAGGAACAGAGAAGGGAAAAGGGGACCACCACCACCAGGAACAGGGAAGGGAAAGGGGGACCGTCAGGAACAGGGAAGGGAAAAGGGGACCACCACCACCAGGAACAGGGAAGGGAAAGGGGGACCGTCAGGAACAGGGGAGGGAAAAGGGGACCACCACCATGAACAGGGAAGGGAAAGGGGGACCACCACCAGGAACAGAGAAGGGAAAAGGGGACCACCACCACCAGGAACAGAGGAGGGAAAAGGGGACCACCACCAGGAACAGGGAAGGGAAAAGGGGACCACCACCACCAGGAACAGGGAAGGGAAAAGGGGACCACCACCAGGAACAGGGAAGGGAAAAGGGGACCACCACCACCAGGAACAGGGAAGGGAAAAGGGGACCACCACCAGGAACAGGGGAGGGAAAAGGGGACCACCACCACCAGGAACAGGGAAGGGAAAGGGGGACCACCACCAGGAACAGAGAAGGGAAAAGGGGACCACCACCAGGAACAGGGGAGGGAAAAGGGGACCACCACCAGGAACAGAGAAGGGAAAGGGGGACCACCACCACCAGGAACAGAGGAGGGAAAAGGGGACCACCAGGAACAGGGAAGGGAAAGGGGGACCACCACCAGGAACAGAGAAGGGAAAAGGGGACCACCACCACCAGGAACAGAGGAGGGAAAAGGGGACCACCAGGAACAGGGAAGGGAAAGGGGGACCACCACCACCAGGAACAGGGAAGGGAAAGGGGGACCACCACCAGGAACAGAGGAGGGAAAAGGGGACCACCACCACCAGGAACAGAGGAGGGAAAAGGGGACCACCACCACCAGGAACAGAGGAGGGAAAAGGGGACCACCACCACCAGGAACAGAGGAGGGAAAAGGGGACCACCACCACCAGGAACAGAGGAGGGAAAAGGGGACCACCACCACCAGGAACAGAGGACAGAAAAGGGGACCACCACCAGGAACAGAGAAGGGAAAAGGGGACCACCACCACCAGGAACAGAGGAGGGAAAAGGGGACCACCACCACCAGGAACAGAGAAGGGAAAGGGGGACCACCACCAGGAACAGAGGAGGGAAAAGGGGACCACCACCACCAGGAACAGAGAAGGTAAAGGGGGACCGCCACCACCAGGAACAGAGAAGGGAAAGGGGGACCACCACCAGGAACAGAGGAGGGAAAAGGGGACCACCACCAGGAACAGAGGAGGGAAAAGGGGACCACCACCAGGAACAGAGGAGGGAAAAGGGGACCACCACCACCAGGAACAGGGAAGGGAAAGGGGGACCACCAGGAACAGGGAAGGGAAAGGGGGACCACCACCACCAGGAACAGGGAAGGGAAAAGGGGACCACCAGGAACAGGGGAGGGAAAAGGGGACCACCACCACCAGGAACAGGGAAGGGAAAAGGGGACCACCACCAGGAACAGGGAAGGGAAAGGGGGACCACCACCAGGAACAGAGAAGGGAAAAGGGGACCACCACCACCAGGAACAGGGAAGGGAAAGGGGACCACCACCAGGAACAGAGAAGGGAAAAGGGGACCAACACCACCAGGAACAGGGAAGGGAAAGGGGACCACCACCAGGAACAGAGGAGGGAAAAGGGGACCAACACCAGGAACAGAGGAGGGAAAAGGGGACCAACACCACCAGGAACAGGGAAGGGAAAGGGGACCACCACCAGGAACAGAGGAGGGAAAAGGGGACCAACACCAGGAACAGAGGAGGGAAAAGGGGACCACCACCAGGAACAGAGGAGGGAAAAGGGGACCACCACCAGGAACAGAGGAGGGAAAAGGGGACCACCACCAGGAACAGAGGAGGGAAAAGGGGACCACCACCAGGAACAGAGGAGGGAAAAGGGGACCACCACCAGGAACAGAGGAGGGAAAAGGGGACCACCACCAGGAACAGAGGAGGGAAAAGGGGACCACCACCAGGAACAGAGGAGGGAAAAGGGGACCACCACCAGGAACAGGGGAGGGAAAAGGGGACCACCACCAGGAACAGAGGAGGGAAAAGGGGACCACCACCAGGAACAGGGGAGGGAAAAGGGGACCACCACCAGGAACAGAGGAGGGAAAAGGGGACCACCACCACCAGAAACAGGGAAGGGAAAATGGGACCACCACCAGGAACAGAGGAGGGAAAAGGGGACCACCACCACCAGGAACAGAGGACAGAAAAGGGGACCACCACCAGGAACAGAGGAGGGAAAAGGGGACCACCACCAGGAACAGAGGAGGGAAAAGGGGACCAACACCACCAGGAACAGAGAAGGGAAAAGGGGACCACCACCAGGAACAGAGGAGGGAAAAGGGGACCACCACCAGGAACAGAGGAGGGAAAAGGGGACCACCACCAGGAACAGGGGAGGGAAAAGGGGACCACCACCAGGAACAGAGGAGGGAAAAGGGGGACCACCACCACCAGGAACAGAGGAGGGAAAAGGGGACCACCACCAGGAACAGAGGAGGGAAAAGGGGACCAACACCAGGAACAGAGGAGGGAAAAGGGGACCACCACCACCAGGAACAGAGGAGGGAAAAGGGGACCACCACCAGGAACAGAGAAGGGAAAAGGGGACCACCACCAGGAACAGAGGAGGGAAAAGGGGACCACCACCAGGAACAGGGGAGGGAAAAGGGGACCACCACCAGGAACAGAGGAGGGAAAAGGGGACCACCACCAGGAACAGGGGAGGGAAAAGGGGATCACCACCACCAGGAACAGAGGAGGGAAAAGGGGACCACCACCACCAGAAACAGGGAAGGGAAAAGGGGACCACCAGCAGGAACAGAGGAGGGAAAAGGGGACCACCACCAGGAACAGAGAAGGGAAAAGGGGACCGTCAGGAACAGGGAAGGGAAAGGGGGACCACCACCAGGAACAGGGGAGGGAAAAGGGGACCACCACCACCATGAACAGGGAAGGGAAAGGGGGACCACCACCAGGAACAGAGAAGGGAAAAGGGGACCACCACCACCAGGAACAGAGGAGGGAAAAGGGGACCACCACCAGGAACAGGGAAGGGAAAGGGGCACCACCAGGAACAGGGAAGGGAAAAGGGGACCACCACCACCAGGAACAGGGAAGGGAAAAGGGGACCACCACCAGGAACAGGGAAGGGAAAAGGGGACCACCACCACCAGGAACAGGGAAGGGAAAAGGGGACCACCACCAGGAACAGGGGAGGGAAAAGGGGACCACCACCACCAGGAACAGAGAAGGGAAAAGGGGACCACCACCAGGAACAGAGAAGGGAAAGGGGGACCACCACCAGGAACAGAGGAGGGAAAAGGGGACCACCAGGAACAGGGAAGGGAAAGGGGGACCACCACCAGGAACAGAGAAGGGAAAAGGGGACCACCACCACCAGGAACAGAGGAGGGAAAAGGGGACCACCACCAGGAACAGAGGAGGGAAAAGGGGACCACCACCAGGAACAGAGGAGGGAAAAGGGGACCACCACCAGGAACAGAGGAGGGAAAAGGGGACCACCACCAGGAACAGAGGAGGGAAAAGGGGACCACCACCAGGAACAGGGGAGGGAAAAGGGGACCACCACCAGGAACAGAGGAGGGAAAAGGGGACCACCACCAGGAACAGGGGAGGGAAAAGGGGACCACCACCAGGAACAGAGGAGGGAAAAGGGGACCACCACCACCAGAAACAGGGAAGGGAAAATGGGACCACCACCAGGAACAGAGGACAGAAAAGGGGACCACCACCAGGAACAGAGGAGGGAAAAGGGGACCACCACCAGGAACAGAGGAGGGAAAAGGGGACCAACACCACCAGGAACAGAGAAGGGAAAAGGGGACCACCACCAGGAACAGAGGAGGGAAAAGGGGACCACCACCAGGAACAGAGGAGGGAAAAGGGGACCACCACCAGGAACAGGGGAGGGAAAAGGGGACCACCACCAGGAACAGAGGAGGGAAAAGGGGGACCACCACCACCAGGAACAGAGGAGGGAAAAGGGGACCACCACCAGGAACAGAGGAGGGAAAAGGGGACCAACACCAGGAACAGAGGAGGGAAAAGGGGACCACCACCACCAGGAACAGAGGAGGGAAAAGGGGACCACCACCAGGAACAGAGAAGGGAAAAGGGGACCACCACCAGGAACAGAGGAGGGAAAAGGGGACCACCACCAGGAACAGGGGAGGGAAAAGGGGACCACCACCAGGAACAGAGGAGGGAAAAGGGGACCACCACCAGGAACAGGGGAGGGAAAAGGGGATCACCACCACCAGGAACAGAGGAGGGAAAAGGGGACCACCACCACCAGAAACAGGGAAGGGAAAAGGGGACCACCAGCAGGAACAGAGGAGGGAAAAGGGGACCACCACCAGGAACAGAGAAGGGAAAAGGGGACCGTCAGGAACAGGGAAGGGAAAGGGGGACCACCACCAGGAACAGGGGAGGGAAAAGGGGACCACCACCACCATGAACAGGGAAGGGAAAGGGGGACCACCACCAGGAACAGAGAAGGGAAAAGGGGACCACCACCACCAGGAACAGAGGAGGGAAAAGGGGACCACCACCAGGAACAGGGAAGGGAAAGGGGCACCACCAGGAACAGGGAAGGGAAAAGGGGACCACCACCACCAGGAACAGGGAAGGGAAAAGGGGACCACCACCAGGAACAGGGAAGGGAAAAGGGGACCACCACCACCAGGAACAGGGAAGGGAAAAGGGGACCACCACCAGGAACAGGGGAGGGAAAAGGGGACCACCACCACCAGGAACAGAGAAGGGAAAAGGGGACCACCACCAGGAACAGAGAAGGGAAAGGGGGACCACCACCAGGAACAGAGGAGGGAAAAGGGGACCACCAGGAACAGGGAAGGGAAAGGGGGACCACCACCAGGAACAGAGAAGGGAAAAGGGGACCACCACCACCAGGAACAGAGGAGGGAAAAGGGGACCACCACCAGACACAGGGAAGGGAAAAGGGGACCACTGTAAAGCTGGGGTTACAGTGTACAGCCGGAGTAACATTATAGAGCCAGAGTCGCCCTTACATCTGGGTCCTCATCAGAGTCTCCCTTACATCAGGGTCCCCATCAGAGTCACCCTTACATCAGGGTCCCCATCAGAGTCGCCCTTACATCAGGGTCCCCATCAGAGTCGCCCTTACATCAGGGTCCCCATCAGAGTCGCCCTTACATCAGGGTCCCCATCAGAGTCACCCTTACATCAGGGTCCCCATCAGAGTCGCCCTTACATCAGGGTCCCCATCAGAGTCACCCTTACATCAGGGTCCCCATCAGAGTCACCCTTACATCAGGGTCCCCATCAGAGTCGCCCTTACATCAGGGTCCCCATCAGAGTCGCCCTTACATCAGGGTCCTCATCAGAGTCACCCTTACATCAGGGTCCCCATTAGAGTCGCCCTTACATCTGGGTCCCCATTAGAGTCGCCCTTACATCTGGGTCCCCATTAGAGTCTTCCTTACATCAGGGTCCTCATCAGAGTCACCCTTACATCAGGGTCCTCATCAGAGTCTCCCTTACATCAGGGTCCTCATCAGAGTCTCCCGTACATCAGGGTCCTCATCAGAGTCTCCCTTACATCAGGGTCCTCATCAGAGTCTCCCTTACATCAGGGTCCTCATCAGAGTCTCCCTTACATCAGGGTCCTCATCAGAGTCACCCTTACATCAGGGTCCTCATCAGAGTCTCCCTTACATCAGGGTCCTCATCAGAGTCACCCTTACATCAGGGTCCTCATCAGAGTCTCCCTTACATCAGGGTCCTCATCAGAGTCACCCTTACATCTGGGTCCTCATCAGAGTCACCCTTACATCAGGGTCCTCATCAGAGTCGCCCTTACATCAGGGTCCCATTCAGAGTTGCCCTTACATCAGGGTCCCCATCAGAGTCGCCCTTACATCAGGGTCCCCATCAGAGTCGCCCTTACATCAGGGTCCCCATCAGAGTCGCCCTTACATCAGGGTCCTCATCAGAGTCGCCCTTACATCAGGGTCCTCATCAGAGTCACCCTTACATCTGGGTCCTTATCAGAGTCACCCTTACATCAGGGTCCTCATCAGAGTCGCCCTTACATCAGGGTCACCATCAGAGTCTCCCTTACATCAGGGTCCTCATCAGAGTCGCCCTTACATCAGGGTCCTCATCAGAGTCGCCCTTACATCTGGGTCCTCATCAGAGTCGCCCTTACATCAGGGTCCTCATCAGAGTCGCCCTTACATCAGGGTCCTCATCAGAGTCGCCCTTACATCAGGGTCCTCATCAGAGTCGCCCTTACATCAGGGTCCTCATCAGAGTCGCCCTTACATCAGGGTCCTCATCAGAGTCGCCCTTACATCAGGGTCCCCATCAGAGTCGCCCTTACATCAGGGTCCTCATCAGAGTCGCCCTTACATCAGGGTCCTCATCAGAGTCGCCCTTACATCTGGGTCCTCATCAGAGTCGCCCTTACATCAGGGTCACCATCAGAGTCTCCCTTACATCAGGGTCCCCATCAGAGTCATCCTTACATCAGGGTCCTCATCAGAGTCGCCCTTACATCAGGGTCCTCATCAGAGTCGCCCTTACATCAGGATCCTCATCAGAGTCGCCCTTACATCAGGGCCCTCATCAGAGTCACCCTTACATCAGGGTCCTTGTTATAGCCCGCTTAAATCAGATTTTTAGAATGTTCCCTTAAGTCAGAGTACCTCCTGTTGCTCTGATCTATAGAGTTGTATATAAAATGCACTTTTTATCTCCCAGTGATAAACCTTTCATCCAATTTCTACATTTCCGAAGCCAATATAGAGGAATAGTAATGGTAAAAGAAAACACTTGTGGGTTTAACTTTTATTTAGTATAATTCTCCTTTAAGGGGGTGTGGCAGGGGGTGTGTCCTATGCCTACATAATTTTGCTAATAGGGGCCCCTTGTTCCCAACTCAGAAAGTTGGGAGGCTTGCCTGGCTGTGTATTTAGTGAGAATGCTGGAGCAATCTCCTGGAGGGGGAGGGCAGGTGCATTGTGTGTGTTAATGAGGTCAGCTGCTGAACTACTTCCTGTGTCTTAACAGTTCCCCGTCCTGTAGGAGAGCTAGCAGGAAGTCATGGAGGAGTTTTCTATGGAACAAACTAGAGGCGGAGGTGAGGACTGCCCTACAACATAGGGAAATGTTATTCTTTTCAGCAGCAGAGGCCCATTAATGGTATATTGGTACATAGGGGAGATGGAATTTACCCTTTAATGATGAGGTTTGGGGTCTTTTTGTGGTTGTTGTGTTAGTTGGAGTATGGTTTGCACCAGGTCCAGGGTTTGAGTTCTCTGAAGCACAACGTCTTCTCCTGCCAGATGGCCCAGGCCTTGTTTGTTGAGTAGTTGTCATCATAGGGTTAGGGTTGTCATTGTAGGGTTGTCATCGTAGGGTTAGGGTTGTTATCATAGGGTTGTTATTGTAGGGTTGCCATAGTAGGGTTGTCGTCATAGGGTTAGGGTTGTCATCGTAGGGTTGTCTTCATAGGGTTAGGGTTGTCATCGTAGGGTTGTCTTCATAGGGTTAGGGTTGTCATCGTAGGGTTGTAGGGTTAGGGTTGTCATCGTAGGGTTGTCATCGTAGGGTTGTCATCGTAGGGTTGTCTTCATAGGGTTAGGGTTGTCATTGTAGGGTTGTCATTGTAGGGTTGTCATCGTAGGGTTGTCTTCATAGGGTTAGGGTTGTCATTGTAGGGTTGTCATCGTAGGGTTGTCATCGTAGGGTTAGGATTGTTATGGTAGAGGTGTTATTGAGGAACGTTGTGCCGGTGAATGGTAGGCTTTGACCTAGTCTGCTGGCTCTGTGCTGGATGGTATGGTTTGGTATGTCTCTCCGTATTAACATGGAATGGGGAACAATGTGTCGTCTCTGTTAGTTGTTCCTGATGGCTCCATGTTGTTCGGGGATGTTGCTCATGCCTATCCACATAATGGTTTGTTTGGGGTTAGAAAATACAGATTATTAAAGGCTCCAGTTACTTGTTCTGTTGTAGCAGAGTGACTTCTCTTTCCGGAGTGCCCGTATTTCCCATTGAGTCTATTATTAGAGTTTGTCTGTCCATGGGATGTGATGACGGTCTTGCAGTCTCTCCCCTCCCCCCCCTCCCCCAGTTGCTCACTCTCTTTTAGTAAACTTATCTCCACACATCGCTCATTTACTACAGTGACATCACGAGGACAAGTCTCGGTTTCTCTGGTTCTCGGGTTCTCGGTTTCTCGGATTTCCTGCCAGTCATGCTCATTGGTTATGTGATCTATTTTCCAGGTCGGTGGAATGTGAGTGACGTCTCTTAGTCATGGACAGAGCAGAGCCACCGAACACCGGACCACGCCGGTATGGGGTATGGAGGGATGATGGGAGTGCAATGACCGGATTTGACCACAAGAATAACTCTCATCATCCATCTTCATTGAGAAATTCCACCGAAAAATAATTTGTATAGCAAAGACTGAATTACCAATAAGATACCAGTTTGCAGCTGTCACTGTGGGTGCTGCTATTACAGAACCAGATCCACCACGGCACCTAAACCCAGAGCCACCATGGCACCTAAACCCAGATCCGCCACGGCACCTAAACCCAGAGCCACCATGGCACCTAAACCCAGAGCCACCACGGTACCTAAACCCAGAGCCACCACGGCACCTTGGGTAGGTGCCATGGCGGCTCTGGGTAGGGTGCCGTGGTTGCTCTGGGT
Source organism: Lithobates septentrionalis (assembly GCA_037952835.1). Classification (NCBI taxonomy): domain Eukaryota; kingdom Metazoa; phylum Chordata; class Amphibia; order Anura; family Ranidae; genus Lithobates; species Lithobates septentrionalis. The sequence continues at coordinate 282,692 of JBBDGP010002471.1, read as the reverse complement.
TTAAGTGCTGTGGTTGCTCTGGGTAGGTGCTGTGGTGGCTCTGGGTTGGTTCCATGGTGGCTCTGGGTAGGTGCCATGGTGGCTCTGGGTAGGTGCAGTGGTGGCTCTGGGTAGGTGCCGTGGTGGCTCTGGGTAGGGTGCCATGGTGGCTCTGGGTTTGGGTGACGTGGTGGCTCTGGGTTTAGGTACTGTGGTTGCTCTGGGTAGGTGCTTTGGCAGCTCTGAGTAGGGTGCCCTGGTGGCTTTGGTTTTAGGTGCCGTGATGGCTCATGGTTTAGGTGCCATGGTAGCTCTGGGTAGGGTGCCCTGGTGGCTCTGGGTTTAGGTGTCGGCTGGATGGAGATAGAAGTAATAATACTATCTATGCCCCTTAGAGTTGGGTGGATGGAGATAGAAGAAATAATAATATCTATGCCCCTTAGGGTTGGGTGGATGGAGATAGAAGTAATAATACTATCTATGCCCCTTAGGGTTGGGTGGATGGAGATAGAAGAAATAATAATATCTATGCCCCTTAGGGTTGGGTGGATGGAGATAGAAGTAATAATACTATCTATGCCCCTTAGGGTTGGGTGGATGGAGATAGAAGTAATAATAATATCTATGCCCCTTAGGGTTGGGTGGATGGAGATAGAAGTAATAATACTATCTATGCCCCTTAGGGTTGGGTGGATGGAGATAGAAGTAATAATACTATCTATGCTCGGTAGGGTTGGGTGGATGGAGATAGAAGTAATAATACTGTCTATGCTCGGTGGGGTTGGGTGGATGGAGATAGAAGTAATAATACTGTCTATGCTCGGTGGGGTTGGGTGGATGGAGATAGAAGTAATAATACTATCTATGCTCGGTGGGGTTGGGCAGACGCATGGTCTGCAGTGCCGCCATCTGTTCTTTGCCTGTTACACCAGCAGCTGTTCCTGTACCTGCCGTCTGTGACCCCAGGTGCCCCCGTTATGGAGAGTTGAACGTTTTATTGATGGTGGAGGATAGAAGGGTGGAGCCGGAGTAATAAATGGTGTCAGCTGTTGAAGAGAAGACCTGTCACCTGTCACAAAGGGAAGACAATCCCCAACCACAGACTCTGCAGGAGGCCTCCACCGATCATTGCCACCTGCAGGGTCACCTCCTGGTTGGTGGTCAGTTCTGGGGGTGCAGTGAGCAGGCGATGGAAACCCCCAGAATCCCGCAGGATACTTCAATCCCTCAACTGATCAATTATCAGGAGAAATGAAATCTCCTCTGTTACCAAACAAACGGCCTGAACCAGATGTAGCCGACTTCTCGCAGCTCACCTCCGACCAATCAGGATCCTCACATACCTCTGCTTCAGATTTGGGTGGATTTACTTCCAGCTTATATTTATATACTACACTCTAATATTATTTCTATATACTACACCCCAATAATATATCTATACACTACACCCCAATATTATATCTATACGCTACACCCCAATATTATATCTTTACTCTACACCCCAATATTATATCTATACTTCCAAAATTATATCTATACACTACACCCCAATATTATATCTATACGCTACACCCCAATATTATATATATACACTATACTTCCAAAATGATATCTATACACTACACCCCAATATTATATCTATACTTCCAAAATTATATCTATACGCTACACCCCAATATTATATCTATACGCTACACCCCAATATTATATCTATACGCTACACCCCAATATTATATCTATACACTACCCCCCGATAATATATCTATACAATATACCCCAATATTATATGATAATGATGTGTGCTGATGATGGAGGTGACGTGTCAGGCCTCAATGGCTCCTCATCCTCCATTTCTCTATAGTGGGGGAGCAGTGAGGAACAATTGTTGTGTCTGGATGATTGACAGGCCTTGGACCAGTAAGTTCTACCAGGTGACCGTTTTCACACCTGCTGCTGGCCATAACAGTAGTTGGTTTATTTAACCCCTGAGCTCCCCCAGGCTTTGTATTGTAGAATGTTATTGGACACGGATCACATTGCATGGATAACAGACATGATAGCTGAGCACACTACATGACACCCAAGCCATGGAGATGGTCAGTAAACTGAGGCTGCAACATTGGTGGTCTGCATATAGCGGGTGATAAGTAACCATTTGAGGTGAAAAGCCATAACTGAGCTTGGTGAGCATTGGAAGTGCTTGGCGAGATTACCACTGAGATGAAAAGTGTTGGCAGGTCTGGTTGTCAGAGGTAAAATATTGGAAAATGATTGATGACACGTGAGCCAGCACGGCAAACCCTTCATCCACCGCAATGTCTTGTCCAGTCTTCATGTAAAAAAGATTGTTCCCTTCCCTGGGAGAACCACCTTTACTCAGTCACAGCCATTTTCCAGATGGAAGGGCACTCCTGGCATGCCTGAGTGATGATTATTGCCTCTTTTTTCTTGGTATTGTTATGATGGTTTTTACTTGTCCGATCGTTTGGCTGACCGATGATGCCTAAAAACTCAGGCCTGAACGACTATTATCTGTCATCTGCTGTGAGTCTCATATGGGGACAAACCAGCTCCCTATGGCAGACCTGCCCCCAGCCAGGGCACTTCTGCTAGATTTAGGGTTTCTAATGCCGCGTACACACGAGCGGACTTTACGGCGGACTTTGCCCGGCGGATTTTTCGACGTACTTTACGACGGACTTTCTGAATGAACGGACTTGCCTACACACAATCCACCAAAGTCCGTCGAATTCGTATGTGATGACGTACGACCGGACTAAAACAAGGAAGTTCATAGCCAGTAGCCAATAGCTGCCCTAGCGTGGCTTTTTAGTCCGTCGAACTAGCATACAGACGGCGGACTTTTCGACCGGACTCGATTTCAACGGATAAATTTTAAACAAGTTTCAAATCTAAGTCCGTCCAACTTTTGAGAAAACAAAGTCCGCTGGAGCCCACACACATCGAATTGTCCGACGAAATCCAGTCCGCCGGGCAAAGTCCGCCGTAAAGTCCGCTCGTGTGTACGCGGCATAAGTCTACAAACATGGAAGGTCAGTAAGTGAGAAATCTTACCGCCCAACAGACTGGATCAGGGATTTGGGTTGTAGCTGAAAAGAATACATTCAGGGGGATCTATACTGGGCACTTGTGGTAAATTACGACATGAGAGAAGTACTTAAGATGGGTTTGTTGTAATAAAGATGCAGGTAAAGTAATGGAGTTGGGACAGATGGACAGGTAAAGTAATGGAGTTGGGACAGATGGACAGGTAAAGTAATGGAGTTGGGACAGATGGACAGGTAAAGTAATGGAGTTGGGACAGATGGACAGGTGAAGTAATGGAGTTGGGACAGATGGACAGGTAAAGTAATGGAGTTGGGACAGATGGACAGGTAAAGTAATGGAGTTGGGACAGATGGACAGGTAAAGTAATGGAGTTGGGACAGATGGACAGGTAAAGTAATGGAGTTGGGACAGATGGACAGGTAAAGTAATGGAGTTGGGGCAGATGGACAGGTAAAGTAATGGAGTTGGGGCAGATGGACAGGTAAAGTAATGGAATTGGGGCAGATGGACAGGTAAAGTAATGGAGTTGGGACAGATGGACAGGTGAAGTAATGGAGTTGGGACAGATGGACAGGTAAAGTAATGGAGTTGTGACAGATGGACAGGTAAAGTAATGGAGTTGGGACAGATGGACAGGTAAAGTAATGGAGTTGGGGCAGATGGACAGGTAAAGTAATGGAGTTGGGGCAGATGGAAAGGTAAAGTAACGGAGTTGGGACAGATGGATAGGTGAAGTAACGGATTTTGGACAGATGGACAGGTAAAGTAATGGAGTTGGGGCAGATGGACAGGTAAAGTAATGGAGTTGGGACAGATGGACAGGTAAAGTAACGGAGTTGGGACAGATGGACAGGTAAAGTAATGGAGTTGGGACAGATGGACAGGTAAAGTAATGGAGTTGGGACAGATGGACAGGTAAAGTAATGGAGTTGGGACAGATGGACAGGTAAAGTAATGGAGTTGGGGCAGATGGACAGGTAAAGTAATGGAGTTGGGGCAGATGGACAGGTAAAGTAATGGAATTGGGGCAGATGGACAGGTAAAGTAATGGAGTTGGGACAGATGGACAGGTAAAGTAATGGAGTTGTGACAGATGGACAGGTAAAGTAATGGAGTTGGGGCAGATGGACAGGTGAAGTAACGGATTTTGGACAGATGGACAGGTAAAGTAACGGAGTTGGGACAGATGGACAGGTAAAAAAATGGAGTTGGAACAGATGGACAGGTAAAGTAATGGAGTTGGGACAGATGGACAGGTAAAGTAATGGAGTTGGGGCAGATGGACAGGTAAAGTAATGGAGTTGGGGCAGATGGACAGGTAAAGTAATGGAGTTGGGGCAGATGGACAGGTAAAGTAATGGAGTTGGGACAGATGGACAGGTGAAGTAATGGAGTTGGGACAGATGGACAGGTAAAGTAATGAAGTTGGGGCAGATGGACAGGTAAAGTAATGGAGTTGGGGCAGATGGACAGGTAAAGTAATGGAGTTGGGGCAGATGGACAGGTAAAGTAATGGAGTTGGGGCAGATGGACAGGTAAAGTAATGGAGTTGGGACAGATGGACAGGTAAAGTAATGGAGTTGGGACAGATGGACAGGTAAAGTAATGGAGTTGGGGCAGATGGACAGGTAAAGTAATGGAGTTGGGACAGATGGACAGGTAAAGTAATGGAGTTGGGGCAGATGGACAGGTAAAGTAATGGAGTTGGGGCAGATGGACAGGTAAAGTAATGGAGTTGGGGCAGATGGACAGGTAAAGTAATGGAATTGGGGCAGATGGACAGGTAAAGTAATGGAGTTGGGGCAGATGGACAGGATGCAGAATGTATGACTGTCCTCAGGAAAGTGACAGCAGGAACAGGTGTTTCCCAATATAGCTCTGATGAGAACTGTCGTGGATATTCCACTATACTCTTGCACTAACATGCGCCCTTTCCCCATAATACATCTTTAAATAACCCATGTCTCCCCCTTTCACCAGTAAACAGACATTACCACATTCTTACATCCTCATCTCAGCACGACTCCCCATCCTGGGCAGCGGCTCTCGCTTTTATTCACATACAAACAGGAAGCCACAAACTGGAAGCACTGCCTCCAACAGCCAATCGCCTCCTACACAGGATGTGACCTCACAGGATATGACAACACAGGATGTGAATGTCAACACAGGAAAAATGAGTTTATAAAACAACCAATGAACACAGTTCCTGCTGATGGGAGATTATCTACAGGTGTATGCTTATGGCACCACAAATATGCTGATCAGGCATACAGGGGTGACACGAGCACACATCCGCTAAACCAATAATGTCTTTACAGAGCGAACACATCCCTCCCAGACGATCGTTCTGAGGATGGCACAGGGGCCCTTTCACCAGCAGACACATCCTCACTCCGCAAACACCCCTCTCCAACCTCAGGAAGTTTTCCACTACCAAACGGATCTCAACCAACCTCAGTCTGCCCCAGTCAGCTCTCTAGAACGGGAGAACTATCACTGGGAGACTCTATGACAATACATATTAAATACATCTTCATAAAATTTCCACAACAAGGACAAGGCAGCCTCTGATGCAGGTAGGTGCTTAGCTCCCCTCTGGGTGTTCTGACCTGCAACAAATGGCCAAAATGTACACAAAACCAGAACCTGGTCCTCCCCAACATCTCCACCCATTCCCAGCTTCACATCGACCAACAATATCCTATCCTGGTCCTCCATCATCTCCATCCATTCCCAGCTTCACATCCACCAACAATATCCTATCCTGGTCCTCCATCATCTCCATCCATACCCGGCTTCACATCCACCAACAATATCCTATCCTGGTCCTCCATCATCTCCATCCATACCCGGCTGCACATCCACCAACAATATCCTATCCTGGTCCCCCATCATCTCCATCCATTCCCAGCTTTACATCCACCAACAATATCCTATCCTGGTCCCCCGTCATCTCCATCCATACCCGGCTGCACATCCACCAACAATATACTATCCTGGTCCCCCGTCATCTCCATCCATTCCCGGCTTCACATCCACCAACAATATCCTATCCTGGTCCCCCATCATCTCCACCCATTCCCAGCTTCACATCCACCAACAATATCCTATCCTGGTCCTCCATCATCTCCATCCATACCCGGCTTCACATCCACCAACAATATCCTATCCTGGTCCTCCATCATCTCCATCCATTCCCAGCTTTACATCCACCAACAATATACTATCCTGGTCCCCCGTCATCTCCATCCATACCCGGCTGCACATCCACCAACAATATACTATCCTGGTCCCCCGTCATCTCCATCCATTCCCAGCTTCACATCCACCAACAATATCCTATCCTGGTCCTCCATCATCTCCATCCATACCCGGCTTCACATCCACCAACAATATCCTATCCTGGTCCTCCATCATCTCCATCCATTCCCAGCTTTACATCCACCAACAATATACTATCCTGGTCCCCCGTCATCTCCATCCATACCCGGCTTCACATCCACCAACAATATACTATCCTGGTCCTCCATCATCTCCACCCATTCCTGGCTTCACATCCACCAACAATATACTATCCTGGTCCTCCATCATCTCCATCCATACCCGGCTGCACATCCACCAACAATATCCTATCCTGGTCCCCCATCATCTCCATCCATTCCCAGCTTTACATCCACCAACAATATACTATCCTGGTCCCCCGTCATCTCCATCCATACCCGGCTGCACATCCACCAACAATATACTATCCTGGTCCCCCGTCATCTCCATCCATTCCCGGCTTCACAGCCACCAACAATATCCTATCCTGGTCCTCCATCATCTCCATCCATTCCCGGCTTCACATCCACCAACAATATCCTATCCTGGTCCTCCATCATCTCCATCCATTCCCAGCTTTACATCCACCAACAATATACTATCCTGGTCCCCCGTCATCTCCATCCATACCCGGCTGCACATCCACCAACAATATACTATCCTGGTCCCCCGTCATCTCCATCCATTCCCGGCTTCACATCCACCAACAATATACTATCCTGGTCCTCCATCATCTCAATCCATACCCAGCTTCACATCCACCAACAATATCCTATCCTGGTCCTCCATCATCTCCATCCATACCCGGCTGCACATCCACCAACAATATACTATCCTGGTCCCCCATCATCTCCACCCATTCCCGGCTTCACATCCACCAACAATATCCTATCCTGGTCCCCCATCATCTCCACCCATTCCCGGCTTCACATCCACCAACAATATCCTATCCTGGTCCCCCGTCATCTCCACCCATTCCCGGCTTCACATCCACCAACAATATCCTATCCTGGTCCCCCATCATCTCCATCCATACCCAGCTTCACATCCACCAACAATGTCTTATCCTGGTCCTGGGAGCCACCTGTCCAGTGCCATCTTAAGAGCATTATAGGCCCCCAGGCAATACAGTGCACTGGGGCCCGGTCTACTCAATCACGCACGATTGCCCATCAAATGCAGCTTTACTGTGCCCATGAATGCAGCCTCGCTGTGTCCATGAATGCAGCCTCACTGTGTCCATGAATGCAGCCTCACTGTGCCAATTAATACATACTCACCATCGCCTAGTAACACACACACAGTGGGCATCTCCTCCTGTGTATCACGGAGCTGTCTGGGTCTGTGTTTGACGGCTGGGCTGTAACAAGGTCCCGCCCCCCTAGACCGGCTTGTGTGATAGGCGGAACACTAATTCAATCTATTACACAACCCAGCCTAGGGGGGTGGTACCTTGTTACAGCGCAGCCGCCGAACACAGACCCGCCAGCTCTGTGATATACAGGAGGAGGAGGAGAGAGGGAAAGAGTGGAGCGCTGAAGCCGCAACTCAAAGCGGCCCCAGGGCAGGCGGGCTGCAGGGAAATTTCCCGGTATCCCGGTAGGCCAGTCCGGCCCTGGCTGGGGTTGCAGGGCAGGTGGTGCCCCCCAGGCAAGTGGGGCCCCCGGGCAACTGCCCAGCGTGCCCATGCGAAAAGACAGCCCTGCAGCTGTCAGACAAGTTGCTGTCCTGGGAGCCGCCTGTCACACAAGCTGTTGTCCTGGGAGCCGCCTGTCACACAAGTTGTTGTCCTGGGAGCCGCCTGTCACACAAGTTGTTGTCCTGGGAGCCGCCTGTCACACAAGTTGTTGTCCTGGGAGCCGCCTGTCACACAAGTTGTTGTCCTGGGAGCCGCCTGTCATAGAAGTTGTTGTCCTGGAAGCCGCCTGTCACACAAGTTGTTGTCCTGGGAGCCGCCTGTCACGCAAGTTGTTGTCCTGGGAGCCGCCTGTCATAGAAGTTGTTGTCCTGGGAGCCGCCTGTCACACAAGTTGTCCTGGGAGCTGCCTGTCACACAATTTGTTGTCCTGGGAGCCGCCTTTCACAAAAGTTGTTGTCCTGGGAGCCGCCTGTCACACAAGTTGTTGTCCTGGGAGCCGCCTGTCACACAAGTTGTTGTCCTGGGAGCCGCCTGTCACACAAGTTGTCCTGGGAGCCGCCTGTCACACAAGTTGCTGTCCTGGGAGCCACCTGCCACATAAGTTGCTGTCCTGGGAGCCGCCTGTCATACAAGTTGTTGTCCTGGGAGCCGCCTGTCATACAAGTTGTTGTCCTGGGAGCCGCCTGTCACGCAAGTTGTTGTCCTGGGAGCCGCCTGTCATAGAAGTTGTTGTCCTGGGAGCCGCCTGTCACACAAGTTGTCCTGGGAGCTGCCTGTCACACAATTTGTTGTCCTGGGAGCCGCCTGTCACAAAAGTTGTTGTCCTGGGAGCCGCCTGTCACACAAGTTGTTGTCCTGGGAGCCGCCTGTCACACAAGTTGTTGTCCTGGGAGCCGCCTGTCACACAAGTTGTTGTCCTGGGAGCCGCCTGTCACACAAGTTGTTGTCCTGGGAGCCGCCTGTCACACAAGTTGTTGTCCTGGGAGCCGCCTGTCACACAAGTTGTTGTCCTGGGAGCCGCCTGTCATACAAGTTGTTGTCCTGGGAGCCGCCTGTCATACAAGTTGTTGTCCTGGGAGCCGCCTGTCACACAAGTTGCTGTCCTGGGAGCCACCTGCCACATAAGTTGCTGTCCTGGGAGCCGCCTGTCATACAAGTTGTTGTCCTGGGAGCCGCCTGTCATACAAGTTGTTGTCCTGGGAGCCGCCTGTCACGCAAGTTGTTGTCCTGGGAGCCGCCTGTCATAGAAGTTGTTGTCCTGGGAGCCGCCTGTCACACAAGTTGTCCTGGGAGCTGCCTGTCACACAATTTGTTGTCCTGGGAGCCGCCTGTCACAAAAGTTGTTGTCCTGGGAGCCGCCTGTCACACAAGTTGTTGTCCTGGGAGCCGCCTGTCACACAAGTTGTTGTCCTGGGAGCCGCCTGTCACACAAGTTGTTGTCCTGGGAGCCGCCTGTCACACAAGTTGTTGTCCTGGGAGCCGCCTGTCACACAAGTTGTTGTCCTGGGAGCCGCCTGTCACACAAGTTGTCCTGGGAGCCGCCTGTCACACAAGTTGCTGTCCTGGGAGCCACCTGCCACATAAGTTGCTGTCCTGGGAGCCGCCTGTCATACAAGTTGTTGTCCTGGGAGCCGCCTGTCATGCAAGTTGTTGTCCTGGGAGCCGCCTGTCACGCAAGTTGTTGTCCTGGGAGCCGCCTGTCATAGAAGTTGTTGTCCTGGGAGCCGCCTGTCACACAAGTTGTCCTGGGAGCTGCCTGTCACACAATTTGTTGTCCTGGGAGCCGCCTGTCACAAAAGTTGTTGTCCTGGGAGCAGCCTGTCACACAAGTTGTTGTCCTGGGAGCTGCCTGTCACACAATTTGTTGTCCTGGGAGCCGCCTGTCACAAAAGTTGTTGTCCTGGGAGCCGCCTGTCACACAAGTTGTTGTCCTGGGAGCCGCCTGTCATACAAGTTGTTGTCCTGGGAGCCACCTGTCACACAAGTTGTTGTCATGGGAGCCGCCTGTCATACAAGTTGTTGTCCTGGGAGCCGCCTGTCATACAAGTTGTTGTCCTGGGAGCCGCCTGTCACACAAGTTGTTGTCCTGGGAGCCGCCTGTCACACAAGTTGTTGTCCTGGGAGCCGCCTGTCATACAAGTTGTTGTCCTGGGAGCCACCTGTCACACAAGTTGTTGTCATGGGAGCCGCCTGTCATACAAGTTGTTGTCCTGGGAGCCGCCTGTCATACAAGTTGTCCTGGGAGCCGCCTGTCACACAAGTTGTCCTGGGAGCCGCCTGTCATACAAGTTGTTGTCCTGGGAGCCGCCTGTCACACAAGTTGTCCTGGGAGCCGCCTGTCATACAAGTTGTTGTCCTGGGAGACGCCTGTCACACAAGTTGTTGTCCTGGGAGCCGTCTGTCATACAAGTTGTTGTCCTGGGAGCCTCCTGTCACACAAGTTGTTGTCCTGGGAGCCGCCTGTCACACAAGTTGTCCTGGGAGCCGCCTGTCACACAAGTTGTTGTCCTGGGAGCCGCCTGTCACACAAGTTGTTGTCCTGGGAGCCGCCTGTCATACAAGTTGTTGTCCTGGGAGCCGCCTGTCACACAAGTTGTTGTCATGGGAGCCGCCTGTCATACAAGTTGTTGTCCTGGGAGCCGCCTGTCACACAAGTTGTTGTCCTGGGAGCCGTCTGTCATACAAGTTGTTGTCCTGGGAGCCTCCTGTCACACAAGTTGTTGTCCTGGGAGCCACCTGTCACACAAGTTGTTGTCCTGGGAGCCGCCTGTCATACAAGTTGTTGTCGTTGCTGTCCTGGGAGCCGTCTGTCATACAAGTTGTTGTCCTGGGAGCCGCCTGTCACACAAGTTGTCCTGGGAGCCGCCTGTCATACAAGTTCTTGTCCTGGGAGCCGCCTGTCACACAAGTTGTTTTCCTGGGAGCCGCCTGTCACACAAGTTGTTGTCCTGGGAGCCGTCTGTCATACAAGTTGTTGTCCTGGGAGCCTCCTGTCACACAAGTTGTTGTCCTGGGAGCCACCTGTCACACAAGTTGTTGTCCTGGGAGCCGCCTGTCACACAAGTTGTTGTCCTGGGAGCCGCCTGTCATACAAGTTGTTGTCCTGGGAGCCACCTGTCACACAAGTTGTTGTCATGGGAGCCGCCTGTCATACAAGTTGTTGTCCTGGGAGCCGCCTGTCATACAAGTTGTTGTCCTGGGAGCCGCCTGTCACACAAGTTGTTGTCCTGGGAGCCGCCTGTCACACAAGTTGTTGTCCTGGGAGCCGCCTGTCATACAAGTTGTTGTCCTGGGAGCCACCTGTCACACAAGTTGTTGTCATGGGAGCCGCCTGTCATACAAGTTGTTGTCCTGGGAGCCGCCTGTCATACAAGTTGTTGTCCTGGGAGCCGCCTGTCACACAAGTTGTCCTGGGAGCCGCCTGTCATACAAGTTGTTGTCCTGGGAGCCGCCTGTCACACAAGTTGTCCTGGGAGCCGCCTGTCATACAAGTTGTTGTCCTGGGAGCCGCCTGTCACACAAGTTGTTGTCCTGGGAGCCGCCTGTCACACAAGTTGTTGTCCTGGGAGCCGTCTGTCATACAAGTTGTTGTCCTGGGAGCCTCCTGTCACACAAGTTGTTGTCCTGGGAGCCGCCTGTCACACAAGTTGTCCTGGGAGCCGCCTGTCACACAAGTTGTTGTCCTGGGAGCCGCCTGTCACACAAGTTGTTGTCCTGGGAGCCGCCTGTCATACAAGTTGTTGTCCTGGGAGCCGCCTGTCACACAAGTTGTTGTCATGGGAGCCGCCTGTCATACAAGTTGTTGTCGTTGCTGTCCTGGGAGCCGTCTGTCATACAAGTTGTTGTCCTGGGAGCCGCCTGTCACACAAGTTGTCCTGGGAGCCGCCTGTCATACAAGTTCTTGTCCTGGGAGCCGCCTGTCACACAAGTTGTTTTCCTGGGAGCCGCCTGTCACACAAGTTGTTGTCCTGGGAGCCGCCTGTCACACAAGTTGTTGTCCTGGGAGCCGCCTGTCACACAAGTTGTCCTGGGAGCCGCCTGTCATACAAGTTGTTGTCCTGGGAGCCGCCTGTCATACAAGTTGTTGTCCTGGGAGCCGCCTGTCACACAAGTTGTTGTCCTGGGAGCCGCCTGTCACACAAGTTGTCCTGGGAGCCGCCTGTCATACAAGTTGTTGTCCTGGGAGTCGCCTGTCATACAAGTTGTTGTCCTGGGAGCCGCCTGTCATACAAGTTGTTGTCCTGGGAGCCGCCTGTCATACAAGTTGTTGTCCCGGGAGCCGCCTGTCATACAAGTTGTTGTCCTGGGAGCTGCCTGTCACACAAGTTGTCCTGGGAGCCGCCTGTCACACAAGTTGTCCTGGGAGCCGCCTGTCACACAAGTTGTCCTGGGAGCCGCCTGTAATGTGACCATACACTATGCAATCTGATTGTACAATCTCCTTTGGAACTGAGTAGTGCCAGGTCCTGATTTGATTGTTCTGGTCTGTCCTTGTATTGCATAGTTTTGAAGATTGTGCAATCGGATTGTATAGTGTATTCTTCTCATCCTGGTCACCATTTATTAACCATTGGACCAGCGCCTCGGTAACATTGCGGACAGATTGATTTTGCGATTTTAAAGAAACCGGGAGCCGGCAGCACTGACTGCAAGCCACGCTCCTTGTGCTAAATTTTGTGGATTTTATACAATCATCGCATTAATTGATACATTCTCTTCAAAGCCGATCTCCAGAGATGAGAAGTAGAGATGTGGATGATGAAAACATTAGTTGGGTTTGGGATTAATTCGGGAAGTCGATCACTGCGTTCCTCATATTTGTTCTGTTAGAAGGATTCGTTTCTTATATTTGTTGATTCTTACGTTCTGAAGAAGTTATTTTGGAAGCTTTGGATTCATTCCTTAGATTTGCAGTGCGATTTAATGGGACTTTGATGTTTTGCGACTTTGGCCATTCTTTGAGACTCCTCACTGTTGTAATTCGGAGATTTGGATCTCAATCTCCGAATTTCCATTCATCACGAAACCAATGAAAAGTCAGCCATAAATCCTGAGCTGTACCTAAATCCAGTATATGGAGTGAGCTGTCCTCTTCCAGTGCGGCCTGACCGGGGACCACAAGCCTGGCAGAATAAGAACTTCTATGTTCTGATATGTGAGGAGGACATGGGGGTCTCTGTGCAGATAGCAGAGCACAGCGAGGGACTGCCAGGTACTGGCCATTGGGGGAAGCTCAGATGTTTCCTAGGTGACTACACAATGAGGAATGAACAAAGACTAGTACTAAAACTGGATGGGAAGAAATTTTCTCTCCCAGCCCCCATTGTACCACAATGTATTCCATTCGTCTGAAACAGATGCAGCCTGTCACGGTGCAGGATACTTGGAACAAGTGCAGGGACCCTAAGGTGCGGGATGCTTTGGTCTGGGCAGGAACCCTACAATGCAAGATGCTTTGGTTAAGTATGAGAATCGTACAGTCTAGGATGTTTTGGTTTGGACTGGGAGCCCTAAGGTGTGGGATGCTTCAGTTAGATGTGGGATTATTACGGTGCAAGATGGTTGGGTTAAATGGGAGAACACTATGGTGTGAGATGCTTGGGTTAGATTGAGGAACCCAAAGGTGTGGGTTGCTTGGTTTGGGTGAAGGAACCCTATGGTGTGGGATGCTTGGGTTAGATGGGGGAACCCTATGGTGTGGGATGCTTGGGTTATATGGGGGAAACTATGGTGTGGGGTGCTTGGGTTAGATTGAGGAACCCAAAGGTGTGGGATGCTTGGTTTGGGTGCAGGAACCCTATGGTGTGGGATGCTTGGGTTAGATGGGGGAACCCTATGGTGTGGGATGCTTGGGTTATATGGGGGAAACTATGGTGTGGGGTGCTTGGGTTAGATTGAGGAACCCAAAGGTGTGGGATGCTTGGTTTGGGTGCAGGAACCCTATGGTGTGGGATGCTTGGGTTAGATGGGGGAACCCTATGGTGTGGGATGCTTGGGTTATATGGGGGAAACTATGGTGTGGGGTGCTTGGGTTAGATTGAGGAACCCAACAGTGTGGAATGCTTGGTTTGGGTGCAGGAACCCTATGGTGTGGGATGCTTGGGTTAGATGGGGGAACCCTATGGAGTGGGATGCTTGAGTTAGATGGGGGAACCCTATGGTGTGGGATGCCTTGGTTAGATTGGGGAACCCAAAGGTGTGGGATGCCTTGGGTTGGGGAACCCAAAGGTGTGGGATGCCTTGGGTTGGGTGCAAGAACCCTATGGTGTGGGATGCTTGGGTTAGGTGGGGGAACCCTATGGTGTGGGATGCTTGGATTGGATGTAGGAACCCTATGGCATGGGGTGCTTGGGTTAGATTGGGGAACCCAAAGGTGCGAGATGCTTGGGTTAGGTGCAGGAACCCTATGGTGTGGGATGCTTGTGTTAGATGGGGGAACCCAAAGGTGTGGGATGGTTGGTTTAGCTGGGAGAGCCCTATGGTGTGTAATGCCTGGGTTAGATGGTGGAACTCAAAGGTGTGGGATGCTTGGGTTAGGGGTGGTAACCCTATGATGTGGGATGCTTGAGTTAGATGGGGGAACCCAAAGGTGTGGAATGCTCGGGTTAGGTGCGGGAACTCTATGGTGTGGGATGCTTGGTTTAGATGGGGGAACCTTTGGTGTGGGATGCTTGGGTTAGATGGGGGAACCTTTGGTGTGGGATGCTTGGTTTAGATGGGGGAACCTTTGGTGTGGGATGCTTGGGTTAGATGGGGGAACCTTTGGTGTGGGATGCTTGGGTTAGATGGGGGAACCTTTGGTGTGGGATGCTTGGGTTAGATGGGGGAACCTTTGGTGTGGGATGCTTGGGTTAGATGGGGGAACCTTTGGTGTGGGATGCTTGGGTTAGATGGGGGAACCTTTGGTGTGGGATGCTTGGGTTAGATGGGGGAACCTTTGGTGTGGGATGCTTGGGTTAGATGGGGGAACCTTTGGTGTGGGATGCTTGGGTTAGATGGGGGAACCTTTGGTGTGGGATGCTTGGGTTAGATGGGGGAACCTTTGGTGTGGGATGCTTGGGTTAGATGGGGGAACCTTTGGTGTGGGATGCTTGGGTTAGATGGGGGAACCTTTGGTGTGGGATGCTTGGGTTAGATGGGGGAACCTTTGGTGTGGGATGCTTGGGTTAGATGGGGGAACCTTTGGTGTGGGATGCTTGGTTTAGATGGGGGAACCTTTGGTGTGGGATGCTTGGGTTAGATGGGGGAACCTTTGGTGTGGGATGCTTGGGTTAGATGGGGGAACCTTTGGTGTGGGATGCTTGGGTAAGATGGGGGAACCTTTGGTGTGGGATGCTTGGGTTAGATGGGGGAACCTTTGGTGTGGGATGCTTGGGTAAGATGGGGGAACCTTTGGTGTGGGATGCTTGGGTTAGATGGGGGAACCTTTGGTGTGGGATGCTTGGGTTAGATGGGGGAACCTTTGGTGTGGGATGCTTGGGTTAGATGGGGGAACCTTTGGTGTGGGATGCTTGGGTTAGATGGGGGAACCTTTGGTGTGGGATGCTTGGGTTAGATGGGGGAACCTTTGGTGTGGGATGCTTGGGTTAGATGGGGGAACCTTTGGTGTGGGATGCTTGGGTTAGATGGGGGAACCTTTGGTGTGGGATGCTTGGGTTAGATGGGGGAACCTTTGGTGTGGGATGCTTGGGTAAGATGGGGGAACCTTTGGTGTGGGATGCTTGGGTTAGATGGGGGAACCTTTGGTGTGGGATGCTTGGGTTAGATGGGGGAACCTTTGGTGTGGGATGCTTGGGTTAGATGGGGGAACCTTTGGTGTGGGATGCTTGGGTTAGATGGGGGAACCTTTGGTGTGGGATGCTTGGGTTAGATGGGGGAACCTTTGGTGTGGGATGCTTGGGTAAGATGGGGGAACCTTTGGTGTGGGATGCTTGGGTAAGATGGGGGAACCTTTGGTGTGGGATGCTTGGGTAAGATGGGGGAACCTTTGGCATGGGACATTTTTTTGACGTTGAATGTGGGGAGCATTTGTCTTTTTAAACTCCAATAAAGATATGATAGGGTGCAGGCCTGTAATGTGCTGGGATTGCAGTGGCTGATTGCGATTCCCATCATCTCTGTGGCTTGTTTCCCTGTTTCACATATAGAAAGCAGTAAAATGTCTTATAAATAGAAGGAATCGACTGGAAGGGGCTTTGGCAGGCCGGGCGCTGTGGCTCGGGTTTCTGCTGGTGTATTATGATTCAGAGCTGTAAATAGGACGTGAAATTCTTCCCGCTCCGCCTGGAATGGATATAAAATATCTTACACTCCGAGTGATCCCAGGAAAAGGTCACCGGCATTATCATTTTATGACGGGAACAGGCTCCGGGCACGGACCATTATCATTTCTTCCTGGAGAATTCACCAATGATGGCCAAGGAAAGGAGACTTTTCTTCTGTTCAGACATAAAAATACAGGAGGGTGGAGCCTGTACTCCAGAGAACCTTGCATAGTTTGGGGTGCCCTCATCTCTCTGGGGTTCTGTGTATAGTTTGGGGTGCCCTCATCTCTGGGGTTCTGGGTATAGTTTGGGGTGCCCTCTCATCTCTGGGGTTCTGCATATAGATTGGGGTGCCCTCATCTCTGGGGTTCCATACATAGTTTGGGGTGCCCTCATCTCTGGGGTTCTGTGTATAGTTTTGGGTGCCCCTCATCTCCAGGGTTCCATTTATAGTTTTTGGGTGCCCCTCATCTCTGGGGTTTTATGTATAGTGTCACGGAACGTCCCACACTCCGCTTGAGTGCTTCCGTCATATACCGCTTCCTAAGTTCTGGAACACGAGTCCAATGGATCTGGCTATAGGAACCCCAAGAACCAGACAACACCAGTCTTGGAGTACATCAGAACTAACTTTTATTTGAGATCTCACACACATTTATACACCAGGATGACTCAAAGCTAACCTAATTAACATGAGCTCCAATAGGAGTCGTCCCGTCTCCTACATTGTATGGAGGACAATGTCATTAGCTCATTCAATTAACATAAACACAAGTTGACACCAGCATCTCCTCACATGATGTGTCCCAACAGAATGAATCAGTCTTATCAGCAGGGGGCTGCTGGAGGAACCCCCCCCCCCTCCCTCTTCAGGGACACAGATCCACAGCAAGGAGTCCCCATACAATATATACATGACTGAGTCCGATTAATACAGTTCAGACTGGATTTCTCATTCACCTCAAATGCTAGGGCCCATAATCGGTGGGCAACAGGCCCGCACACAGTCCTCTCCAACAGCCTCTGCTCCGGCCAGGTCCGTGACATATAGTTTGGGGTGCCCTCATCTCCAGGGTTCCATATATAGTTTGGGGTGCCCTCATCTTCAGGGTTCCATGTATAGTTTGGGGTGCTCTCATCTCTGGGTTTCCATGTATAGTTTGGGTGCCCTCGTCTCTGGGATTCCATACATAGTTTGGGGTGCCCTCATCCCTGGGGTTCCATACATAGTTTGGGGTGCTCTCATCTCTGGGGTTCCATACATAGTTTGGGTGCCCTCATCTTTGGGGTTCCATATACAGTTTGGAGTGCCCTCATCTCTGGGGTTCCATAAATAGTTTGGGATGCCCTTATCTCTCTGGTGTTCTATGTATTGTTTGGGGTGCCCTCATCTCTGGGGTTCAGCATATAGATCGGGGTGCCCTCATCTCTGGGGTTCTGCGTATAGTTTGCGGTGCCCTCTCATCTCTGGGGTTCCATGTATAGTTTGAGGCGCCCCTTATCTCTAGGGTTCCATGTATAGTTTGGGGTGCCTCTCATCTCTGGGGTTCCATGTATAGTTTGGGGTGCCTCTCATCTCTGGGGTTCCATGTATAGTTTGGGGTGCCTCTCATCTCTGGGGTTCCATGTATAGTTTGGGGTGCCTCTCATCTCTGGGGTTCTATGTATAGTTTGGGGTGCCTCTCATCTCTTGGGTTCCATGTATAGTTTGGGGTGCCTCTCATCTCTTGTGTTCCATGTATAGTTTTGGGTGCCTCTCATCTTTGGGGTTCCATGTATAGTTTTGGGTGCCTCTCATCTTTGGCGTTCCATGTATAGTTTGGAGTGCCTCTCATCTTTGGGGTTTCATGTATAGTTTGGGGTGCCTCTCATCTTTGGAGTTCCATGTATAGTTTGGAGTGCCTCTCATCTCTGGGGTTCCATGTATAGTTTGGGGTGCCTCTCATCTCTTGTGTTCCATGTATAGTTTTGGGTGCCTCTCATCTTTGGGGTTCCATGTATAGTTTGGAGTGCCTCTTATCTTTGGGGTTCCATGTATAGTTTGGGGTGCCTTTCATCTCTTGTGTTCCATGTATAGTTTTGGGTTACTCTCATCTTTGGGGTTCCATGTATAGTTTGGAGTGCCTCTCATCTCTGGGGTTTCATGTATAGTTTGGAGTGCCTCTCATCTTTGGGGTTTCATGTATAGTTTGGAGTGTCTCTTATCTTTGGGGTTCCATGTATAGTTTGGGGTGCCTCTCATCTCTTGTGTTCCATGTATAGTTTTGGGTGCCTCTCATCTTTGGAGTTCCATGTATAGTTTGGAGTGCCTCTCATCTTTGGAGTTCCATGTATAGTTTGGAGTGCCTCTCATCTCTGGGGTTCCATGTATAGTTTTGGGTGCCTCTCATCTTTGGAGTTCCATGTATAGTTTGGAGTGCCTCTCATCTTTGGAGTTCCATGTATAGTTTGGAGTGCCTCTCATCTTTGGGGTTTCATGTATAGTTTGGGGTGCCTCTCATCTTTGGAGTTCCATGTATAGTTTGGAGTGCCTCTCATCTCTGGGGTTCCATGTATAGTTTGGGGTAGGCATGTGCAATTCGTTTCGTTCCGAATTCGTTTCTTAACGAATTTCGACAAATTCGTTAATTCGGGAATATCTGAATTAACGAAAACCCGTTTAACAATTTTTCTCCGAATATTCGTAAATTCGATAAAGTTGGACATTTGTAAATTTGGGCATTCGTACATTCGTAAATTAGTGATTTCGGAAATTTGTAAATTCGAAAATTTGGAAATCTGAAATAATAGTTAACTAATAATAACTTAACTATTAGTAATTACTAGTAACTTTTAAATTATAGGTACTGTAATTTCCTTTCAAATTTGGCTGTTAGTGAACGTAACACATACAAATTTATCCAAAGTTATGAATGATCCGAAAAAATGGAATGGAACATAATGAATTAACAATAATAAATAACAATAATAATAATAACAACGTTTTATTATTATTATTTATTATTAATTTGTTCCGTTCCATTTGTTTAGATGCAGCATTTGTTTTGGATAATTTGTAACTTCGGATAAATTCGTATTTGTTACGTTCACTGACAGTCAAATTTGAAAGGAAATTACAATGCCTATAATTTAATAGTTAGTTACTATTTCAGATTTTTGAATTTTCGGGTTTTTGGATTTTCAAACTTAGAATTTACAAATTTCCGAATTTTCTAATTTACAAATGTACGAATTTATGAATGTACAAATGTAAAATGTACGAATGAACGAATGTACGAATGTACGAATGACCGAATTTACGAATCGCGATCATAACGAATGACCCGAAAAACGAAAAAAAAAATAAACGAATGAAACGAAAACGAAAATGAACAAATTTTTTTGGCTGTGCACATGTCTAGTTTGGGGTGCCCTCATCTCTAGAGTTCCATACATAATTCAGGGTGCCCCCCCAGGTCATGTTTCCAGCATTTGATTCAGAAGGTGCAGATGGTGGACTATCGGGAACTGGGAGATATCAGGCTTCACTGGCGCCGCCTGTCTGTCCCTTCTGCTGGATGGATGGTCCCATCGTGGCTGGCATGACAGGTTCTCTTCATTGTCCCCCTCCCCCACCACAACACTGTGCCATGTGCCTGGTGACACCTGTTGTGGTCACTTTTCTTCTAATCATCGTCCCCACCGGCCAAACCAACACACAGCTGCCGGTCCCAGTAGTGATGGTGAGGTCAGAGGTCAACGCAATAATACGGCTACAGTGAAGCTGGACACACCACGGCAGCTTATTGGATTCTACCGTCCCTCCTGACACCCCCCGTATACCGACAACACCCCGGGGTCACCTAACACTCCTAGAGGACAGTATGATGAGTGACCACCATAGACAGAGGAGCATTATGGGGGATCAGAGGACAGAATGATGAGTGACCACCATAGACAGAGGAGCATTATGGGGGATCAGAGGACAGAATGATGAGTGACCACCATAGACAGAGGAGCATTATGGGAGATCAGAGGACAGAATGATGAGTGACCACCATAGACAGAGGAGCATTATGGGAGATCAGAGGATAGAATGATGAGTGACCACCATAGACAGAGGAGCATTATGGGAGATCAGAGGACAGAATGATGAGCGACCACCATAGACAGAGGAGCATTATGGGAGATCAGAGGACAGAATGATGAGTGACCACCATAGACAGAGGAGCATTATGGGAGATCAGAGGACAGAATGATGAGTGACCACCATAGACAGAGGAGCATTATGGGGGATCAGAGGACAGAATGATGAGTGACCACCATAGACAGAGGAGCATTATGGGAGATCAGAGGACAGAATGATGAGAGACCACCATAGACAGAGGAGCATTATGGGGGATCAGAGGACAGAATGATGAGTGACCACCATAGACAGAGGAGCATTATGGGGGATCAGAGGACAGAATGACGAGTGACCACCATAGACAGAGGAGCATTATGGGGGAATGGAGGACAGAATGATGAGTGACCACCATAGACAGAGGAGCATTATGGGAGATCAGAGGACAGAATGACGAGTGACCACCATAGACAGAGGAGCATTATGGGAGATCAGAGGACAGAATGATGAGTGACCACCATAGACAGAGGAGCATTATGGGGGATCAGAGGACAGAATGACGAGTGACCACCATAGACAGAGGAGCATTATGGGGGATCAGAGGACAGAATGACGAGTGACCACCATAGACAGAGGAGCATTATGGGGGATCAGAGGACAGAATGACGAGTGACCACCATAGACAGAGGAGCATTATGGGGGATCAGAGGACAGAATGATGAGTGACCACCATAGACAGAGGAGCATTATGGGAGATCAGAGGACAGAATGATGAGTGACCACCATAGACAGAGGAGAATTATGGGAGATTGGAGGACAGAATGATGAGTGACCACCATAGACAGAGGAGCATTATGGGGGATCAGAGGACAGAATGATGAGTGACCACCATAGACAGAGGAGCATTATGGGAGATCAGAGGACAGAATGATGAGCGACCACCATAGACAGAGGAGCATTATGGGAGATCAGAGGACAGAATGATGAGTGACCACCATAGACAGAGGAGCATTATGGGAGATCAGAGGACAGAATGATGAGTGACCACCATAGACAGAGGAGCATTATGGGAGATCAGAGGACAGAATGATGAGTGACCACCATAGACAGAGGAGAATTATGGGAGATTGGAGGATAGAATGATGAGCGACCACCATAGACAGAGGAGCATTATGGGAGATTGGAGGACAGAATGATGAGTGACCACCATAGACAGAGGAGCATTATGGGGGATCAGAGGACAGAATGATGAGTGACCACCATAGACAGAGGAGCATTATGGGAGATTGGAGGACAGAATGATGAGTGACCACCATAGACAGAGGAGCATTATGGGGGATCAGAGGACAGAATGATGAGTGACCACCATAGACAGAGGAGCATTATGGGAGATCAGAGGACAGAATGATGAGTGACCACCATAGACAGAGGAGAATTATGGGAGATTGGAGGACAGAATGATGAGCGACCACCATAGACAGAGGAGAATTATGGGAGATTGGAGGACAGAATGATGAGCGACCACCATAGACAGAGGAGCATTATGGGAGATTGGAGGACAGAATGATGAGTGACCACCATAGACAGAGGAGCATTATGGGAGATCAGAGGACAGAATGATGAGTGACCACCATAGACAGAGGAGCATTATGGGGGATCAGAGGACAGAATGATGAGTGACCACCATAGACAGAGGAGCATTATGGGAGATCAGAGGACAGAATGATGAGTGACCACCATAGACAGAGGAGCATTATGGGGGATCAGAGGGCAGAATGATGAGTGACCACCATAGACAGAAGAGCATTATGGGGGATCGGAGGACAGAATGATGAGTGACCACCATAGACAGAGGAGCATTATGGGAGATCAGAGGACAGAATGATGAGCGACCACCATAGACAGAGGAGCATTATGGGGGATCAGAGGACAGAATGATGAGTGACCACCATAGACAGAGGAGCATTATGGGGGATCAGAGGACAGAATGATGAGTGACCACCATAGACAGAGGAGCATTATGGGAGATCAGAGGACAGAATGATGAGTGACCACCATAGACAGAGGAGCATTATGGGAGATCAGAGGACAGAATGATGAGCGACCACCATAGACAGAGGAGCATTATGGGAGATCAGAGGACAGAATGATGAGTGACCACCATAGACAGAGGAGCATTATGGGGGATCAGAGGACAGAATGATGAGAGACCACCATAGACAGAGGAGCATTATGGGGGAATGGAGGACAGAATGATGAGTGACCACCATAGACAGAGGGGCATTATGGGAGATCAGAGGACAGAATGATGAGAGACCACCATAGACAGAGGAGCATTATGGGGGATCAGAGGACAGAATGATGAGCGACCACCATAGACAGAGGAGCATTATGGGGGAATGGAGGACAGAATGATGAGTGACCACCATAGACAGAGGAGCATTATGGGGGAATGGAGGACAGAATGACGAGTGACCACCATAGACAGAGGAGCATTATGGGAGATCAGAGGACAGAATGATGAGTGACCACCATAGACAGAGGAGCATTATGGGAGATCAGAGGACAGAATGACGAGTGACCACCATAGACAGAGGAGCATTATGGGAGATCAGAGGACAGAATGATGAGTGACCACCATAGACAGAGGAGCATTATGGGGGATCAGAGGACAGAATGACGAGTGACCACCATAGACAGAGGAGCATTATGGGGGATCAGAGGACAGAATGACGAGTGACCACCATAGACAGAGGAGCATTATGGGGGATCAGAGGACAGAATGACGAGTGACCACCATAGACAGAGGAGCATTATGGGGGATCAGAGGACAGAATGATGAGTGACCACCATAGACAGAGGAGCATTATGGGAGATCAGAGGACAGAATGATGAGTGACCACCATAGACAGAGGAGCATTATGGGAGATCAGAGGACAGAATGATGAGTGACCACCATAGACAGAGGAGCATTATGGGAGATCGGAGGACAGAATGATGAGTGACCACCATAGACAGAGGAGCATTATGGGGGATCAGAGGACAGAATGATGAGCGACCACCATAGACAGAGGAGCATTATGGGAGATCAGAGGACAGAATGATGAGAGACCACCATAGACAGAGGAGCATTATGGGAGATCAGAGGATAGAATGATGAGTGACCACCATAGACAGAGGAGCATTATGGGAGATCAGAGGACAGAATGATGAGCGACCACCATAGACAGAGGAGCATTATGGGAGATCAGAGGACAGAATGATGAGTGACCACCATAGACAGAGGAGCATTATGGGAGATCAGAGGACAGAATGATGAGTGACCACCATAGACAGAGGAGCATTATGGGGGAATGGAGGACAGAATGATGAGTGACCACCATAGACAGAGGAGCATTATGGGGGATCAGAGGACAGAATGATGAGTGACCACCATAGACAGAGGAGCATTATGGGAGATCAGAGGACAGAATGATGAGTGACCACCATAGACAGAGGAGCATTATGGGAGATCAGAGGACAGAATGATGAGTGACCACCATAGACAGAGGAGCATTATGGGGGATCAGAGGACAGAATGATGAGTGACCACCATAGACAGAGGAGCATTATGGGAGATCAGAGGACAGAATGATGAGTGACCACCATAGACAGAGGAGAATTATGGGAGATTGGAGGACAGAATGATGAGCGACCACCATAGACAGAGGAGCATTATGGGAGATTGGAGGACAGAATGATGAGTGACCACCATAGACAGAGGAGCATTATGGGGGATCAGAGGACAGAATGATGAGTGACCACCATAGACAGAGGAGCATTATGGGAGATCAGAGGACAGAATGATGAGCGACCACCATAGACAGAGGAGCATTATGGGGGATCAGAGGACAGAATGATGAGCGACCACCATAGACAGAGGAGCATTATGGGGGATCAGAGGACAGAATGATGAGTGACCACCATAGACAGAGGAGCATTATGGGGGATCAGAGGACAGAATGATGAGTGACCACCATAGACAGAGGAGCATTATGGGGGATCAGAGGACAGAATGATGAGTGACCACCATAGACAGAGGAGCATTATGGGAGATCAGAGGACAGAATGATGAGTGACCACCATAGACAGAAGAGCATTATGGGGGATCGGAGGACAGAATGATGAGTGACCACCATAGACAGAGGAGCATTATGGGGGATCAGAGGGCAGAATGATGAGTGACCACCATAGACAGAAGAGCATTATGGGGGATCGGAGGACAGAATGATGAGTGACCACCATAGACAGAAGAGCATTATGGGGGATCAGAGGACAGAATGATGAGTGACCACCATAGACAGAGGAGCATTATGGGGGATCAGAGGACAGAATGATGAGCGACCACCATAGACAGAGGAGCATTATGGGAGATCAGAGGACAGAATGATGAGTGACCACCATAGACAGAGGAGCATTATGGGGGATCAGAGGACAGAATGATGAGAGACCACCATAGACAGAGGAGCATTATGGGAGATCAGAGGACAGAATGATGAGCGACCACCATAGACAGAGGAGCATTATGGGAGATCAGAGGACAGAATGATGAGTGACCACCATAGACAGAGGAGCATTATGGGGGATCAGAGGACAGAATGATGAGTGACCACCATAGACAGAGGAGCATTATGGGGGATCAGAGGACAGAATGATGAGTGACCACCATAGACAGAGGAGCATTATGGGGGATCAGAGGACAGAATGATGAGTGACCACCATAGACAGAGGAGCATTATGGGAGATCAGAGGACAGAATGATGAGCGACCACCATAGACAGAGGAGCATTATGGGGGATTGGAGGACAGAATGATGAGCGACCACCATAGACAGAGGAGCATTATGGGGGATCAGAGGACAGAATGATGAGTGACCACCATAGACAGAGGAGCATTATGGGAGATCAGAGGATAGAATGATGAGCGACCACCATAGACAGAGGAGCATTATGGGAGATCAGAGGACAGAATGATGAGTGACCACCATAGACAGAGGAGCATTATGGGAGATCAGAGGACAGAATGATGAGTGACCACCATAGACAGAGGAGCATTATGGGGGATCAGAGGACAGAATGATGAGTGACCACCATAGACAGAGGGGCATTATGGGAGATCAGAGGACAGAATGATGAGCGACCACCATAGACAGAGGAGCATTATGGGAGATCAGAGGACAGAATGATGAGCGACCACCATAGACAGAGGAGCATTATGGGAGATTGGAGGACAGAATGATGAGTGACCACCATAGACAGAGGAGCATTATGGGAGATTGGAGGACAGAATGATGAGTGACCACCATAGACAGAGGAGCATTATGGGAGATCAGAGGACAGAATGACGAGTGACCACCATAGACAGAGGAGCATTATGGGAGATCAGAGGACAGAATGATGAGCGACCACCATAGACAGAGGAGCATTATGGGAGATTGGAGGACAGAATGATGAGTGACCACCATAGACAGAGGAGCATTATGGGAGATCAGAGGACAGAATGACGAGTGACCACCATAGACAGAGGGGCATTATGGGAGATTGGAGGACAGAATGATGAGTGACCACCATAGACAGAGGAGCATTATGGGGGATCAGAGGACAGAATGATGAGCGACCACCATAGACAGAGGAGCATTATGGGGGATCAGAGGACAGAATGATGAGCGACCACCATAGACAGAGGGGCATTATGGGAGATTGGAGGACAGAATGATGAGTGACCACCATAGACAGAGGAGCATTATGGGAGATCAGAGGACAGAATGATGAGCGACCACCATAGACAGAGGGGCATTATGGGAGATCAGAGGACAGAATGATGAGTGACCACCATAGACAGAGGAGCATTATGGGGGATCAGAGGACAGAATGATGAGCGACCACCATAGACAGAGGAGCATTATGGGGGATCAGAGGACAGAATGATGAGCGACCACCATAGACAGAGGAGCATTATGGGGGATCAGAGGACAGAATGATGAGCGACCACCATAGACAGAGGAGCATTATGGGGGATCAGAGGACAGAATGATGAGCGACCACCATAGACAGAGGAGCATTATGGGAGATCAGAGGACAGAATGATGAGTGACCACCATAGACAGAGGAGCATTATGGGAGATCAGAGGACAGAATGACGAGTGACCACCATAGACAGAGGAGCATTATGGGAGATCAGAGGACAGAATGACGAGTGACCACCATAGACAGAGGAGCATTATGGGAGATCAGAGGACATAATGATGAGTGACCACCATAGACAGAGGAGCATTATGGGGGATCAGAGGACAGAATGATGAGCGACCACCATAGACAGAGGAGCATTATGGGGGATCAGAGGACAGAATGATGAGCGACCACCATAGACAGAGGAGCATTATGGGAGATCAGAGGACAGAATGATGAGTGACCACCATAGACAGAGGAGCATTATGGGAGATCAGAGGACAGAATGATGAGTGACCACCATAGACAGAGGAGCATTATGGGAGATCGGAGGACAGAATGATGAGCGACCACCATAGACAGAGGAGCATTATGGGAGATCAGAGGACAGAATGATGAGTGACCACCATAGACAGAGGAGCATTATGGGAGATCAGAGGACAGAATGATGAGTGACCACCATAGACAGAGGGGCATTATGGGAGATCAGAGGACAGAATGACGAGTGACCACCATAGACAGAGGAGCATTATGGGGGATTGGAGGACAGAATGATGAGTGACCACCATAGACAGAGGAGCATTATGGGAGATCAGAGGACAGAATGATGAGAGACCACCATAGACAGAGGAGCATTATGGGAGATCAGAGGACAGAATGATGAGTGACCACCATAGACAGAGGAGCATTATGGGGGATTGGAGGACAGAATGATGAGCGACCACCATAGACAGAGGAGCATTATGGGGGATCAGAGGACAGAATGATGAGTGACCACCATAGACAGAGGAGCATTATGGGGGATTGGAGGACAGAATGATGAGCGACCACCATAGACAGAGGAGCATTATGGGGGATCAGAGGACAGAATGATGAGCGACCACCATAGACAGAGGAGCATTATGGGGGATCAGAGGACAGAATGATGAGCGACCACCATAGACAGAGGAGCATTATGGGGGATTGGAGGACAGAATGATGAGCGACCACCATAGACAGAGGAGCATTATGGGGGATCAGAGGACAGAATGATGAGTGACCACCATAGACAGAGGAGCATTATGGGAGATCAGAGGATAGAATGATGAGCGACCACCATAGACAGAGGAGCATTATGGGAGATCAGAGGACAGAATGATGAGCGACCACCATAGACAGAGGAGCATTATGGGGGATCAGAGGACAGAATGATGAGTGACCACCATAGACAGAGGAGCATTATGGGGGATCAGAGGACAGAATGATGAGTGACCACCATAGACAGAGGAGCATTATGGGGGATCAGAGGACAGAATGACGAGTGACCACCATAGACAGAGGAGCATTATGGGAGATCAGAGGACAGAATGACGAGTGACCACCATAGACAGAGGAGCATTATGGGGGATCAGAGGACAGAATGATGAGTGACCACCATAGACAGAGGAGCATTATGGGGGATCAGAGGACAGAATGATGAGTGACCACCATAGACAGAGGAGCATTATGGGGGATCAGAGGACAGAATGATGAGTGACCACCATAGACAGAGGAGCATTATGGGGGATCAGAGGACAGAATGACGAGTGACCACCATAGACAGAGGAGCATTATGGGGGATCAGAGGACAGAATGACGAGTGACCACCATAGACAGAGGAGCATTATGGGAGATCAGAGGACAGAATGATGAGTGACCACCATAGACAGAGGAGCATTATGGGGGATCAGAGGACAGAATGATGAGTGACCACCATAGACAGAGGAGCATTATGGGAGATCAGAGGACAGAATGATGAGTGACCACCATAGACAGAGGAGCATTATGGGGGATCAGAGGACAGAATGACGAGTGACCACCATAGACAGAGGAGCATTATGGGAGATCAGAGGACAGAATGATGAGTGACCACCATAGACAGAGGAGCATTATGGGGGATCAGAGGACAGAATGACGAGTGACCACCATAGACAGAGGAGCATTATGGGAGATCAGAGGACAGAATGACGAGTGACCACCATAGACAGAGGAGCATTATGGGAGATCAGAGGACAGAATGATGAGTGACCACCATAGACAGAGGAGCATTATGGGAGATCAGAGGACAGAATGATGAGTGACCACCATAGACAGAGGAGCATTATGGGAGATCAGAGGACAGAATGATGAGTGACCACCATAGACAGAGGGGCATTATGGGAGATCAGAGGACAGAATGACGAGTGACCACCATAGACAGAGGAGCATTATGGGAGATCAGAGGACAGAATGACGAGTGACCACCATAGACAGAGGAGCATTATGGGAGATCAGAGGACAGAATGATGAGTGACCACCATAGACAGAGGAGCATTATGGGAGATCAGAGGACAGAATGATGAGTGACCACCATAGACAGAGGAGCATTATGGGGGATTGGAGGACAGAATGATGAGCGACCACCATAGACAGAGGAGCATTATGGGGGATCAGAGGACAGAATGATGAGTGACCACCATAGACAGAGGAGCATTATGGGGGATCAGAGGACAGAATGATGAGTGACCACCATAGACAGAGGAGCATTATGGGGGATTGGAGGACAGAATGATGAGCGACCACCATAGACAGAGGAGCATTATGGGGGATCAGAGGACAGAATGATGAGTGACCACCATAGACAGAGGAGCATTATGGGGGATTGGAGGACAGAATGATGAGCGACCACCATAGACAGAGGAGCATTATGGGGGATCAGAGGACAGAATGATGAGAGACCACCATAGACAGAGGAGCATTATGGGGGATCAGAGGACAGAATGATGAGCGACCACCATAGACAGAGGAGCATTATGGGGGATTGGAGGACAGAATGATGAGCGACCACCATAGACAGAGGAGCATTATGGGGGATCAGAGGACAGAATGATGAGTGACCACCATAGACAGAGGAGCATTATGGGAGATCAGAGGATAGAATGATGAGCGACCATGATAGACAGAGGAGCATTATGGGAGATCAGAGGATAGAATGATGAGTGACCACCATAGACAGAGGAGCATTATGGGGGATCAGAGGACAGAATGATGAGTGACCACCATAGACAGAGGAGCATTATGGGGGATCAGAGGACAGAATGATGAGTGACCACCATAGACAGAGGAGCATTATGGGGGAATGGAGGACAGAATGACGAGTGACCACCATAGACAGAGGAGCATTATGGGGGATCAGAGGACAGAATGACGAGTGACCACCATAGACAGAGGAGCATTATGGGGGAATGGAGGACAGAATGACGAGTGACCACCATAGACAGAGGAGCATTATGGGGGATCAGAGGACAGAATGACGAGTGACCACCATAGACAGAGGAGCATTATGGGAGATCAGAGGACAGAATGATGAGTGACCACCATAGACAGAGGAGCATTATGGGGGAATGGAGGACAGAATGACGAGTGACCACCATAGACAGAGGAGCATTATGGGAGATTGGAGGACAGAATGATGAGCGACCACCATAGACAGAGGAGCATTATGGGAGATTGGAGGACAGAATGATGAGTGACCACCATAGACAGAGGAGCATTATGGGGGATCGGAGGACAGAATGATGAGCGACCACCATAGACAGAGGAGCATTATGGGAGATCAGAGGACAGAATGATGAGCGACCACCATAGACAGAGGAGCATTATGGGAGATCAGAGGACAGAATGATGAGTGACCACCATAGACAGAGGAGCATTATGGGGGATCGGAGGACAGAATGATGAGTGACCACCATAGACAGAGGAGCATTATGGGAGATCAGAGGACAGAATGATGAGCGACCACCATAGACAGAGGAGCATTATGGGAGATCAGAGGACAGAATGATGAGTGACCACCATAGACAGAGGAGCATTATGGGGGATCAGAGGACAGAATGATGAGTGACCACCATAGACAGAGGAGCATTATGGGGGATCAGAGGACAGAATGATGAGTGACCACCATAGACAGAGGAGCATTATGGGAGATCAGAGGACAGAATGATGAGTGACCACCATAGACAGAGGAGCATTATGGGAGATCAGAGGACAGAATGATGAGTGACCACCATAGACAGAGGAGCATTATGGGAGATCAGAGGACAGAATGATGAGAGACCACCATAGACAGAGGAGCATTATGGGAGATCAGAGGACAGAATGATGAGTGACCACCATAGACAGAGGAGCATTATGGGGGATCAGAGGACAGAATGATGAGTGACCACCATAGACAGAGGAGCATTATGGGAGATCAGAGGACAGAATGATGAGAGACCACCATAGACAGAGGAGCATTATGGGGGATCAGAGGACAGAATGATGAGTGACCACCATAGACAGAGGAGCATTATGGGAGATCAGAGGACAGAATGATGAGTGACCACCATAGACAGAGGAGCATTATGGGGGAATGGAGGACAGAATGATGAGTGACCACCATAGACAGAGGAGCATTATGGGGGATCAGAGGACAGAATGATGAGTGACCACCATAGACAGAGGAGCATTATGGGAGATCAGAGGACAGAATGATGAGTGACCACCATAGACAGAGGAGCATTATGGGGGATCAGAGGACAGAATGATGAGTGACCACCATAGACAGAGGAGCATTATGGGGGATCAGAGGACAGAATGATGAGCGACCACCATAGACAGAGGAGCATTATGGGGGATCAGAGGACAGAATGATGAGTGACCACCATAGACAGAGGGGCATTATGGGAGATCAGAGGACAGAATGATGAGTGACCACCATAGACAGAGGAGCATTATGGGGGATCAGAGGACAGAATGATGAGTGACCACCATAGACAGAGGAGCATTATGGGGGATTGGAGGACAGAATGATGAGTGACCACCATAGACAGAGGAGCATTATGGGAGATCAGAGGACAGAATGATGAGTGACCACCATAGACAGAGGAGCATTATGGGAGATCAGAGGACAGAATGATGAGTGACCACCATAGACAGAGGGGCATTATGGGAGATCAGAGGACAGAATGATGAGTGACCACCATAGACAGAGGAGCATTATGGGGGATCAGAGGACAGAATGATGAGTGACCACCATAGACAGAGGAGCATTATGGGAGATCAGAGGACAGAATGATGAGTGACCACCATAGACAGAGGAGCATTATGGGGGATCAGAGGACAGAATGATGAGTGACCACCATAGACAGAGGAGCATTATGGGGGATCAGAGGACAGAATGATGAGTGACCACCATAGACAGAGGAGCATTATGGGAGATCAGAGGACAGAATGATGAGCGACCACCATAGACAGAGGAGCATTATGGGAGATCAGAGGACAGAATGATGAGTGACCACCATAGACAGAGGAGCATTATGGGGGATCAGAGGACAGAATGATGAGTGACCACCATAGACAGAGGAGCATTATGGGGGATCAGAGGACAGAATGATGAGTGACCACCATAGACAGAGGAGCATTATGGGGGATCAGAGGACAGAATGATGAGTGACCACCATAGACAGAGGAGCATTATGGGAGATCAGAGGACAGAATGATGAGCGACCACCATAGACAGAGGAGCATTATGGGAGATTGGAGGACAGAATGATGAGTGACCACCATAGACAGAGGAGCATTATGGGAGATCAGAGGACAGAATGATGAGTGACCACCATAGACAGAGGGGCATTATGGGAGATCAGAGGACAGAATGATGAGTGACCACCATAGACAGAGGAGCATTATGGGAGATCAGAGGACAGAATGATGAGTGACCACCATAGACAGAGGAGCATTATGGGAGATCAGAGGACAGAATGATGAGAGACCACCATAGACAGAGGAGCATTATGGGGGATCAGAGGACAGAATGATGAGTGACCACCATAGACAGAGGGGCATTATGGGAGATCAGAGGACAGAATGATGAGCGACCACCATAGACAGAGGAGCATTATGGGAGATCAGAGGACAGAATGATGAGTGACCACCATAGACAGAGGAGCATTATGGGGGAATGGAGGACAGAATGATGAGAGACCACCATAGACAGAGGAGCATTATGGGGGATTGGAGGACAGAATGATGAGCGACCACCATAGACAGAGGAGCATTATGGGGGATCAGAGGACAGAATGATGAGAGACCACCATAGACAGAGGAGCATTATGGGGGATCAGAGGACAGAATGATGAGTGACCACCATAGACAGAGGAGCATTATGGGGGATCAGAGGACAGAATGATGAGTGACCACCATAGACAGAGGAGCATTATGGGGGATCAGAGGACAGAATGATGAGCGACCACCATAGACAGAGGAGCATTATGGGGGATCAGAGGACAGAATGATGAGTGACCACCATAGACAGAGGAGCATTATGGGGGATCAGAGGACAGAATGATGAGTGACCACCATAGACAGAGGAGCATTATGGGGGATCAGAGGACAGAATGATGAGCGACCACCATAGACAGAGGGGCATTATGGGAGATCAGAGGACAGAATGATGAGTGACCACCATAGACAGAGGAGCATTATGGGGGATTGGAGGACAGAATGATGAGTGACCACCATAGACAGAGGAGCATTATGGGAGATCAGAGGACAGAATGATGAGTGACCACCATAGACAGAGGAGCATTATGGGAGATTGGAGGACAGAATGATGAGTGACCACCATAGACAGAGGAGCATTATGGGGGATAAGAGGACAGAATGATGAGCGACCACCATAGACAGAGGAGCATTATGGGGGAATGGAGGACAGAATGACGAGTGACCACCATAGACAGAGGAGCATTATGGGGGAATGGAGGACAGAATGACGAGTGACCACCATAGACAGAGGAGCATTATGGGAGATTGGAGGACAGAATGATGAGCGACCACCATAGACAGAGGAGCATTATGGGAGATTGGAGGACAGAATGATGAGTGACCACCATAGACAGAGGAGCATTATGGGAGATTGGAGGACAGAATGATGAGCGACCACCATAGACAGAGGAGCATTATGGGAGATTGGAGGACAGAATGATGAGTGACCACCATAGACAGAGGAGCATTATGGGGGATCGGAGGACAGAATGATGAGCGACCACCATAGACAGAGGAGCATTATGGGAGATCAGAGGACAGAATGATGAGCGACCACCATAGACAGAGGAGCATTATGGGGGATCAGAGGACAGAATGATGAGTGACCACCATAGACAGAGGAGCATTATGGGAGATCAGAGGACAGAATGATGAGTGACCACCATAGACAGAGGAGCATTATGGGAGATTGGAGGACAGAATGATGAGTGACCACCATAGACAGAGGAGCATTATGGGGGATCGGAGGACAGAATGATGAGTGACCACCATAGACAGAGGAGCATTATGGGAGATCAGAGGACAGAATGATGAGTGACCACCATAGACAGAGGAGCATTATGGGAGATCAGAGGACAGAATGATGAGTGACCACCATAGACAGAGGAGCATTATGGGAGATTGGAGGACAGAATGATGAGTGACCACCATAGACAGAGGAGCATTATGGGGGATTGGAGGACAGAATGATGAGCGACCACCATAGACAGAGGAGCATTATGGGAGATCAGAGGACAGAATGATGAGTGACCACCATAGACAGAGGAGCATTATGGGAGATCAGAGGACAGAATGATGAGTGACCACCATAGACAGAGGAGCATTATGGGGGATCAGAGGACAGAATGATGAGTGACCACCATAGACAGAGGAGCATTATGGGAGATCAGAGGACAGAATGATGAGTGACCACCATAGACAGAGGAGCATTATGGGGGATCAGAGGACAGAATGATGAGTGACCACCATAGACAGAGGAGCATTATGGGAGATCAGAGGACAGAATGATGAGTGACCACCATAGACAGAGGAGCATTATGGGGGAATGGAGGACAGAATGATGAGTGACCACCATAGACAGAGGAGCATTATGGGGGATCAGAGGACAGAATGATGAGTGACCACCATAGACAGAGGAGCATTATGGGAGATCAGAGGACAGAATGATGAGTGACCACCATAGACAGAGGAGCATTATGGGGGATCAGAGGACAGAATGATGAGTGACCACCATAGACAGAGGAGCATTATGGGGGATCAGAGGACAGAATGATGAGCGACCACCATAGACAGAGGAGCATTATGGGGGATCAGAGGACAGAATGATGAGTGACCACCATAGACAGAGGAGCATTATGGGAGATCAGAGGACAGAATGATGAGTGACCACCATAGACAGAGGAGCATTATGGGAGATCAGAGGACAGAATGATGAGTGACCACCATAGACAGAGGAGCATTATGGGAGATCAGAGGACAGAATGATGAGAGACCACCATAGACAGAGGAGCATTATGGGAGATCAGAGGACAGAATGATGAGTGACCACCATAGACAGAGGAGCATTATGGGGGAATGGAGGACAGAATGATGAGTGACCACCATAGACAGAGGAGCATTATGGGGGATCAGAGGACAGAATGATGAGTGACCACCATAGACAGAGGAGCATTATGGGAGATCAGAGGACAGAATGATGAGTGACCACCATAGACAGAGGAGCATTATGGGGGATCAGAGGACAGAATGATGAGTGACCACCATAGACAGAGGAGCATTATGGGAGATCAGAGGACAGAATGATGAGTGACCACCATAGACAGAGGAGCATTATGGGGGATCAGAGGACAGAATGATGAGCGACCACCATAGACAGAGGAGCATTATGGGGGATCAGAGGACAGAATGATGAGTGACCACCATAGACAGAGGAGCATTATGGGAGATCAGAGGACAGAATGATGAGTGACCACCATAGACAGAGGGGCATTATGGGAGATCAGAGGACAGAATGATGAGTGACCACCATAGACAGAGGGGCATTATGGGAGATCAGAGGACAGAATGATGAGTGACCACCATAGACAGAGGAGCATTATGGGGGATCAGAGGACAGAATGATGAGTGACCACCATAGACAGAGGAGCATTATGGGAGATCAGAGGACAGAATGATGAGTGACCACCATAGACAGAGGAGCATTATGGGAGATCAGAGGACAGAATGATGAGTGACCACCATAGACAGAGGAGCATTATGGGGGATCAGAGGACAGAATGATGAGTGACCACCATAGACAGAGGAGCATTATGGGAGATCAGAGGACAGAATGATGAGTGACCACCATAGACAGAGGAGCATTATGGGGGATCAGAGGACAGAATGATGAGCGACCACCATAGACAGAGGAGCATTATGGGGGATCAGAGGACAGAATGATGAGTGACCACCATAGACAGAGGGGCATTATGGGAGATCAGAGGACAGAATGATGAGTGACCACCATAGACAGAGGAGCATTATGGGGGATCAGAGGACAGAATGATGAGTGACCACCATAGACAGAGGAGCATTATGGGGGATCAGAGGACAGAATGATGAGTGACCACCATAGACAGAGGAGCATTATGGGGGATCAGAGGACAGAATGATGAGTGACCACCATAGACAGAGGAGCATTATGGGAGATCGGAGGACAGAATGATGAGTGACCACCATAGACAGAGGAGCATTATGGGAGATCAGAGGACAGAATGATGAGTGACCACCATAGACAGAGGAGCATTATGGGAGATCAGAGGACAGAATGATGAGTGACCACCATAGACAGAGGAGCATTATGGGGGATCAGAGGACAGAATGATGAGCGACCACCATAGACAGAGGGGCATTATGGGAGATCAGAGGACAGAATGATGAGTGACCACCATAGACAGAGGAGCATTATGGGAGATCAGAGGACAGAATGATGAGTGACCACCATAGACAGAGGGGCATTATGGGAGATCAGAGGACAGAATGATGAGCGACCACCATAGACAGAGGAGCATTATGGGGGATCGGAGGACAGAATGATGAGTGACCACCATAGACAGAGGAGCATTATGGGGGATCAGAGGACAGAATGATGAGTGACCACCATAGACAGAGTTGCATTATGGGGGATCAGAGGACAGAATGATGAGTGACCACCATAGACAGAGGAGCATTATGGGGGATCAGAGGACAGAATGATGAGTGACCACCATAGACAGAGGAGCATTATGGGAGATCAGAGGATAGAATGATGAGTGACCACCATAGACAGAGGAGCATTATGGGGGATCAGAGGACAGAATGATGAGCGACCACCATAGACAGAGGAGCATTATGGGAGATCAGAGGACAGAATGATGAGTGACCACCATAGACAGAGGAGCATTATGGGGGATCAGAGGACAGAATGATGAGTGACCACCATAGACAGAGGAGCATTATGGGGGATCAGAGGACAGAATGATGAGAGACCACCATAGACAGAGGAGCATTATGGGGGATCAGAGGACAGAATGATGAGTGACCACCATAGACAGAGGAGCATTATGGGGGATCAGAGGACAGAATGATGAGTGACCACCATAGACAGAGGAGCATTATGGGAGATCAGAGGACAGAATGATGAGTGACCACCATAGACAGAGGAGCATTATGGGGGATCAGAGGACAGAATGATGAGTGACCACCATAGACAGAGGAGCATTATGGGAGATCAGAGGACAGAATGATGAGTGACCACCATAGACAGAGGGGCATTATGGGAGATCAGAGGACAGAATGATGAGCGACCACCATAGACAGAGGGGCATTATGGGAGATCAGAGGACAGAATGATGAGCGACCACCATAGACAGAGGAGCATTATGGGAGATCAGAGGACAGAATGATGAGTGACCACCATAGACAGAGGAGCATTATGGGGGAATGGAGGACAGAATGATGAGTGACCACCATAGACAGAGGAGCATTATGGGGGATTGGAGGACAGAATGATGAGCGACCACCATAGACAGAGGAGCATTATGGGGGTTCAGAGGACAGAATGATGAGTGACCACCATAGACAGAGGAGCATTATGGGGGATCAGAGGACAGAATGATGAGTGACCACCATAGACAGAGGAGCATTATGGGGGATCAGAGGACAGAATGATGAGTGACCACCATAGACAGAGGAGCATTATGGGGGATCAGAGGACAGAATGATGAGAGACCACCATAGACAGAGGAGCATTATGGGGGATCAGAGGACAGAATGATGAGCGACCACCATAGACAGAGGAGCATTATGGGAGATCAGAGGACAGAATGACGAGTGACCACCATAGACAGAGGAGCATTATGGGGGATCAGAGGACAGAATGATGAGCGACCACCATAGACAGAGGAGCATTATGGGAGATCAGAGGACAGAATGATGAGTGACCACCATAGACAGAGGAGCATTATGGGAGATCGGAGGACAGAATGATGAGAGACCACCATAGACAGAGGAGCATTATGGGGGATCAGAGGACAGAATGATGAGTGACCACCATAGACAGAGGAGCATTATGGGGGATCAGAGGACAGAATGATGAGCGACCACCATAGACAGAGGAGCATTATGGGAGATCAGAGGACAGAATGATGAGCGACCACCATAGACAGAGGAGCATTATGGGAGATCAGAGGACAGAATGATGAGTGACCACCATAGACAGAGGAGCATTATGGGAGATTGGAGGACAGAATGACGAGTGACCACCATAGACAGAGGAGCATTATGGGAGATCAGAGGACAGAATGATGAGCGACCACCATAGACAGAGGAGCATTATGGGAGATTGGAGGACAGAATGATGAGTGACCACCATAGACAGAGGAGCATTATGGGAGATCAGAGGACAGAATGATGAGTGACCACCATAGACAGAGGGGCATTATGGGGGATCAGAGGGCAGAATGATGAGAGACCACCATAGACAGAGGAGCATTATGGGAGATCGGAGGACAGAATGATGAGCGACCACCATAGACAGAGGAGCATTATGGGAGATCAGAGGACAGAATGATGAGTGACCACCATAGACAGAGGGGCATTATGGGAGATCAGAGGACAGAATGATGAGTGACCACCATAGACAGAGGAGCATTATGGGAGATCAGAGGACAGAATGATGAGTGACCACCATAGACAGAGGAGCATTATGGGGGATCAGAGGACAGAATGATGAGCGACCACCATAGACAGAGGAGCATTATGGGAGATCAGAGGACAGAATGATGAGCGACCACCATAGACAGAGGAGCATTATGGGAGATCAGAGGACAGAATGATGAGTGACCACCATAGACAGAGGAGCATTATGGGAGATCAGAGGACAGAATGATGAGTGACCACCAT
Organism: Lithobates septentrionalis; assembly: GCA_037952835.1. Taxonomy (NCBI): domain Eukaryota; kingdom Metazoa; phylum Chordata; class Amphibia; order Anura; family Ranidae; genus Lithobates; species Lithobates septentrionalis. The sequence continues at coordinate 243,827 of JBBDGP010002471.1, read as the reverse complement.
AGACAGAGGAGCATTATGGGGGATCAGAGGACAGAATGATGAGCGACCACCATAGACAGAGGAGCATTATGGGGGATCAGAGGACAGAATGATGAGTGACCACCATAGACAGAGGAGCATTATGGGAGATCAGAGGACAGAATGATGAGCGACCACCATAGACAGAGGAGCATTATGGGAGATTGGAGGACAGAATGATGAGTGACCACCATAGACAGAGGAGCATTATGGGGGATCAGAGGACAGAATGATGAGTGACCACCATAGACAGAGGAGCATTATGGGGGATCAGAGGACAGAATGATGAGCGACCACCATAGACAGAGGAGCATTATGGGAGATCAGAGGACAGAATGATGAGTGACCACCATAGACAGAGGAGCATTATGGGAGATCAGAGGACAGAATGATGAGTGACCACCATAGACAGAGGAGCATTATGGGAGATCAGAGGACAGAATGATGAGCGACCACCATAGACAGAGGAGCATTATGGGAGATCAGAGGACAGAATGATGAGTGACCACCATAGACAGAGGAGCATTATGGGGGATCAGAGGACAGAATGATGAGCGACCACCATAGACAGAGGAGCATTATGGGAGATCAGAGGACAGAATGATGAGGGACCACCATAGACAGAGGAGCATTATGGGGGATCAGAGGACAGAATGATGAGGGACCACCATAGACAGAGGAGCATTATGGGGGATCAGAGGACAGAATGATGAGCGACCACCATAGACAGAGGGGCATTATGGGGGATCAGAGGGCAGAATGATGAGAGACCACCATAGACAGAGGGGCATTATGGGAGATCAGAGGACAGAATGATGAGAGACCACCATAGACAGAGGAGCATTATGGGAGATCAGAGGACAGAATGATGAGAGACCACCATAGACAGAGGAGCATTATGGGGGATCAGAGGACAGAATGATGAGAGACCACCATAGACAGAGGAGCATTATGGGAGATCAGAGGACAGAATGATGAGAGACCACCATAGACAGAGGAGCATTATGGGGGATCAGAGGACAGAATGATGAGTGACCACCATAGACAGAGGAGCATTATGGGGGATCAGAGGACAGAATGATGAGAGACCACCATAGACAGAGGAGCATTATGGGAGATCAGAGGACAGAATGATGAGAGACCACCATAGACAGAGGAGCATTATGGGGGATCAGAGGACAGAATGATGAGAGACCACCATAGACAGAGGAGCATTATGGGGGATCAGAGGACAGAATGATGAGAGACCACCATAGACAGAGGAGCATTATGGGGGATCAGAGGACAGAATGATGAGAGACCACCATAGACAGAGGAGCATTATGGGGGATCAGAGGACAGAATGATGAGCGACCACCATAGACAGAGGAGCATTATGGGAGATCAGAGGACAGAATGATGAGCGACCACCATAGACAGAGGAGCATTATGGGAGATCAGAGGACAGAATGATGAGTGACCACCATAGACAGAGGAGCATTATGGGAGATCAGAGGACAGAATGATGAGTGACCACCATAGACAGAGGAGCATTATGGGGGATCAGAGGACAGAATGATGAGCGACCACCATAGACAGAGGAGCATTATGGGGGATCAGAGGACAGAATGATGAGTGACCACCATAGACAGAGGAGCATTATGGGAGATCAGAGGACAGAATGATGAGCGACCACCATAGACAGAGGAGCATTATGGGAGATTGGAGGACAGAATGATGAGTGACCACCATAGACAGAGGAGAATTATGGGGGATCAGAGGACAGAATGATGAGCGACCACCATAGACAGAGGAGCATTATGGGAGATCAGAGGACAGAATGATGAGTGACCACCATAGACAGAGGAGCATTATGGGAGATCAGAGGACAGAATGATGAGTGACCACCATAGACAGAGGAGCATTATGGGAGATCAGAGGACAGAATGATGAGCGACCACCATAGACAGAGGAGCATTATGGGAGATCAGAGGACAGAATGATGAGTGACCACCATAGACAGAGGAGCATTATGGGGGATCAGAGGACAGAATGATGAGCGACCACCATAGACAGAGGAGCATTATGGGAGATCAGAGGACAGAATGATGAGGGACCACCATAGACAGAGGAGCATTATGGGGGATCAGAGGACAGAATGATGAGGGACCACCATAGACAGAGGAGCATTATGGGGGATCAGAGGACAGAATGATGAGCGACCACCATAGACAGAGGGGCATTATGGGGGATCAGAGGGCAGAATGATGAGAGACCACCATAGACAGAGGAGCATTATGGGGGATCAGAGGACAGAATGATGAGAGACCACCATAGACAGAGGAGCATTATGGGGGATCAGAGGACAGAATGATGAGAGACCACCATAGACAGAGGAGCATTATGGGAGATCAGAGGACAGAATGATGAGAGACCACCATAGACAGAGGAGCATTATGGGGGATCAGAGGACAGAATGATGAGAGACCACCATAGACAGAGGAGCATTATGGGAGATCAGAGGACAGAATGATGAGGGACCACCATAGACAGAGGAGCATTATGGGGGATCAGAGGACAGAATGATGAGGGACCACCATAGACAGAGGGGCATTATGGGAGATCAGAGGACAGAATGATGAGAGACCACCATAGACAGAGGGGCATTATGGGAGATCAGAGGGCAGAATGATGAGAGACCACCATAGACAGAGGGGCATTATGGGAGATCAGAGGACAGAATGATGAGAGACCACCATAGACAGAGGAGCATTATGGGAGATCAGAGGACAGAATGATGAGAGACCACCATAGACAGAGGAGCATTATGGGGGATCAGAGGACAGAATGATGAGAGACCACCATAGACAGAGGAGCATTATGGGGGATCAGAGGACAGAATGATGAGTGACCACCATAGACAGAGGAGCATTATGGGGGATCAGAGGACAGAATGATGAGAGACCACCATAGACAGAGGAGCATTATGGGAGATCAGAGGACAGAATGATGAGAGACCACCATAGACAGAGGAGCATTATGGGGGATTGGAGGACAGAATGACGAGTGACCACCATAGACAGAGGAGCATTATGGGGGATCAGAGGACAGAATGATGAGAGACCACCATAGACAGAGGAGCATTATGGGGGATTGGAGGACAGAATGACGAGTGACCACCATAGACAGAGGAGCATTATGGGGGATCAGAGGACAGAATGATGAGTGACCACCATAGACAGAGGAGCATTATGGGGGATCGGAGGACAGAATGATGAGAGACCACCATAGACAGAGGAGCATTATGGGAGATCAGAGGACAGAATGATGAGCGACCACCATAGACAGAGGAGCATTATGGGGGATCAGAGGACAGAATGATGAGTGACCACCATAGACAGAGGAGCATTATGGGGGATCGGAGGACAGAATGATGAGAGACCACCATAGACAGAGGAGCATTATGGGGGATCAGAGGACAGAATGATGAGTGACCACCATAGACAGAGGAGCATTATGGGAGATCAGAGGACAGAATGATGAGCGACCACCATAGACAGAGGCATACTTTCCAACTGTCCCGAATTTCCCAGACATTCTCGGGATTTAGACCCTTTTCCCAATTTTATCGTTTCCCTGGAAATTTGTTTTTTCCCGATTTTCGCCGCCGGGCGCTAGAGGTCCGTGGCCGGAGACACCCCGCTCCGCCCCGCTGCCAGTCTCTGTGACCTGGTTTGGAAAGGGGCGGGGGATAGGCAGCGCCGCAGCTCAATTTCTATTGTAACCACGTGGCTCCGGTTGACTGACTTTGGGGACTCAAATTTTGTATGCACACCCAGGGGAACTAGCTCTACACCATATCCAAAGCTCGGGTTCCTAGCCCAAACGGTTCGGAAAATGTCATTTTTTGCTGCAGTAAAGTGCTTGACTTTTAAAGTTAGGTTGACACAAAGCCTGCTGAGTGGTTTCCAGCAATGTCTTTTCGGACTCTTTGGACACCTGTTGTATGGAGGGGCTCCGCTGGGGACGCCTGATGTATGGAGGGGCTCTGCTGGGGACGCCTGATGTATGGAGGGGCTCTGCTGGGGACGCCTGATGTATGGAGGGGCTCTGCTGGGGACGCCTGATGTATGGAGGGGCTCCGCTGGGGACGCCTGATGTATGGAGGGGCTCTGCTGGGGACGCCTGATGTATGGAGGGGCTCTGCTGGGGATGCCTGATATATGGAGGGGCTCCGCTGGGGACGCCTGATGTAAGGGGGGCTCCGCTGGGGACGCCTGATGTAAGGGGGGCTCCGCTGGGGACGCCTGATGTATGGAGGGGCTCTGCTGGGGACGCCTGATGTATGGAGGGGCTCTGCTGGGGACGCCTGATGTATGGAGGGGCTCCGCTGGGGACGCCTGATGTAAGGGGGGGCTCCGCTGGGGACGCCTGATGTATGGAGGGGCTCCGCTGGGGACGCCTGATGTATGGAGGGGCTCCACTGGGGACGCCTGATGTAAGGGGGGGCTCCGCTGGGGACGCCTGATGTATGGAGGGGCTCTGCTGGGGACGCCTGATGTATGGAGGGGCTCCGCTGGGGACGCCTGATGTATGGAGGGGCTCTGCTGGGGACGCCTGATGTATGGAGGGGCTCTGCTGGGGACGCCTGATGTATGGAGGGGCTCTGCTGGGGACGCCTGATGTATGGAGGGGCTCTGCTGGGGACGCCTGATGTATGGAGGGGCTCTGCTGGGGACGCCTGATGTATGGAGGGGCTCTGCTGGAGACGCCTGATGTATGGAGGGGCTCTGCTGGGGACACCTGATGTAAAGGGGGGCTCTGCTGGGGACGCCTGATGTATGGAGGGGCTCTGCTGGGGACGCCTGATGTAAGGGGGGGCTCCGCTGGGGATGCCTGATGTATGGAGGGGCTCTGCTGGGGACGCCTGATGTAAGGTGGGCTCCACTGGGGACACCTGATGTATGGAGGGTAAGGTTGCCACATCATCCCTTTAATCCAGGACACACATTAATTACTCGAGTTCTGAGGCTGATTTAATGCAGATGAGGCACCAAGTGAGTTTAATTACCACCTTAATCAGCCACAGAACCCGTGTAATTAAAGTGTGTCCTGGATTAAAGGGATGATGTGGCAACCCTAATGGAGGGGCTCCACTGGGGACACCGGATGTAAGGAGGGGCTCCGCTGGGGACACTGGATGTAAGGAGGGGCTCCACTGGGGGCACTTGATGCAAGGGCGGACTCTGCTGGGGGCACCTGATGGCATCTGGTGGCAGGCGACGTGGAAGGTGACACGCTCAGGGGTCCCATTGATTCTGGATTATGGTGAGTTAAATGATTTCATTCTATATTACAATGTAATAATAGAAATAATGTGCTTCAGTCATACTGACACCACAACAACCATGGTGCCGGGATTATTGAAGCGCTAACACCAGGTGTTTGGAGTATCTTTATCTGCTGATTTGTTAAACTCTGGAATACACATTTCTATTGTGTAGGATCTGGGCCTGCTGTCCCTCCATCCACCTTTCATTCCTTCTCTCTCCTTCCATCCTTCTTTCCTTCTTTTTCTCTCCCTCCCTCTTTTCCCCTTTCTTTCTCCATCTCTCATTCATCTCAGAATCTAACCACACCCCCATTTGAACCACGCCCATATATAAGCCACGCCCACTATTTCACGTAAACCACACCCATTTTCTGTCGCCGTGCGCAACACATTTTTCTTTTTTGGTATGCCACACCTACAAATGCATGCCCCGTCCCCTAATTATAATAAGAGCCAAAAAAGTGTCCCTATAAATTTTTTTACAATGTTGCCAACTATCCTCATTATGGGAGATCGGAAGACAGAATGATGAGAGACCACCATAGACAGAGGAGCATTATGGGAGATTGGAGGATAGAATGATGAGTGATCACCATAGACAGAGGAGCATTATGGGAGATCAGAGGACAGAATGATGAGAGACCACCATAGACAGAGGAGCATTATGGGAGATCAGAGGACAGAATGATGAGTGACCACCATAGACAGAGGAGCATTATGGGAGATTGGAGGATAGAATGATGAGTGATCACCATAGACAGAGGAGCATTATGGGGGATCAGAGGACAGAATGATGAGCGACCACCATAGACAGAGGAGCATTATGGGAGATCAGAGGACACAATGATGAGTGACCACCATAGACAGAGGAGCATTATGGGAGATTGGAGGACACAATGATGAGTGACCACCATAGACAGAGGAGCATTATGGGAGATTGGAGGACACAATGATGAGCGACCACCATAGACAGAGGAGCATTATGGGAGATCGGAGGACAGAATGATGAGTGACCACCATAGACAGAGGAGCATTATGGGAGATCAGAGGATAGAATGATGAGCGACCATGATAGACAGAGGAGCATTATGGGAGAATGGAGGACAGAATGATGAGTGACCACCATAGACAGAGGAGCATTATGGGAGATCAGAGGACAGAATGATGAGCGACCACCATGGACAGAGGAGCATTATGGGAGATCAGAGGACAGAATGACGAGTGACCACCATAGACAGAGGAGCATTATGGGAGATCAGAGGACAGAATGATGAGTGACCACCATAGACAGAGGAGCATTATGGGAGATCAGAGGACAGCATGATGAGGGACCACCATAGACAGAGGAGCATTATGGGAGATCAGAGGACAGAATGATGAGTGACCACCATAGACAGAGGAGCATTATGGGAGATCAGAGGACAGAATGATGAGCGACCACCATAGACAGAGGAGCATTATGGGAGATCAGAGGACAGAATGACGAGTGACCACCATAGACAGAGGAGCATTATGGGAGATCAGAGGACAGCATGATGAGGGACCACCATAGACAGAGGAGCATTATGGGAGATCAGAGGACAGAATGATGAGTGACCACCATAGACAGAGGAGCATTATGGGAGATCAGAGGACAGCATGATGAGGGACCACCATAGACAGAGGAGCATTATGGGAGATCAGAGGACAGAATGATGAGTGACCACCATAGACAGAGGAGCATTATGGGAGATCAGAGGACAGAATGATGAGTGACCACCATAGACAGAGGAGCATTATTGTTGGGGAAGGTTTCGGATGATTGAGGTATTCTGGACGGGGGTTATTGGCCATTGTTGGGGATGGTTTTGGAAGATTGCGGTGTTCTGGGTGGGGGTTTGTGGGTAGTTTGGGAGGATTGAGGTGTTCTGGGTGGGGGGTTGGAGGCCATTGTTGGGGATAGTTTTGGATGATTGAGGTGTTCTGGGTGGGGGTTGGAGGCCATTGTTGGGGATGGTTTCGGATGAGCTGTTCTGGGTGGGGGTTGGAGGACATTGTTGTGGATGGTTTTGGAAGATTGCGGTGTTCTAGGTGGGGGTTTGTGGGTAGTTTGAGATGATTGAGGTGTTCTGGGTGTGGGTTGGAGGCCATTGTTGGGGAAGGTTTGGGACGATTGAGGTGTTCTGGGCGGCGGTTGTAGGACATTGTTGGGGATGGTTTTGGAAGATTGCGTTGTTCTGGATGGGGGTTTGTGGGTAGTTTGAGATGATTGAGGTGTTCTGGGTGTGGGTTGAAGGCCATTGTTGGGGATGGATCCGGGTGATGGAGGTGTTCTGGGTGGGGGTTGGAGGACATTGTTGGGGATAGTTTTGGATGATTGAGGTGTTCTGGGTGTGGGTTGGAGGCCATTGTTTGGGAAGGTTTGGGACGATTGAGGTGTTCTGGGCGGCGGTTGTAGGACATTGTTGGGGATGGTTTTGGAAGATTGCGTTGTTCTGGATGGGGGTTTGTGGGTAGTTTGAGATGATTGAGGTGTTCTGGGTGTGGGTTGAAGGCCATTGTTGGGGATGGATCCGGGTGATGGAGGTGTTCTGGGTGGGGGTTGGAGGACATTGTTGGGGATAGTTTTGGATGATTGAGGTGTTCTGGGTGTGGGTTGGAGGCCATTGTTTGGGAAGGTTTGGGATGATTGAGGTGTTCTGGGCGGCGGTTGGAGGACATTGTTGGGGATGGTTTTGGAAGATTGCGTTGTTCTGGATGGGGGTTTGTGGGTAGTTTGAGATGATTGAGGTGTTCTGGGTGTGGGTTGAAGGCCATTGTTGGGGATGGATCCGGGTGATGGAGGTGTTCTGGGTGGGGGTTGGAGGACATTGTTGGGGATAGTTTTGGATGATTGAGGTGTTCTGGGTGTGGGTTGGAGGCCATTGTTTGGGAAGGTTTGGGATGATTGAGGTGTTCTGGGCGGCGGTTGTAGGACATTGTTGGGGATGGTTTTGGAAGATTGCGTTGTTCTGGATGGGGGTTTGTGGGTAGTTTGAGATGATTGAGGTGTTCTGGGTGTGGGTTGGAGGCCATTGTTGGGGATGGATCCGGGTGATGGAGGTGTTCTGGGTGGGGGTTGGAAGCCATTGGTTTTTTTTTTCAATCTTAAAAATGTACATATACTTCCTTTTTCATCTTCACTCATTCTTAACTCTCATACCATTCCCTCACATCCACAGTATGGTCACCCTTTTCTTCCACCTATTATTCACACTATACAGTATTTTCATATATTCCTATATCCATAGTTAAATATGCTCTACTCCACTTTGCCCATATATTTTAATATATTTGCACTTTTCCCCTTTGCTCATACATTATTCTCTCATGTGGTAGGACCTGATTTAATGCTCTCACCCAAGTGGCTAAGTGTCGGTGGTATTGGCTGGATCCATTTTTCCACTAACTGTTTTTATGCTAAAAATAACACCTCTTGCAAAAATACTTTGGTGTATCTGGACCATCTCTCCTCTTGTAACAATCCCAGTAAACATACTTCAATTGTATCCATAATGGGTCTATTTCTAACTTTTTCCAGTTTGCTGACAACTTGTGGCCAGTATCCCCGTATATTCCCACAAGACCACATTAGGTGGAGGAAATCTGCACCCTCCTGCCCACATGGTGTACAGTTTGGTGCAGACATTCTCTACATTTTATACAACCTATTTGGACCAAGGTAAATCTGATGTATTATCCTATTATTCATTGCTGGGGATACTTTCAAAAGAGAGCAGCAGATTTCATCCCACTCCTGATCGGTCATATCTGGAATGACTACCTGCCATTTATCCCTTGTCCCCACAGGTTCACCGCATATTTTAGATATTAATACCTTTGGTCCCTGGGTTTTCAGGATCCCTATAAGGGGATATTTAGATATTTTAAATTCCTCCCCTCTAAACTGTGCCTGTAATACATGTCGGAGCTGCAAATACTTCTAGAACTGTCTACTGGAGAGGTTATATTGTTCACACAAGTTCTCGTATGGTCGATTGTATTTTTATCATATATCTGTCCAATTGTTGTCACCTTTTTCTGTTCCCAAAATTTACTATTCTCAAATGCCTCTAACTGTTCAAATGTTGGGTTATTCCACAAAAGCAGTTTCTGGTGGGATATCAATAAATCCCATCAGTTTTTTTGCCTCCTTCCATACTGACCTAGCCAGTATAAGAAGAGGAATTTTTGCTCCAACCCTCCTCAAGTCAGTTGCTTCCAGACCCAACAAGAGATCATTTACTTGCATCTTACTTAAGTATTGTTCCCCCGTTTCTTGTTCGGGCGTTACCCACGCTCTTAAGTGTTTTAATTGGTCTGCCAGATAAAATAAATATAAATCTGGCAGTGCCAACCCTGCTGCTGTTTTGGGTCGTTTGTGAGTTTTAGTTTACATCTACACTGTGCCCATATGAACTTAGTGATCTGGGAATTGAATTTTTTTGGAGGCCATTGTTGGAGATGGTTTTGTATGATTGAGATGTTCTGGGCAGGGATTGGGGGCCATCATTGGGGATGGTTCCGGGTGATTGAGATGTTCTGGGCAGGGATTGGGGGCCATTATTGGGGATGGTTCCGGGTGATTGAGATGTTCTGGGCAGGGATTGGGGGCCATCATTGGGGATGGTTCCGGGTGATTGAGATGTTCTGGGCAGGGATTGGGGGCCATCATTGGGGATGGTTCCGGGTGATTGAGATGTTCTGGGCAGGGATTGGGGGCCATCATTGGGGATGGTTCCGGGTGATTGAGATGTTCTGGGCAGGGATTGGGGGCCATCATTGGGGATGGTTCCGGGTGATTGAGATGTTCTGGGCAGGGATTGGGGGCCATCATTGGGGATGGTTCCGGGTGATTGAGATGTTCTGGGCAGGGATTGGGGGCCATCATTGGGGATGGTTCCGGGTGATTGAGATGTTCTGGGCAGGGATTGGGGGCCATCATTGGGGATGGTTCCGGGTGATTGAGATGTTCTGGGCAGGGATTGGGGGCCATTATTGGGGATGGTTCAGGGTGATTGAGATGTTCTGGGCAGGGATTGGGGGCCATCATTGGGGATGGTTCCGGGTGATTGAGATGTTCTGGGCAGGGATTGGGGGCCATCATTGGGGATGGTTCCGGGTGATTGAGATGTTCTGGGCAGGGATTGGGGGCCATCATTGGGGATGGTTCAGGGTGATTGAGATGTTCTGGGCAGGGATTGGGGGCCATCATTGGGGATGGTTCCGGGTGATTGAGATGTTCTGGGCAGGGATTGGGGGCCATCATTGGGGATGGTTCCGGGTGATTGAGATGTTCTGGGCAGGGATTGGGGGCCATCATTGGGGATGGTTCCGGGTGATTGAGATGTTCTGGGCAGGGATTGGGGGCCATCATTGGGGATGGTTCCGGGTGATTGAGATGTTCTGGGCAGGGATTGGGGGCCATCATTGGGGATGGTTCCGGGTGATTGAGATGTTCTGGGCAGGGATTGGGGGCCATCATTGGGGATGGTTCCGGGTGATTGAGATGTTCTGGGCAGGGATTGGGGGCCATCATTGGGGATGGTTCCGGGTGATTGAGATGTTCTGGGCAGGGATTGGGGGCCATCATTGGGGATGGTTCCGGGTGATTGAGATGTTCTGGGCAGGGATTGGGGGCCATCATTGGGGATGGTTCCGGGTGATTGAGATGTTCTGGGCAGGGATTGGGGGCCATCATTGGGGATGGTTCCGGGTGATTGAGATGTTCTGGGCAGGGATTGGGGGCCATCATTGGGGATGGTTCCGGGTGATTGAGATGTTCTGGGCAGGGATTGGGGGCCATCATTGGGGATGGTTCCGGGTGATTGAGATGTTCTGGGCAGGGATTGGGGGCCATCATTGGGGATGGTTCCGGGTGATTGAGATGTTCTGGGCAGGGATTGGGGGCCATCTTTGGGGATGGTTCCGGGTGATTGAGATGTTCTGGGCAGGGATTGGGGGCCATCATTGGGGATGGTTCCGGGTGATTGAGATGTTCTGGGCAGGGATTGGGGGCCATCATTGGGGATGGTTCCGGGTGATTGAGATGTTCTGGGAAGGGATTGGGGGCCATCATTGGGGATGGTTCCGGGTGATTGAGATGTTCTGGGCAGGGATTGGGGGCCATCATTGGGGATGGTTCCGGGTGATTGAGATGTTCTGGGCAGGGATTGGGGGCCATCATTGGGGATGGTTCCGGGTGATTGAAATGTTCTGGGCAGGGATTGGGGGCCATCATTGGGGATGGTTCCGGGTGATTGAGATGTTCTGGGCAGGGATTGGGGGCCATCATTGGGGATGGTTCCGGGTGATTGAAATGTTCTGGGCAGGGATTGGGGGCCATCATTGGGGATGGTTCCGGGTGATTGAAATGTTCTGGGCAGGGATTGGGGGCCATCATTGGGGATGGTTCCGGGTGATTGAGATGTTCTGGGCAGGGATTGGGGGCCATCATTGGGGATGGTTCCGGGTGATTGAGATGTACTGGGCAGGGATTGGGGGCCATCATTGGGGATGGTTCCGGGTGATTGAGATGTTCTGGGCAGGGATTGGGGGCCATCATTGGGGATGGTTCCGGGTGATTGAGATGTTCTGGGCAGGGATTGGGGGCCATCATTGGGGATGGTTCCGGGTGATTGAGATGTTCTGGGCAGGGATTGGGGGCCATCATTGGGGATGGTTCAGGGTGATTGAGATGTACTGGGCAGGGATTGGGGGCCATCATTGGGGATGGTTCCGGGTGATTGAAATGTTCTGGGCAGGGATTGGGGGCCATCATTGGGGATGGTTCCGGGTGATTGAGATGTTCTGGGCAGGGATTGGGGGCCATCATTGGGGATGGTTCCGGGTGATTGAGATGTTCTGGGAGGTCCCTCCTGTCCAGTGTAGACAGACACACAGAGATCAGGAAGGATGTTCTATTAAAGTGGAGTTCCACCCAAAAATAGAACTTCCACTTTTTGGAATCCTCCCCCCCTCCGGTGTCACATTTGGCACTTTTCAGGGGGAGGAGGGAGCAGATATCTGTCTAATACAGGTATTTGCTCCCACTTCCTGGCATAGATCACCGCGGAGCTTGCGGTGACCTACGCCACTTCCGGCGCCTACACTCTCTTCCACCGCTGTATTCTGGGAGATACAGAACACAGCAGGGAACAGAGAGGACGCGCAGCGCGACTCGCGCATGCGCAGTAGGGAACCAGGAAGTGAAGCCGCACGGCTTCACTTCCTTATTCCCTTACCGAGGATGGCGGCAGCAGCAGCCGAGAGCCGCAGGACGGATCGGCTTCGGCTGCCAACATCGCGGGCTCCCTGGACAGGTAAGTGTCCATATATTAAAAGTCAGCAGCTGCAGTATTTGTATCCGCTGGCTTTTAATATTTTGTTTTCAGCGGAAGTCCGCTTTAACCTTCAGTCTATTAACCTTCTATGAGGAGGTGAGTTGCCATCTAGATAAAGGAAGGCCCGTAGACGTGGTGTATCTGGATTTTGCAAAAGCATTTGACACAGTTCCCCATAAACGTTTACTGTACAAAATAAGGTGCGTTGGCATGGACCATAGGGTGAGTACATGGATTGAAAACTGGCTACAAGGGCGAGTTCAGAGGGTGGTGATAAATGGGGAGTACTCAGAATGGTCAGGGGTGGGTAGTGGGGTCCCCCAGGGTTCTGTGCTGGGACCAATCCTATTTAATTTGTTTATAAACGATCTGGAGGATGGGATAAACAGTTCAATCTCTGTATTTGCAGACGATACTAAGCTAAGCAGGGCAATAACTTCTCCGCAGGATGTGGAAATCTTGCAAAAAGATCTGAACAAATGAATGGGGGAGGGGCGACTACATGGCAAATGAAGTTCAATGTAGAAAAATGTAAAATAATGTATTTGGGTGGTAAAAATCTGAATGCAATCTATAGACTGGGGGGAGAACCTCTGGGGGAATCTAGGATGGAAAAGGACCTGGGGGTCCTATTAGATAATAGGCTCAGCAATGGCATGCAATGCCAAGCTGCTGCTAATAGGGCTGGGCCTAACGAACGCCTGTTCAGTTCGCACCAGAACTTCCGAACAGTTCGGACCCCAAATAACGAACCCCATTAAAGTCAATGGGACCTGAACTTCAAAAATCAAAAGTGCCCATTTTGAAGGCTTATATGCAAGTAATTGGGCATACAATGGTTATAGGGGTCTAGGTTCTGCCCTGGGAGACATGTATCAACAAAAAAAGTTTTTTTGTCATTGGTGCAGAAAAATTGGTCTTTGGGTGTCAATTGTGCCCATGAAACCTACACCAAAAACATTCTTCCAGATGAAATGATTGAACACCCTCAAAGCTAGGCAGCCTCGAAGTCCTGCAGAGATTCCACATCCCAAAAAGACTTAATCATTGACATCGGCATCAGGGGCTTCATAGCCTGTAATCCAGGACTGATTCATTTTTTTTAAAGTCAAGCGGTCCACGGAGTTTGTGGACAGACGTGTTCTATTATCAGTAACGAAACCTCCTGCAGCGCTGAATGCCCGTTCTGAAAGCACATTGGATGCAGGGCAGCCCAACAACTCAATAGCATACTGGGCAAGTTCTGGCCAGTGGTCTATTCTCATGACCCAGTAAGCCAGTGGATCGTCAGCTGGAAAGCTCTCCATCTCTGTTTTGGCCCCGAGGTAATTGTCCACCATGTGATGCAGACGCTGCCAATGGGATGTGGAAGCTGACAGCCCTGGGCGGCGAGGACTAAAAAAAATTCTGAAATGCCTCACTTAGGCGGATGCCTTCTACAACGCTCCTCTCTTGACTAACAGAAGACTCAAAGCAACGTTCTCCACCACACTGTAACCTACTGGAGTCAGGAAAAACGTTCAATAAAATCCTCTTTAATGTGTCCTCAAGAAATGTTATCCTCTGCACACTCTGTGGGGACGGGATGAGTTCTGAGACCTTCCCCTTACAACGGTGGCCAAGGAGGGTTGCCAACCAGTAATCATCCTTCTCCTTTATGCCACGTATTCTTGGGTCCTTTTGCAGGCTTTGAAGCATGAGGTTGCCCATGGGCCTCAAATTTGCAGAGACTTGAGAAGCAGACTCCTCGGGGTCTCTCAGGATGACACTTCTGGAACTTCCTCTTCCCAGCCACGTACTACTCCCAAGGGTCCTGGGGTTGGAACGCCACCGCTTACAGATTGATGCATGTCTTCCTCTTCTTCGAAGCCTATGAAACTGCCAGAACCCTCCTCCTCATCCTCCTCCCCTCTCTCCTCCTGTGTGTTCTGTGACATAGAAATGATGGTGTCTGCATAAAGTGGGCCTTGAGAGGAAAGGAAGTCCTCTTCTTCCTCCTACTGCTGCTCTGCCTCCAGTGCCCTGTCCATAATGCCACGCAGAGTCTGCTCCAGCAGGAACACAACAGGGATTGTGTCACTGATACATGCATTGTCACTGTTCACCATCCACAGCTTACCTCCTCAAATGGTGACAATACAGTGCATGCATCCTTAATGATCAGCAATTGGCGTGGGGGAAAAAAGCCGTGGTGGCCTGAGCCTGTTGTTGTGCCATACTGATACAGGTACTCATTGACGGCCCTTTGCTGCATGTAGAGCTGCTGCAGCATTCCCAAAGTTGAGTTCCACCTGGTGGACATGTCACAAATCAGGCAGTTTACGGGCAGGTGGAATTCCCGCTGAATTTCAGCCAACCGAGCACTGGCTATGTATGACCGCCTGAAATGGCTACAGACTCTTCTGGCCTGCTTTAGTACATCTTGCAACCCCTGGGTACGTATTTAGGAAACGTTGCACCACCAAACTGAGGACACGTGTCAACTTTCCCTGTCTGAGGGCTGACAGAAGGTTTGAGCCATTATCGGACACCACCATTCCTGGCTCCAGCTGGCGTGGTGTGAACCACCTCTGGGCCTGTCCCTGCAGAGCTGCAAGAATCTCTGCTCCGCTGTGGTTCCTGTCCACTAAACACAACAGCTGAAGCACTGCATGGCACCTTACAGTTACAATTATTACCAGAGGCATGATGGGAATTGTAGTTCCGCAACAGCTGGAGGGCCCCAGGTTGCCCTCCCCTGCTCTAGGCCATAAATGTATGAATTTTTTTTTAGACGGGATTTATAGTTTCCGAGTAAAAAAAGGAAGACAGTACAGATTTAATCCAATTCAACACAAGAGGGTTAGGAGAGCCCTGCTCTCAAGAGCTTACAATCTAAAAGGGAAGGGTGGCAGGTAACCTCCAGTGATGGGTGCAGGTTTTCGGTGAGCTGTAGAAGGTTCCTGAGAACTTCTTCATATTGGGCAGTATTTGGATGGGTGGTATTTGTGGTCCCGATCCTCAGGCCTCATGTCCTGCCTCAGTATATGGATGGGTGGTATTCATGGTCCCGATCCTCAGGCCTCGTTTCCTGCCTCAGTATTTGAATGAGTGGTATTCATGGTCCTGATCCTCAGGCCTCGTTTCCTGCCTCAGTATATGGATGGGTGGTATTCATGGTCCTGATCCTCAGGCCTTGTTTCCTGCCTCAGTATATGGATGGGTGGTATTCATGGTCCTGATCCTCAGGCCTTGTTTCCTGCCTCAGTATATGGATGGGTGGTATTCATGGTCCTGATCCTCAGGCCTCATTTCCTGTCTCAGTATATGGATAGGTGGTCTTCATAGTTCCAATCCTCAGGCCTCATGTCCTGCCTCAGTATTTGGATGGGTGGTATTCATGGTCCTGATCCTCGGGCCTCATTTCCTGTCTCAGTATTTGGATGGGTGGTATTCATGGTCCCGATCCTCAGGCCTCGTTTCCTGCCTCAGTATATGGATGGGTGGTATTCATGGTCCCGATCCTCAGGCCTCGTTTCCTGCCTCAGTATATGGATGGGTGGTATTCATGGTTCTGATCCTCGGGCCTAATTTCCTGTCTCAGTATTTGGATGGGTGGTATTTATGGTCCTGATCCTCGGGCCTCATTTCCTGCCTCAGTATATGGATAGGTGGTATTCATGGTCCCGATCCTCAGGCCTCGTTTCCTGCCTCAGTATATGGATGGGTGGTATTCATAGTTCCAATCCTCAGGCCTCATGTCCTGCCTCAGTATTTGGATGGGTGGTATTCATGGTCCTGATCCTCGGGCCTCGTTTCCTGCCTCAGTATATGGATGGGTGGTATTCATAGTTCCAATCCTCAGGCCTCATGTCCTGCCTCAGTATTTGGATGGGTGGTATTCATGGTCCTGATCCTCAGGCCTTGTTTCCTGCCTCAGTATTTGGATGGGTGGTATTTATGGTCCTGATCCTCAGGCCTCGTTTCCTGCCTCAGTATATGGATGGGTGGTATTCATAGTTCCAATCCTCAGGCCTCATGTCCTGCCTCAGTATTTGGATGGGTGGTATTCATGGTCCTGATCCTCAGGCCTTGTTTCCTGCCTCAGTATATGGATAGGTGGTATTCATGGTCCCGATCCTCAGGCCTCATGTCCTGCCTCAGTATATGGATGGGTGGTATTCATGGTCCCGATCCTCAGGCCTCGTTTCCTGCCTCAGTATTTGAATGAGTGGTATTCATGGTCCTGATCCTCAGGCCTCGTTTCCTGCCTCAGTATATGGATGGGTGGTATTCATGGTCCTGATCCTCAGGCCTTGTTTCCTGCCTCAGTATATGGATGGGTGGTATTCATGGTCCTGATCCTCAGGCCTTGTTTCCTGCCTCAGTATATGGATGGGTGGTATTCATGGTCCTGATCCTCAGGCCTCATTTCCTGTCTCAGTATATGGATAGGTGGTCTTCATAGTTCCAATCCTCAGGCCTCATGTCCTGCCTCAGTATTTGGATGGGTGGTATTCATGGTCCTGATCCTCGGGCCTCATTTCCTGTCTCAGTATTTGGATGGGTGGTATTCATGGTCCCGATCCTCAGGCCTCGTTTCCTGCCTCAGTATATGGATGGGTGGTATTCATGGTCCCGATCCTCAGGCCTCGTTTCCTGCCTCAGTATATGGATAGGTGGTATTCATGGTCCCGATCCTCAGGCCTCATGTCCTGCCTCAGTATATGGATGGGTGGTATTCATGGTCCCGATCCTCAGGCCTCATGTCCTGCCTCAGTATATGGATGGGTGGTATTCATGGTTCTGATCCTCAGGCCTCGTTTCCTGCCTCAGTATTTGGATGGGTACTATTTGTGATCCCGAACCTCAGGCCTCGTTTCCTGCCTCAGTATATGGATGGGTGGTATTCATGGTCCCGATCCTCAGGCCTCATTTCCTGCCTCAGTATTTGGATGGGTGGTATTTATGGTTCTGAACCTCAGGCCTCGTTTCCTGCCTCAGATCTAAGCTGTCTACAACTTTCAGTTTTATACTCCTGGACTTGGTGAAAGCAGAGGGAGGCTTCCATTGGGACTCTGCCAGAGCTCTTCCATGCTTTTCTCTTGTATCGAGCGGCTTCTTCATCGTCTGCTGGCCGCTGTGCTGGAACGAATGTATCCCAGCTCGAATCTCTCTTCCTGCTGGAGAATTCGGAAAGCACATGCTGATCCTCTGTTACTTCATGGATTTGTAAACTAATCCCTGGCCCACAATGATGTAAAACATTCAATATTGTTTTAAGTATGGTAGGCGCCATTCGGCCTGCACTGGGCTGTACATGGGCCTGATGCCAGTATGTTTGCTGGCATAGGGCTGGGAAATTGAGCGTGTCCGTCCTGTGTGAACAAAGACAAGCCGAGGACAATAAGGCCATGGCGCTGACAGATGGGAAAGTGCTGGAACACAAGCATGCACTCTGACCGTCAACTCTGGGCTATGGGGTCCACAGCTCCTTCCCACCGCCTCCCGCCATGGAAGTGTCCGATTCGGCTGGAATTCAGAAGAGATTTCACAGGCAGCAGAGAAATGAGGGAATTAGGGATGTTTTGACTTTCTGAGAAGGAAGAAAAAATGGAGTTTGTATTCAGAGTAATTGGGGAGAATTCTCCAGCCAATCCTCTGGGAATACAAATTGCAGAACGTGGAATATTAATGGAATTCCTGTCAGCTCTCCTCTCCTCTCCACTTAGCAGGTTGTTATATGAGGAGCCTTTCAAGGCTTAGGCTGGATGCAGAGATGAGTGATGGTGGTCTCCACCCACAATGGTGCTCTCCATGGAGCTGAAATGTCAGGTGCCTAAAACGTTCCTCTACCTGGCCAATCCACACTGCTTACCTGAAGGACGTACCCGGAAAGATGAATATTTGCACCTTAGTCCGGAATCTGCTGATCGTTTAATGCTTAATCGTTCTGAGGTCATAGTCTGTAAGCAATCTCTGGGAACTGCTGTGTTTTCACCAAAATACTTCCAAAGTTACCGGATAACACAGCAGAAAATCTTCATCCTACCCAAGTGTAAGCTAAAACTGAGAGCAGACCAAGGACCCATCTCAAACTTTACTCACTTCTAGGAGCCCAGGAACTAGGGATGAGTGACAGGACCTCTTCTATCTGGAGCTCTACAGAATATTGACCATCTAGCCACAATGCATTGCTGCCCTGTCAAATAAATATCATGTTCCTGTACCTAACTGCCCTCCACCCCCAAGGGTCCCCTGTATGCACTTTACCTGAGAGACGGTTTCCCTCCACCCCTGAGGGTCCCCTGTATACATATAATAGACTGTATCCCTCCACCCCTGAGGGTCCCATGTATACATATAATAGACTGTATCCCGCCACCCCTGAGGGTCCCGTGTATAAATTCTAATAGACTGTATCCCCCCACCCCTGAGGGTCCCGTGTATACATATAATAGACTGTATTCCGCCACCCCTGAGGGTTCCGTGTATACATATAATAGACTGTATCCCTCCACCCCTGAGGGTCCCGTGTATACATATAATAAACTGTATCCCTCCACCCCTGAGGGTCCCGTGTATACATATAATAGACTGTATCCCTCCACCCCTGAGGGTCACGTGTATACACTATAAAAGACTGCATCCCTCCACCCCTGAGGGTCACGTGTATACACTATAATAGACTGTATCCCTCCACCCCTGAGGGTCCCGTGTATATATATATAATAGACTTTATCCCTCCACTCCTGAGGGTCCCGTGTATACATATAATAGACTGTATCACTCCACCCCTGAGGGTCCCATGTATACATATAATAGACTGTATCCCGCCACCCCTGAGGGTCCCGTGTATACATATAATAAACTGTATCCCTCCACCCCTGAGGGTCCCGTGTATACATATAATAGACTGTATCCCTCCACTCCTGAGGGTCACGTGTATACACTATAAAAGACTGCATTCCTCCACCCCTGAGGGTCACGTGTATACACTATAATAGACTGTATCCCTCCACCCCTGAGGGTCACGTGTATACACTATAATAGACTGTATCCCTCCACCCCTGAGGGTCCCGTGTATATATATATAATAGACTTTATCCCTCCACTCCTGAGGGTCCCGTGTATACATATAATAGACTGTATCACTCCACCCCTGAGGGTCCCATGTATACATATAATAGACTGTATCCCGCCACCCCTGAGGGTCCCGTGTATATACTATAATAGACTGTATCCCTCTACCCCTGAGGGTCACGTGTATACACTATAAAAGACTGTATCCCTCCACCCCTGAGGGTCACGTGTATACACTATAAAAGACTGTATCCCTCCACCCCTGAGGGTCACGTGTATACACTATAATAGACTGTATCCCTCCACCCCTGAGGGTCCTGTGTATACACTATAATAGACTGTATCCTTCCCCCCTGAGGGTCCCGTGTATATATATATAATAGACTTTATCCCTCCACCCCTGAGGGTCCCATGTATACATATAGTAGACTGTATCCCTCCACCCCTGAGGGTCCCGTGTATACATATAATAGACCTTATCCCTTCACCCCTGAGGGTCCCATGTATACATATAATAGACCGTATCCCTCCACCCCTGAGGGTCTCATGTATACATATAATAGACTGTATCCCTCCACCCCTGAGGGTCCCATGTACACATATAATAGACCTTATCCCTCCATCCCTGAGGGTCCCGTGTATACACTATAATAGACCGTATCCCTCCACCCCTGAGGGTCTCATGTATACATATAATAAACCTTATCCCTCCACCCCTGAGGGTCCCATGTATACATATAATAGACTGTATCCCTCCACCCCTGAGGGTCCCGTGTATACATATAATAGACTGTATCCCTCCACCCCTGAGGGTCCCGTGTATACATATAATAGACTGTATCCCTCCACCCCTGAGGGTCCCATGTATACATATAATAGACCTTATCCCTCCACCCCTGAGGGTCTCATGTATACATATAATAGACCTTATCCCTCCACCCCTGAGGGTCCCATGTATACATATAATAGACCGTATCCCTCCACCCCTGAGGGTCTCATGTATACATATAATAGACCTTATCCCTCCATCCCTGAGGGTCCCGTGTATACACTATAATAGACCGTATCCCTCCACCCCTGAGGGTCTCATGTATACATATAATAAACCTTATCCCTCCACCCCTGAGGGTCCCATGTATACATATTATAGACTGTATCCCTCCACCCCTGAGGGTCCCGTGTATACATATAATAGACTGTATCCCTCCACCCCTGAGGGTCCCGTGTATACATATAATAGACTGTATCCCTCCACCCCTGAGGGTCCCATGTATACACTATAATAGACCGTATCCCTCCACCCCTGAGGGTCCCATGTATACATATAATAGACCGTATCCCTCCACCCCTGAGGGTCTCATGTATACATATAATAGACCTTATCCCTCCACCCCTGAGGGTCCCATGTATACATATAATAGACCGTATCCCTCCACCCCTGAGGGTCTCCATGTACACATATAATAGACCATATCCCTCCATCCCTGAGGGTCCCGTGTATACACTATAATAGACCGTATCCCTCCACCCCTGAGGGTCTCATGTATACATATAATAAACCTTATCCCTCCACCCCTGAGGGTTCCATGTATACATATAATAGACTGTATCCCTCCACCCCTGAGGGTCCCGTGTATACATATAATAGACTGTATCCCTCCACCCCTGAGGGTCCCGTGTATACATATAATAGACTGTATCCCTCCACCCCTGAGGGTCCCATGTATACATATAATAGACCTTATCCCTCCACCCCTGAGGGTCCCGTGTATACACTATAATAGACCGTATCCCTCCACCCCTGAGGGTCCCGTGTATACATGTAATAGACTGTATCCCTCCACCCCTGAGGGTACCATGTATACAAATAAGAGACTATATCCCTCCACCCCTGAGGGTCCCGTGTATACATATAATAGACCTTATCCCTCCACCCCTGATGGTCCCATGTATACATATAATAGACTATATCCCTAAACCCCTGAGGGTCCCGTGTATACATATAATAGACCTTATCCCTCCACCCCTGATGGTCCCATGTATACATATAATAGACTGTATCCCTCCACCCTTGAGAGTCCTGTGTATACATATAATAGACTGTATCCTTCCACCCCTGAGGGTCCCGTGTATACATATAATAGACCGTATCCTTCCACCCCTGAGGGTCCCGTGTTTACATATAATAGACTATATCCCTACACCCCTGAGGGTCCTGTGTATACATGTAATAGACTGTATCCCTCCACCCCTGAGGGTCCCGTGTATACACTATAAGAGACTGTATCCCTCCACCCCTGAGGGTCACGTGTATACATATAATAGACTCTCTCCTTCCACCCCTGAGGGTCCCATGTATACATATAATAGACTGTATCCTTCCCCCCCTGAGGGTCCCGTGTATTCATATAATAGACTGTATCCCTCCACCCCTGAGGGTCTCATGTATACATATAATAGACTGTATCCCTCCACCCCTGAGGGTCTCATGTATACATATAATAGACTGTATCCCTCCACCCCTGAGGGTACCATGTATACACATAATAGACTCTCTCCTTCCACCCCTGAGGGTCCCGTGTATACACTATAATAGACTGTATCCCTCCACCCCTGAGGGTCTCATGTATACATATAATAGACTGTATCCCTCCACCCCTGAGGGTCTCATGTATACATATAATAGACTGTATCCCTCCACAACTGAGGGTCTCATGTATAAATATAATAGACTGTATCCTTCCACCCCTGAGGGTCTCATGTATACATATAATAGACTGTATCCCTCCACCCCTGAGGGTCTCATGTATACATATAATAGACTGTATCCCTTCACCCCTGAGGGTCCCGTGTATACATATAATAGACTGTATCCCTCCACTCCTGAGGGTCCCGTGTATACATATAATAGACTGTATGCCTCCACCCTGAGGGTCCCGTGTATACACTGAATTAGAATGTATCCCTCCACCCCTGAGGGTCTCATGTATACATATAATAGACTGTATCCCTCCACCCCTGAGGGTCTAATGTAAACATATAATAGACTGTATCCTTCCATCCCTGAGGGTCTCATGTATACATAATATAATAGACTGTATCCCTCCACCCCTGAGGGTCTCATGTATACATATAATAGACTGTATGCCTCCACCCCTGATAGTCCCGTGTATACATATAATAGACTGTATCCCTCCACCTCTGAGGGTCCCGTGTATACATATAATAGATTGTATCCCTCCACCCCTGAGGGTCCCATGTATACACTATATTAGACTGTCCCGTGTATACATGTAATAGACCTTATCCCTCCACCCCTGAGGGTCCCATGTATACATATAATAGACTGTATCCCCCCACCCCTGAGGGTCCTGTGTACAGATATAACAGACTGTATCCCTCCACCCCTGAGGGTCACGTGTATACATATATTAGACTGTATACCTCCACCCCTGAGGGTCCATGTATACATATAATAGACTGTATCCCTCCACCCCTGAGGGTCCTGTGTATACATGTAATAGACTGTATCCCTCCACCCCTGAGGCTCCCGTGTATACACTATAAGAGACTGTATCCCTCCACCCCTGAGGGTCACGTGTATACATATAATAGACTCTCTCCTTCCACCCCTGAGGGTCCCATGTATACATATAATAGACTGTATCCTTCCCCCCCTGAGGGTCCCATGTATACATATAATAGACTATATCCCTCCACCCCTGAGGGTCTCATGTATACATATAATAGACTGTATCCCTCCACCCCTGAGGGTCTCATGTATACATATAATAGACTGCATCCCTCCACCCCTGAGGGTACCATGTATACATATAATAGACTGTATCCCTCCACCCCTGAGGGTCCTGTGTATACATATAATAGACTGTATCCCTCCACCCCTGAGGGTCCTATGTATACATATAATAGACTGTATCCCTCCATCCCTGAGGATCCTGTGTACACATATAACAGACTGTATCCCTCCACCCCTGAGGGTCCCGTGTATACATATAATAGACTGTATCCCTCCACCCCTGAGGGTCCTGTGTATACATGTAATAGACTGTATCCCTCCACCCCTGAGGGTCCCGTGTATACACTATAAGAGACTGTATCCCTCCACCCCTGAGGGTCACGTGTATACATATAATAGACTCTCTCCTTCCACCCCTGAGGGTCCCGTGTATACACTATAATAGACTGTATCCCTCCACCCCTGAGGGTCTCATGTATACATATAATAGACTGTATCCTTCCATCCCTGAGGGTCTCATGTATACATAATATAATAGACTGTATCCCTCCACCCCTGAGGGTCTCATCTATTCATATAATAGACTGTATGCCTCCACCCCTGAGGGTCCCGTGTATACATATAATAGTCTGTATCCCTCCACCTCTGAGGGTCCCGTGTATACATATAATAGATTGTATCCCTCCACCCCTGAGGGTCCCGTGTATACACTATATTAGACTGTCCCGTGTATACATGTAATATACCTTATCCCTCCACCCCTGAGGGTCTCATGTATACATATAATAGACTGTATGCCTCCACCCCTGAGGGTCCCGTGTATACATATAATAGACTGTATCCCTCCACCTCTGAGGGTCCCGTGTATACATATAATAGATTGTATCCCTCCACCCCTGAGGGTCCCGTGTATACACTATATTAGACTGTCCCGTGTATACATGTAATAGACCTTATCCCTCCACCCCTGAGGGTCTCATGTATACATATAATAGACTGTATCCCTCCACCCCTGAGGGTCTCATGTATACATATAATAGACTGTATCCCTCCACCCCTGAGGGTACCATGTATACATGTAATAGACTCTCTCCTTTCACCCCTGAGGGTCCCGTGTATACACTATAATAGACTGTATCCCTCCACCCCTGAGGGTCTCATGTATACATATAATAGACTGTATCCCTCCACCCCTGAGGGTCTCATGTATACATATAATAGTCTGTATCCCTCCACCCCTGAGGGTCTCATGTATACATATAATAGACTGTATCCCTCCACCCCTGAGAGTCTCATGTATACATATAATAGACTGTATCCCTCCACAACTGAGGGTCTCATGTATACATATAATAGACTGTATCCTTCCACCCCTGAGGGTCTCATGTATACATATAATAGACTGTATCCCTCCACCCCTGAGGGTCTCATGTATACATATAATAGACTGTATCCCTTCACCCCTGAGGGTCCCGTGTATACATATAATAGACTGTATCCCTCCACTCCTGAGGGTCCCGTGTATACATATAATAGACTGTATGCCTCCACCCCTGAGGGTCCCGTGTATACACTATATTAGAATGTATCCCTCCACCCCTGAGGGTCTCATGTATACATATAATAGACTGTATCCCTCCACCCCTGAGGGTCTCATGTATACATATAATAGACTGTATCCTTCCATCCCTGAGGGTCTCATGTATACATAATATAATAGACTGTATCCCTCCACCCCTGAGGGTCTCATGTATACATATAATAGACTGTATGCCTCCACCCCTGATAGTCCCGTGTATACATATAATAGACTGTATCCCTCCACCTCTGAGGGTCCCGTGTATACATATAATAGATTGTATCCCTCCACCCCTGAGGGTCCCGTGTATACACTATATTAGACTGTCCCGTGTATACATGTAATAGACCTTATCCCTCCACCCCTGAGGGTCCCATGTATACATATAATAGACTGTATCCCCCCACCCCTGAGGGTCCTGTGTACACATATAACAGACTGTATCCCTCCACCCCTGAGGGTCACGTGTATACATATATTAGACTGTATACCTCCACCCCTGAGGGTCCATGTATACATATAATAGACTGTATCCCTCCACCCCTGAGGGTCCTGTGTATACATGTAATAGACTGTATCCCTCCACCCCTGAGGGTCCCGTGTATACACTATAAGAGACTGTATCCCTCCACCCCTGAGGGTCACGTGTATACATATAATAGACTCTCTCCTTCCACCCCTGAGGGTCCCATGTATACATATAATAGACTGTATCCTTCCCCCCCTGAGGGTCCCATGTATACATATAATAGACTATATCCCTCCACCCCTGAGGGTCTCATGTATACATATAATAGACTGTATCCCTCCACCCCTGAGGGTCTCATGTATACATATAATAGACTGCATCCCTCCACCCCTGAGGGTACCATGTATACAAATAATAGACTGTATCCCTCCACCCCTGAGGGTCCTGTGTATACATATAATAGACTGTATCCCTCCACCCCTGAGGGTCCTGTGTATACATATAATAGACTGTATCCCTCCACCCCTGAGGGTCTCATGTATACATATAATAGACTGCATCCCTCCACCCCTGAGGGTACCATGTATACATATAATAGACTGTATCCCTCCACCCCTGAGGGTCCTGTGTATACATATAATAGACTGTATCCCTCCACCCCTGAGGGTACCATGTATACATATAATAGACTGTATCCCTCCACCCCTGAGGGTCCTGTGTATACATATAATAGACTGTATCCCTCCACCCCTGAGGGTCCTGTGTATACATATAATAGACCTTATCCCTCCACCTCTGAGGGTCCCATGTATACATATAATAGACTGTATCCCTCCACCCCTGAGGGTCCCGTGTATACATATAATAGACCTTATCTCTCAACCCTGAGGGTCCCGTGTATACACTATAATAGACCGTATCCCTCCGACCCTGAGGGTCTCATGTATACATATAATAAACCTTATCCCTCCACCCCTGGAGGTCCCATGTATACATATAATAGACTGTATCCCTCCACCCCCGAGGGTCCCGTGTATACATATAATAGACTGTATCCCTCCACCCCTGAGGGTCCCATGTATACATATAATAGACCTTATCCCTCCACCCCTGAGGGTCCCATGTATACATATAATAGACTGTATCCCTCCACCCCTGAGGGTCCTGTGTATACATATAATAGACTGTATCCCTCCACCCCTGAGGGTCTCATGTATACATATAATAGACTGTATCCCTCCACCCCTGAGGGTCTCATGTATACATATAATAGACTGTATCCCTCCACCCCTGAGGGTCTCATGTATACATATAATAGACTGTATCCCTCCACCCCTGAGGGTCTCATGTATACATATAATAGACTGTATCCTTCCACCCCTGAGGGTCTCGTGTATACATATAACAGACTGTATCCCTCCACCCCTGAGCGTCTCATGTATACATATAATAGACTGTATCCCACCACCCCTGAGGGTCCCGTGTATACATATAATAGACTGTATCCCTCCACTCCTGAGGGTCCCGTGTATACATATAATAGACTGTATCCCTCCACCCCTGAGGGTCCCATGTATACATGTAATAGACCTTATCCCTCCACCCCTGAGGGTCCCATGTATACATATAATAGACTGTATCCCTCCACCCCTGAGGGTCCCGTGTATACATATAATAGACCTTATCCCTCCACCCCTGAGGGTCCTATGTATACATATAATAGACTGTATCCCTCCATCCCTGAGGATCCTGTGTACACATATAACAGACTGTATCCCTCCACCCCTGAGGGTCCCGTGTATACATATAATAGACTGTATCCCTCCACCCCTGAGGGTCCTGTGTATACATGTAATAGACTGTATCCCTCCACCCCTGAGGGTCCCGTGTATACACTATAAGAGACTGTATCCCTCCACCCCTGAGGGTCACGTGTATACATATAATAGACTCTCTCCTTCCACCCCTGAGGGTCCCGTGTATACACTATAATAGACTGTATCCCTCCACCCCTGAGGGTCTCATGTATACATATAATAGACTGTATCCCTCCACCCCTGAGGGTCTCATGTATACATATAATAGACTGTATCCCTCCACCCCTGAGGGTACCATGTATACATGTAATAGACTCTCTCCTTTCACCCCTGAGGGTCCCGTGTATACACTATAATAGACTGTATCCCTCCACCCCTGAGGGTCTCATGTATACATATAATAGACTGTATCCCTCCACCCCTGAGGGTCTCATGTATACATATAATAGACTGTATCCCTCCACCCCTGAGGGTCTCATGTATACATATAATAGACTGTATCCTTCCACCCCTGAGGGTCTCGTGTATACATATAACAGACTGTATCCCTCCACCCCTGAGCGTCTCATGTATACATATAATAGACTGTATCCCACCACCCCTGAGGGTCCCGTGTATACATATAATAGACTGTATCCCTCCACTCCTGAGGGTCCCGTGTATACATATAATAGACTGTATCCCTCCACCCCTGAGGGTCCCGTGTATACACTATAATAGACTGTATCCCTCCACCCCTGAGGGTCTCATGTATACATATAATAGACTGTATCCCTTCACCCCTGAGTGTCTCATGTATATATATAATAGACTGTATCCCTCCACCCTTGAGGGTCTCATGTATACATATAATAGACTGTATCCTTCCACCCCTGAGGGTCCCGTATACATATAATAGACTGTATCCCTCCACCCCTTAGGGTCCCATGTATACATATAATAGACTGTATCCCTCTACTCCTGAGGGTCCCGTGTATACACTATAATAGACTGTATCCCTCCACCCCTGAGGGTCCCGTGTATACATATAATAGACTGTATCCCTCCACCCCTGAGGGTCTTGTGTATACACTATAATAGACTGTATCCCTCCACCCCTGAGGGTCCCGTGTATACATTTAATAGACTGTATCCCTCCACCCCTGAGGGTCCCGTGTATACATATAATAGACTGTATCCCTCCACCCCTGAGGGTCTTGTGTATACACTATAATAGACTGTATCCCTCCACCCCTGAGGGTACCATGTATACATGTAATAGACTCTCTCCTTTCACCCCTGAGGGTCCCGTGTATACACTATAATAGACTGTATCCCTCCACCCCTGAGGGTCTCATGTATACATATAATAGACTGTATCCCTCCACCCCTGAGGGTCTCATGTATACATATAATAGACTGTATCCCTCCACCCCTGAGGGTCTCATGTATACATATAATAGACTGTATCGCTCCACCCCTGAGGGTCTCATGTATACATATAATAGACTGTATCCTTCCACCCCTGAGGGTCTCGTGTATACATATAACAGACTGTATCCCTCCACCCCTGAGCGTCTCATGTATACATATAATAGACTGTATCCCACCACCCCTGAGGGTCCCGTGTATACATATAATAGACTGTATCCCTCCACTCCTGAGGGTCCCGTGTATACATATAATAGACTGTATCCCTCCACCCCTGAGGGTCCCGTGTATACACTATAATAGACTGTATCCCTCCACCCCTGAGGGTCTCATGTATACATATAATAGACTGTATCCCTTCACCCCTGAGTGTCTCATGTATATATATAATAGACTGTATCCCTCCACCCTTGAGGGTCTCATGTATACATATAATAGACTGTATCCTTCCACCCCTGAGGGTCCCGTATACATATAATAGACTGTATCCCTCCACCCCTTAGGGTCCCATGTATACATATAATAGACTGTATCCCTCTACTCCTGAGGGTCCCGTGTATACACTATAATAGACTGTATCCCTCCACCCCTGAGGGTCCCGTGTATACATATAATAGACTGTATCCCTCCACCCCTGAGGGTCTTGTGTATACACTATAATAGACTGTATCCCTCCACCCCTGAGGGTCCCGTGTATACATTTAATAGACTGTATCCCTCCACCCCTGAGGGTCCCGTGTATACACTATAATAGACTGTATCCCTCCACCCCTGAGGGTCTCATGTATACATATAATAGACTGTATCCCTTCACCCTTGAGTGTCTCATGTATACATATAATAGACTGTATCCCTTCACCCCTGAGGGTCTCATGTATACATATAATAGACTGTATCCTTCCACCCCTGAGGGTCCCGTATACATATAATAGACTGTGTCCCTCCACCCCTTAGGGTCCCATGTATACATATAATAGACTGTATCCCTCCACCCCTGAGGGTCCCGTGTATACACTATAATAGACTGTATCCCTCCACCCCTGAGGGTCCCGTGTATACATATAATAGACTGTATCCCTCCACCCCTGAGGGTCTTGTGTATACACTATAATAGACTGTATCCCTCCACCCCTGAGGGTCCCGTGTATACATTTAATAGACTGTATCCCTCCACCCCCTGAGGGTCCCGTATACATATAATAGACTGTATCCCTCCACCCCTGAGGGTCTGGTGTATACACTATAATAGACTGTATCCCGCCACCCCTGAGGGTCCCGTGTATACATTTAATAGACTGTATCCCTCCACCCCTGAGGGTCCCGTGTATACACTATACCTGAAAGGAAAGGAGATGTCTGGCGCACTGATAGAAACAATGGGTTCAGTGGTTTAAGGCAAAAAAGAAAAAGTCTAAAAGTAAGTCCAAATGGTGTCAGCATGCTTGGCTCATTGGGTGCCGGTGCTGAAGATCTAGAAGGGACAAACAGAAAAGAAGAGCAGTGCGTTCTAAGTGTAGCATCAAATCGCTTTTTATTTAGAAACAACAAAATGGTGACTCCAGCAAGTCAGTGGGCATTGTTCCAGGTTACAGCTGGATTGGGCTTTATAGGGCCATCAGGTGTTATGATTCCGAGGAGCCATCTCGGTGCCAATGCTCCCCATATTATTGTAGACATCCAGGTGTCCTGCGGCACCCCACTTTGCCATTTTTCTCATCACCAACCACACAACAGGCACCCCATCACTGGAGAAAGAGAAGCCCTGGGCAAAAGGAAATGAAATGACATAAGTGAAGGGCAGGCATGACAGGGTTAAGCAGGGCACAGGATTGGTGGGTTAGGCAGGGGGGAGGAGCTAGCTGCATGAAGCAGCACATGTGTCCCTCCCCAGCTCAATGGTAGCATTGGGAGCGAGCTGTGAGGAGCTGCAGGACCATGGCTGAGGTAGAGGCTTTGCTGGACAGGCTTAGGGCTGAAGCAGTGACGGGGGGATGGATGGCTGCAGGGACGGCTTACAGCGGCATTAGAAGCGGGGTCCCCAGAACTGAATATAGCGAGGAGAAAGTCCGCACGAGCTCGGCGGTCACGGCCGCTGGAACGCTTCTCCCCGATCTCCCCCCAGAGCTCAGTGGCAACACGGGATTCCCTTGAGGGCCCCCTGCGAAACGATCAGCAGTGAGCACAGCGGGGGGTCCTGGGAGGAACCCCAAGCATGGCCGGAGCGCGGCTCGTGGGGCTGCTGGCAAATCTGCAGCCCCCACTAGGCCAGACACGCGAGGGAGACGGAACATGAGGCTCCACCCCTGGCGCTAGTGCAGCGGGGGCAGGGCTTCGGCGTGAGATGCAATCTGCAGCAGCCACCGGGACTTTTCCATCTGCAGCCGGCGGCTCCCAGGCAATGGTGGAGCAGAGGACAGGGTCAACGGAATCCTAAGCCCCTCTAAAAAACCCCATGCTCAACAACCAGGCCGCTCCCCTATCGGTGTACCTATCGAGAAACCTCCGGTGGCTCGCAATCTGCGCTCAGCTTTACAGCATGCGGACGTAGTTCCGGAGAAGCTAAGGAAGGAGGTCCCTTTGGGCCACATTACGCTGCCTGCCTATGGGTTTCTCGATTTCTTGTGCTTTGTTTGAACAGTTTAGTTCATTGGTGGAGTGGGTGGTTCGAGACATTGCGGGAGTGAATTCGATCATACATTACCTGGATGACTTTCTGTGTGGTCATGGCATCGTCGGGGGTTTGTGCAGTCCTGTTGACTACGCTGGAACACGTTGCCACTCGTTTTGCCCCAGAGCAGACGGAAGGACCAACTACGGTGCTGAGCTTCTTGGGCATTGTCCTGGATTCGGACGCCATGGAGTGCAGACTACCAGAGGATAAGCTGTTGGCACTACAGGCCGAGATTCGGGGGATAATGGGACTACGGGAGGTGTAACTTCAGACATTGCAGTCACTATTAGGTAAGTTGAATTTTGCATGTCGCATCCTTCCGATGGGGAAAGTGTTCTGCAGGTGGCTGTCGGCAAGCACGGCGGGCATTACGTCCCCCACTCATTATGTGCGACTGAGACGGGAACATAGGGATGATTTAAGGATTTGGCACGCGTTTTTGGACGATTTGAATGGAAGGGCATTATGGATGTCAGAGCCGGTTAGCAATTTTGATCTGGAACTGTACACAGATGCGCCTGGATCGGCGGGTTTGGTGCCTTCTTTCAAGGTAAGTGGTGTGTGGGGTCCTGGCCGGATTCATGGAAAGAGACAGGTTTGTTGAAGAACATGTTGTTGCTGGAGCTGTTTCCAGCAGTATTGGCAGTGGAGTTATGGGGGGAGTCATTCCGGAACTTGAAGGTGCGTTTTCACAGGGATAATCTGGAGGTGGTGCAGGTCATCCACAAAGTGTCGGCTGCATCCCCACCAGTTTTCCGTCTACTCAGACACCTAGTTTTGTGTTGTCTACAGCTGAATGTTTTTATTTATGCTGTCCACCTCTCCGGGAGTGAAAAACGTGATTGCTGACGCTTTGTCTCACTTTCAGTGGGACAAGTTCCGGGAGTTGTCACCGGAGGAGGAGCAACGAGGGGTTCCTTGTCCTGACGGGCTGTGGAGAGTTGCCTTGGAAGAGTATCCGGATGGATAAGGCAGTCAGTGAGCTCGGCCACATGGGTGGCTTATAATAGGGTATGGCGAGAATGGTTGTCCCTGTTGCACGAGGTCATGAGTAATCGGGAGGAGCAGGACTTGAGATTAATGGTACTGTTTCGCTTAATTTGTTTCGCGTAATTTGGAAGATGGGGTGTCGGTATCAGGGTTAGAAAAGAAGTTGGCGGGGCTGGCCTTTTGGTTTATATTCCAGGGTTCCCCAGATTTTACTAAAGATTTTTGGGTAAGGCAGGCAATGAAGGGATACAGGCGATCCATACCAAGTAGGGATTCCCGGCGACCCATTTCTCTTGAGCTCTTGGGTAGGTTATTGGGGCAGTTGGTTCATACGTGTTCTTTCCAATATGAGGTGGTGTTGTTTAAAGCGGCATTTTCCCTGGAGTTTTTTGGGGCTTTTCGGATTAGTGAGTTAGTTAGCCCTTCCAAGAAGTTAAACCGGGGTTTGAGGTCATCTGTGGTGATGATCGGTTGTCTATATGGATGAGCAGATCGAAAACGGATCAGCGGGGCAAGGGAAAAAATGTGCAGGTGTTTTCAATACTGGATGCGCCCTTGTGTCCAGTGGGGTTGGTTAAGGGATTCCTTGCAGTACATCCGGTAGTGACGGGGTCATTCTTGGTACATAGGGACGGCAGTTCATTATCAAGATTTCAGTTTATTGCAGTCTTTAAGAAATGTTTGGCAGCCCTGAGGTTGGGTGATCAAACATTTTCATCTCATTTGTTTCGTATTGGAGCTGCTACGGAGGCGGTCAGATGGGGGTTGGACGAGGCAGCGGTAAAACGCATTGGGAGATGGGAGTCTAGGCGGTTTAAGTCATATGTTAGACCCCACCTGTTGACAGTTTAGCTGGTTAGTGGGGGTGCATGGGGTGTGTGGTCTTTGATATATACCTGCTCAGGCGAGCAATTATTGTTATATGGGTTGTTTTTCTTCTCTTTCAGGAGGAACCCAAGGATTGGTCTGGATACTGGGCCATTCATATGTATTTTGGGGGGCAAGGAGGGTGGATGTGCAGCACGAGGGTAGACAATTGGGCATTCCAAGAAGTGAGGCTTGTATTAGGTGGCTGGGGGTTCCTGGGATGCTATGGCATAGGACCATCGCCGAAGTGCACAGATTTGCATGTTTGGACAGGCCCCCTGACATTCTAGTTTTACATGTGGGGGGGGGGTAATGATTTGGGGGTGAGGTCCATGTTGGATATTGTGCAAGATTTTAAATTTGATTTCTTGCGGCTCCGCATGGCCTTTCCAGAGATGATAATAGTGTGG
Organism: Lithobates septentrionalis; assembly: GCA_037952835.1. Lineage (NCBI taxonomy): Eukaryota > Metazoa > Chordata > Amphibia > Anura > Ranidae > Lithobates > Lithobates septentrionalis. The sequence goes on along the minus strand of JBBDGP010002471.1, from coordinate 210,105 downwards.
TCCGACATTGTGGCACAGACGACTTATAGATTAGTGAGGTCAGTAGAGCAAATTAACAAGGCCAGGAAGAAAGTAAACAGGGAAGTCAGCAGATTTGTGGTTTGGAATGGGAGGTTGGCGATCAGACACTTGGAGCTGGAAGTCGATACATGGTGTTACCTTTGTGGAGACGGGGTGCACCTCAATGCTGTGGGGATTGATCTGGGGGCTCTAGGTTTGCAGGATGGGATACAGAGAGTGTTGAGGGTGTGGCGGCGCACATAATGGTAAGGTTTTCCCCCTTTGTGCTGTAGCGGGTTGTTGGTCTTTGCGGGTGAAGGAAGTAACCTCGGACACGGAAGAGTTGAGGACCCATCGGTGGTATGGGTCCCGGGGTGGTATTCCAGCTAACGGGTGCACTGTGGTCAGTGTTTGGTTGTCTCCGAGCTAGCATGTCAGCTGGAGGCCTATAAAGGTACCGCAGTGCCGGATTGGATCATGTGACAAGCTTGAGGTTTTCCTGCAAAGACCAACGCAAGTATGTAACTGATGGGTGGTGGTTTAATGGTTGTTTTATAAAGTTCTGTAAATTATAGTATTAGTATTTAAAAAAATGGCTGCTACGGCCAATATTTACTCCAGCTTGGTGTGGTCTCCATTCATGGGTGAGGTAAAGCAGAGCTGGGTATTGGACTGGCAGAGATAAGGTTATTATGTAGCATCTGTTATACAAAGTCAGGCCTCGGTTAGTGAGGGGGAGGAGTTCTCTTATATACAGAACACTGGTGAAGGTTTTGGTGCTGGGATGACAGAGTCTCTCACAGCAGTATATATACCATGGTGTATACATAGGTGCTGTTACCTTCCCATGTCAGCCTGGGTTGCCTATGGTTATGACTGTCCTAGAAGAGCTGGGGGGGGTGGGTGTCTTTGCAGTTCTTCCCATGAGCCCCTCTGCTGGCTGAAAAGCTCAGAATGATCCCATGGACGAAGCTTTGATAAGTTGGGGTGTCTCCCCAGCCTGTGGGGTCCTTCAGCTTGTCCCAACCTGGAGTCGTAGTCATTGACCATTCATCTGGCGGGACGTAGAATGGTTGGATACATACAGTATGTACTTACCTACAGAGGTCCTGTGTGATATGCTGAGCACCAAGGGAGGAAGGTGCTTCTGTGGGATCACTTCTAGTATCTCCTATGTTGGACAGCGGGGTCCTCTCTGGGGATTTCTTCAGGGTTTGCATTATATGGGACGCCTGATGCAGAAACACCGCCGTTCTCTCTCCAGATTTCCTGCAGTGATTGGAGACGGCGGTGAGGCTGTCGATCGAGTGAAGTAGGTAGGTAGGACATGTGGCTGGTGGAACCGTTGTGCTGTGCTAAGCCTCCTAGTGTTGGCCATACACACTTCAATTGTTTTTTATCCAATCAATCTATAAATAGCCATAATTTCCCTTCCAATCATTTTAGACTCAATTTCCTAAAGATTTAATAAAGCTGAGGCGATCGGACAGGGATGAATGGTGTATCGATCGGCAGCACTGAGATACTCTGCACATGAGGATGATCGTCTTTTGATTCATCTGATTATGAGATTACATGGTGGAAATAGAGATGCGATCGATGACTTACCATCACATGTTAACTATCAATTGTATAGCGAGGTCCCAGGCCTCCTTTGATCTAATGAGAACCTCCAGGGACAGCTGACATCCTTCTGTAGGTGGTGGGCTGTGAGGCATGATGGGTGTGTAGTTGTTAAAGTCATTCGGTGCCAGACACTTCTTAAATGCAAAAGAGAGTTTATTTCTCTTAACAAACCTTTTTGGGGGATAGAGGGTTGGGGCCAGGACACCCATAGGTAGCTGCAAGATTAATTGGCAGACTCAGAGATTTCAATAGGAGGACAACAGAGAGAGGCCTCCAGCAAGACACCACATCTACATGTGTAGGATCGCTGTCTCCTATGGCAACGGTCTTTATCAGTTCCAAACACAAAGTGTAACAGTTCCTTCACTTCCACTACAATCACTTCTTGTAGTTCTTCACCACTGAGCTCCCCGTCTCTCATTAGACCCTCTGATTCACTGACTCTGAATCCCTTGAGCTCCTCCAATCTTCATGATGGTATCTTCCTCAAGCATCACCCCCGCTTCTCTGCTGGGTCCCTGGCTTGGCACTCCCGATACTTCTCAAGCTTCACCCCCGCTTCTCTGCTGGGTCCCTAGCTTGGCACTCCCGATACTTCTCAAGCTTCACCCCCGCTTCTCTGCTGGGTCCCTAGCTTGGCACTCCCGATACTTCTCAAGCTTCACCCCCGCTTCTCTGCTGGGTCCCTGGCTTGGCACTCCCGATACTTCTCAAGCTTCACCCCCGCTTCTCTGCTGGGTCCCTAGCTTGGCACTCCCGATACTTCTCAAGCATCACCCCCGCTTCTCTGCTGGGTCCCTAGCTTGGCACTCCCGATACTTCTCAAGCTTCACCCCCGCTTCTCTGCTGGGTCCCTGGCTTGGCACTCCCGATACTTCTCAAGCGTCACCCCCGCTTCTCTGCTGGGTCCCTAGCTTGGCACTCCCGATACTTCTCAAGCTTCACCCCCGCTTCTCTGCTGGGTCCCTAGCTTGGCACTCCCGATACTTCTCAAGCTTCACCCCCGCTTCTCTGCTGGGTCCCTAGCTTGGCACTCCCAATACTTCTCAAGCTTCGCCCCCGCTTCTCTGCTGGGTCCCTAGCTTGGCACTCCCGATACTTCTCAAGCTTCGCCCCCGCTTCTCTGCTGGGTCCCTGGCTTGGCACTCCCGATACTTCTCAAGCGTCACCCCCGCTTCTCTGCTGGGTCCCTAGCTTGGCACTCCCGATACTTCTCAAGCTTCACCCCCGCTTCTCTGCTGGGTCCCTGGCTTGGCACTCCCGATACTTCTCAAGCTTCACCCCCGCTTCTCTGCTGGGTCCCTGGCTTGGCACTCCCGATACTTCTCAAGCGTCACCCCCGCTTCTCTGCTGGGTCCCTAGCTTGGCACTCCCGATACTTCTCAAGCTTCACCCCCGCTTCTCTGCTGGGTCCCTGGCTTGGCACTCCCGATACTTCTCAAGCTTCACCCCCGCTTCTCTGCTGGGTCCCTAGCTTGGCACTCCCGATACTTCTCAAGCTTCACCCCCGCTTCTCTGCTGGGTCCCTGGCTTGGCACTCCCGATACTTCTCAAGCGTCACCCCCGCTTCTCTGCTGGGTCCCTAGCTTGGCACTCCCGATACTTCTCAAGCGTCACCCCCGCTTCTCTGCTGGGTCCCTAGCTTGGCACTCCCGATACTTCTCAAGCGTCACCCCCGCTTCCCTGCTAGGTCCCTAGCTTGGCACTCCCGATACTTCTCAAGCGTCACCCCCGCTTCTCTGCTGGGTCCCTGGCTTGGCACTCCCGATACTTCTCAAGCTTCACCCCCGCTTCTCTGCTGGGTCCCTAGCTTGGCACTCCCGATACTTCTCAAGCGTCACCCCCGCTTCTCTGCTGGGTCCCTGGCTTGGCACTCCCGATACTTCTCAAGCTTCACCCTCGCTTCTCTGCTGGGTCCCTAGCTTGGCACTCCCGATACTTCTCAAGCTTCGCCCCCGCTTCTCTGCTGGGTCCCTAGCTTGGCACTCCCGATACTTCTCAAGCTTCACCCCCGCTTCTCTGCTGGGTCCCTGGCTTGGCACTCCCGATACTTCTCAAGCGTCACCCCCGCTTCTCTGCTGGGTCCCTAGCTTGGCACTCCCGATACTTCTCAAGCTTCACCCCCGCTTCTCTGCTGGGTCCCTAGCTTGGCACTCCCGATACTTCTCAAGCGTCACCCCCGCTTCTCTGCTGGGTCCCTGGCTTGGCACTCCCGATACTTCTCAAGCGTCACCCCCGCTTCTCTGCTGGGTCCCTAGCTTGGCACTCCCGATACTTCTCAAGCGTCACCCCCGCTTCTCTGCTGGGTCCCTGGCTTGGCACTCCCGATACTTCTCAAGCTTCACCCCCGCTTCTCTGCTGGGTCCCTAGCTTGGCACTCCCGATACTTCTCAAGCGTCACCCCCGCTTCTCTGCTGGGTCCCTGGCTTGGCACTCCCGATACTTCTCAAGCTTCACCCCCGCTTCTCTGCTGGGTCCCTAGCTTGGCACTCCCGATACTTCTCAAGCGTCACCCCCGCTTCTCTGCTGGGTCCCTAGCTTGGCACTCCCGATACTTCTCAAGCGTCACCCCCGCTTCTCTGCTAGGTCCCTAGCTTGGCACTCCCGATACTTCTCAAGTGTCACCCCCGCTTCTCTGCTGGGTCCCTAGCTTGGCACTCCCGATACTTCTCAAGCTTCGCCCCCGCTTCTCTGCTGGGTCCCTAGCTTGGCACTCCCGATACTTCTCAAGCGTCACCCCCGCTTCTCTGCTGGGTCCCTAGCTTGGCACTCCCGATACTTCTCAAGCGTCACCTCCGCTTCTCTGCTAGGTCCCTAGCTTGGCACTCCCGATACTTCTCAAGTGTCACCCCCGCTTCTCTGCTGGGTCCCTAGCTTGGCACTCCCGATACTTCTCAAGCTTCGCCCCCGCTTCTCTGCTGGGTCCCTAGCTTGGCACTCCCGATACTTCTCAAGCTTCACCCCCGCTTCTCTACTGGGTCCCTGGCTTGGCACTCCCGATACTTCTCAAGTGTCACCCCCGCTTCTCTGCTGGGTCCCTAGCTTGGCACTCCCGATACTTCTCAAGCTTCACCCCCGCTTCTCTGCTGGGTCCCTAGCTTGGCACTCCCGATACTTCTCAAGCTTCACCCCCGCTTCTCTGCTGGGTCCCTAGCTTGGCACTCCCGATACTTCTCAAGCTTCACCCCCGCTTCTCTGCTGGGTCCCTAGCTTGGCACTCCCGATACTTCTCAAGCTTCACCCCCGCTTCTCTACTGGGTCCCTGGCTTGGCACTCCCGATACTTCTCAAGTGTCACCCCCGCTTCTCTGCTGGGTCCCTGGCTTGGCACTCCCGATACTTCTCAAGCTTCACCCCCGCTTCTCTGCTGGGTCCCTGGCTTGGCACTCCCGATACTTCTCAAGTGTCACCCCCGCTTCTCTGCTGGGTCCCTGGCTTGGCACTCCCGATACTTCTCAAGCTTCGCCCCCGCTTCTCTGCTGGGTCCCTAGCTTGGCACTCCCGATACTTCTCAAGTGTCACCCCCGCTTCTCTGCTGGGTCCCTAGCTTGGCACTCCCGATACTTCTCAAGCTTCGCCCCCGCTTCTCTGCTGGGTCCCTAGCTTGGCACTCCCGATACTTCTCAAGTGTCACCCCCGCTTCTCTGCTGGGTCCCTAGCTTGGCACTCCCGATACTTCTCAAGCTTCACCCCCGCTTCTCTGCTGGGTCCCTAGCTTGGCACTCCCGATACTTCTCAAGCTTCACCCCCGCTTCTCTGCTGGGTCCCTGGCTTGGCACTCCCGATACTTCTCAAGCTTCACCCTCGCTTCTCTGCTGGGTCCCTAGCTTGGCACTCCCGATACTTCTCAAGCTTCACCCCCGCTTCTCTGCTGGGTCCCTGGCTTGGCACTCCCGATACTTCTCAAGCTTCACCCCCGCTTCTCTGCTGGGTCCCTAGCTTGGCACTCCCGATACTTCTCAAGCGTCACCCCCGCTTCTCTGCTGGGTCCCTAGCTTGGCACTCCCGATACTTCTCAAGCTTCACCCCCGCTTCTCTGCTGGGTCCCTGGCTTGGCACTCCCGATACTTCTCAAGCGTCACCCCCGCTTCTCTGCTGGGTCCCTAGCTTGGCACTCCCGATACTTCTCAAGCTTCACCCCCGCTTCTCTGCTGGGTCCCTAGCTTGGCACTCCCGATACTTCTCAAGCTTCACCCCCGCTTCTCTGCTGGGTCCCTAGCTTGGCACTCCCAATACTTCTCAAGCTTCGCCCCCGCTTCTCTGCTGGGTCCCTAGCTTGGCACTCCCAATACTTCTCAAGCTTCGCCCCCGCTTCTCTGCTGGGTCCCTAGCTTGGCACTCCCGATACTTCTCAAGCTTCACCCCCGCTTCTCTGCTGGGTCCCTGGCTTGGCACTCCCGATACTTCTCAAGCGTCACCCCCGCTTCTCTGCTGGGTCCCTAGCTTGGCACTCCCGATACTTCTCAAGCTTCACCCCCGCTTCTCTGCTGGGTCCCTAGCTTGGCACTCCCGATACTTCTCAAGCTTCACCCCCGCTTCTCTGCTGGGTCCCTGGCTTGGCACTCACGATACTTCTCAAGCTTCACCCCCGCTTCTCTGCTGGGTCCCTAGCTTGGCACTCCCGATACTTCTCAAGCTTCACCCCCGCTTCTCTGCTGGGTCCCTAGCTTGGCACTCCCGATACTTCTCAAGCTTCACCCCCGCTTCTCTGCTGGGTCCCTAGCTTGGCACTCCCGATACTTCTCAAGCTTCACCCCCGCTTCTCTGCTGGGTCCCTAGCTTGGCACTCCCGATACTTCTCAAGCTTCACCCCCGCTTCTCTGCTGGGTCCCTAGCTTGGCACTCCCGATACTTCTCAAGCTTCACCCCCGCTTCTCTGCTGGGTCCCTAGCTTGGCACTCCCGATACTTCTCAAGCTTCACCCCCGCTTCTCTGCTGGGTCCCTGGCTTGGCACTCCCGATACTTCTCAAGCTTCACCCCCGCTTCTCTGCTGGGTCCCTAGCTTGGCACTCCCGATACTTCTCAAGCTTCACCCCCGCTTCTCTGCTGGGTCCCTAGCTTGGCACTCCCGATACTTCTCAAGCTTCACCCCCGCTTCTCTGCTGGGTCCCTGGCTTGGCACTCCCGATACTTCTCAAGCTTCACCCCCGCTTCTCTGCTGGGTCCCTAGCTTGGCACTCCCGATACTTCTCAAGCGTCACCCCCGCTTCTCTGCTGGGTCCCTGGCTTGGCACTCCCGATACTTCTCAAGCGTCACCCCCGCTTCTCTGCTGGGTCCCTAGCTTGGCACTCCCGATACTTCTCAAGCGTCACCCCCGCTTCTCTGCTGGGTCCCTAGCTTGGCACTCCCGATACTTCTCAAGCGTCACCCCCGCTTCCCTGCTAGGTCCCTAGCTTGGCACTCCCGATACTTCTCAAGCGTCACCCCCGCTTCTCTGCTGGGTCCCTGGCTTGGCACTCCCGATACTTCTCAAGCTTCACCCCCGCTTCTCTGCTGGGTCCCTAGCTTGGCACTCCCGATACTTCTCAAGCGTCACCCCCGCTTCTCTGCTGGGTCCCTGGCTTGGCACTCCCGATACTTCTCAAGCTTCACCCTCGCTTCTCTGCTGGGTCCCTAGCTTGGCACTCCCGATACTTCTCAAGCTTCGCCCCCGCTTCTCTGCTGGGTCCCTAGCTTGGCACTCCCGATACTTCTCAAGCTTCACCCCCGCTTCTCTGCTGGGTCCCTAGCTTGGCACTCCCGATACTTCTCAAGCTTCACCCCCGCTTCTCTGCTGGGTCCCTGGCTTGGCACTCCCGATACTTCTCAAGCGTCACCCCCGCTTCTCTGCTGGGTCCCTAGCTTGGCACTCCCGATACTTCTCAAGCTTCACCCCCGCTTCTCTGCTGGGTCCCTAGCTTGGCACTCCCGATACTTCTCAAGCGTCACCCCCGCTTCTCTGCTGGGTCCCTAGCTTGGCACTCCCGATACTTCTCAAGCGTCACCCCCGCTTCTCTGCTGGGTCCCTGGCTTGGCACTCCCGATACTTCTCAAGCTTCACCCCCACTTCTCTGCTGGGTCCCTAGCTTGGCACTCCCGATACTTCTCAAGCTTCACCCCCGCTTCTCTGCTGGGTCCCTGGCTTGGCACTCCCGATACTTCTCAAGCTTCACCCCCGCTTCTCTGCTGGGTCCCTAGCTTGGCACTCCCGATACTTCTCAAGCGTCACCCCCGCTTCTCTGCTGGGTCCCTGGCTTGGCACTCCCGATACTTCTCAAGCTTCACCCCCGCTTCTCTGCTGGGTCCCTAGCTTGGCACTCCCGATACTTCTCAAGCGTCACCCCCGCTTCTCTGCTGGGTCCCTAGCTTGGCACTCCCGATACTTCTCAAGCGTCACCCCCGCTTCTCTGCTAGGTCCCTAGCTTGGCACTCCCGATACTTCTCAAGTGTCACCCCCGCTTCTCTGCTGGGTCCCTAGCTTGGCACTCCCGATACTTCTCAAGCTTCGCCCCCGCTTCTCTGCTGGGTCCCTAGCTTGGCACTCCCGATACTTCTCAAGCGTCACCCCCGCTTCTCTGCTGGGTCCCTAGCTTGGCACTCCCGATACTTCTCAAGCGTCACCCCCGCTTCTCTGCTAGGTCCCTAGCTTGGCACTCCCGATACTTCTCAAGTGTCACCCCCGCTTCTCTGCTGGGTCCCTAGCTTGGCACTCCCGATACTTCTCAAGCTTCGCCCCCGCTTCTCTGCTGGGTCCCTAGCTTGGCACTCCCGATACTTCTCAAGCTTCACCCCCGCTTCTCTGCTGGGTCCCTAGCTTGGCACTCCCGATACTTCTCAAGCTTCACCCCCGCTTCTCTGCTGGGTCCCTAGCTTGGCACTCCCGATACTTCTCAAGCTTCACCCCCGCTTCTCTGCTGGGTCCCTAGCTTGGCACTCCCGATACTTCTCAAGTGTCACCCCCGCTTCTCTGCTGGGTCCCTGGCTTGGCACTCCCGATACTTCTCAAGCTTCACCCCCACTTCTCTGCTGGGTCCCTAGCTTGGCACTCCCGATACTTCTCAAGCTTCGCCCCCGCTTCTCTGCTGGGTCCCTAGCTTGGCACTCCCGATACTTCTCAAGCTTTGCCCCCGCTTCTCTGCTGGGTCCCTGGCTTGGCACTCCCGATACTTCTCAAGCTTCACCCCCGCTTCTCTGCTGGGTCCCTAGCTTGGCACTCCCGATACTTCTCAAGTGTCACCCCCGCTTCTCTGCTGGGTCCCTGGCTTGGCACTCCCGATACTTCTCAAGTGTCACCCCCGCTTCTCTGCTGGGTCCCTAGCTTGGCACTCCCGATACTTCTCAAGCTTCTCCTCCGCTGGTTGGGTCCATGGCTTGATCACCACCTGAAGTTTCCCGATTCTCCACTGTGCCCGTTCTGGGAGAATACTGCTCCGGTACTTTCTTCAGTTACTCACTATGGTCCCTGGTAATAAGGTGGTTGGTCCCTTAGTGGGGACATCTTCCCCTCTACCTCCGACCATAACAGGTTCTCCGGCCGGCAGAACCGTCACTTCTGGTTGGACTGCAACCGCAATCCCAACCCTGCGCTGCTCTCTTACTTCTGGATAGACCCTCAGACAGCCTGGCAGCCAGATGTCCCCAGGATAGGCCCAATCTCTGGCCTAGCAGCCCGGGGCAGTACGACACACGTCCACCCAGACAGCCATCCAGGTGGCACCGAACCCCGATCACCTGACTCGACCCAGATATATAGGCTCTCCCAGCAGGCCAAGGGATCCAAGAAAACCCCTGCCCATTGGCTGATATACCCCATATACCCATAATCTGACCTTGCGTTGCCCTCCTCATATCTCGTACCACCAAGTGCCCGGCCACCTAGTGGTAGAAGAAAAAAGTGCAACAAGGCCAGACTTAGGGAGAAATCAATAGATCTCTAACAATCAACCAAGATAACTACTCCTGGCAAGTAAATTTGTGAGGAGCTCCCTGACTAAGACCCCAGGGTTCTACAATCGAAATCCACCTCCCTGTGTGTCATATCTATAGATCAATTATTCTGATTGGAAGAGATCGATACACCTTCTATAGAGTCCAGCACATCCCCTGTAGAGGTCCCTACATTGAGGGGCCCCTATAACGCTCCATGAATACACCCTCTATAGAGTCCAGCACATCCCCTGTAGAGGTCCCTACATTGAGGGGCCCCTATAACGTTCCATGTATACAGGTCTATAGAGTCCAGCACGTCCCCTGTAGAGGTACCTACATTGAGGGGCCCCTATAACGCTCCATGAATACACCTTCTATAGAGTCCAGCACATCCCCTGTAGAGGTCCCTACATTGAGGGGCCCCTATAACGCTCCATGAATACACCTTCTATAGAGTCCAGCACATCCCCTGTAGAGGTCCCTACATTGAGGGGCCCCTATAACGCTCCATGAATACACCTTCTATAGAGTCCAGCACGTCCCCTGTAGAGGTCCCTACATTGAGGGGCCCCTATAACGCTCCATGAATACACCTTCTATAGAGTCCAGCACGTCCCCTGTAGAGGTCCCTACATTGAGGGGCCCCTATAACGCTCCATGAATACACCTTCTATAGAGTCCAGCACGTCCCCTGTAGAGGTCCCTACATTGAGGGGCCCCTATAACGCTCCATGAATACACCTTCTATAGAGTCCAGCATGTTCCCTGTAGAGGTCCCTACATTGAGGGGCCCCTATAACGCTCCATGAATACACCCTCTATAGAGTCCAGCACATCCCCTGTAGAGGTTCCTACATTGAGGGGCCCCTATAACACTCCATGTATACAGGTCTATAGAGTCCAGCACGTCCCCTGTACAGGTCCCTATATTGAGGGGCCCCTATAACGCTCCATGTATACACATCTATAGAGTCCAGCATGTTCCCTGTAGAGGTCCCTACATTGAGGGGCCCCTATAACACTCCATGTTTACACCTTCTATAGAGTCCAGCACATCCCCTGTAGAGGTCCCTACATTGAGGGGCCCCTATAACGCTCCATGTATACACATCTATAGAGTCCAGCACATCCCCTGTAGAGGTCCCTACATTGAGGGGCCCCTATAACGCTCCATGTATACAGGTCTATAGAGTCCAGCACGTCCCCTGTAGAGGTCCCTACATTGAGGGGCCCCTATAACGCTCCATGTATACACCTTCTATAGAGTCCAGCATGTTCCCTGTAGAGGTCCCTACATTGAGGAGCCCCTATAACGCTCCATGTATACACCTTCTATAGAGTCCAGCACGTCCCCTGTAGAGGTCCCTACATTGAGGGGCCCCTATAACACTCCATGTTTACACCCTCTATAGAGTCCAGCACATCCCCTGTAGAGGTCCCTACATTGAGGGGCCCCTATAACGCTCCATGTATACACCTTCTATAGAGTCCAGCACATCCCCTGTAGAGGTCCCTACATTGAGGGGCCCCTATAACGCTCCATGAATACACCTTCTATAGAGTCCAGCACGTCCCCTGTAGAGGTCCCTACATTGAGGGGCCCCTATAAAGCTCCATGTATACACCTTCTATAGAGTCCAGCATGTTCCCTGTAGAGGTCCCTACATTGAGGGGCCCCTATAATGCTCCATGTATACACCTTCTATAGAGTCCAGCACGTCCCCTGTAGATGTCCCTACATTGAGGGGCCCCTATAACGCTCCATGAATACACCCTCTATAGAGTCCAGCACGTCCCCTGTAGAGGTCATTACATTGAGGGGCCCCTATAACGCTCCATGAATACAGGTCTATAGAGTCCAGCACGTCCCCTGTAGAGGTCCCTACATTGAGGGGCCCCTATAACACTCCATGTATACACCTTCTATAGAGTCCAGCACATCCCCTGTAGAGGTCCCTACATTGAGGGGCCCCTATAACGCTCCATGAATACACCTTCTATAGAGTCCAGCACGTCCCCTGTAGAGGTCCCTACATTGAGGGGCCCCTATAACGCTCCATGAATACACCTTCTATAGAGTCCAGCACGTCCCCTGTAGAGGTCCCTACATTGAGGGGCCCCTATAACGCTCCATGAATACACCTTCTATAGAGTCCAGCACGTCCCCTGTAGAGGTCCCTACATTGAGGGGCCCCTATAACACTCCATGTTTACACCTTCTATAGAGTCCAGCACGTCCCCTGTAGAGGTTCCTACATTGAGGGGCCCCTATAACGCTCCATGTATACACCTTCTATAGAGTCCAGCACATCCCCTGTAGAGGTCCCTACATTGAGGGGCCCCTATAACGCTCCATGAATACACCTTCTATAGAGTCCAGCACATCCCCTGTAGAGGTCCCTACATTGAGGGGCCCCTATAACGCTCCATGTATACACCCTCTATAGAGTCCAGCACGTCCCCTGTAGAGGTCCCTACATTGAGGGGCCCCTATAACACTCCATGTTTACACCTTCTATAGAGTCCAGCACGTCCCCTGTAGAGGTCCCTACATTGAGGGGCCCCTATAACACTCCATGTTTACACCTTCTATAGAGTCCAGCACGTCCCCTGTAGAGGTTCCTACATTGAGGGGCCCCTATAACGCTCCATGTTTACACCTTCTATAGAGTCCAGCACGTCCCCTGTAGAGGTCCCTACATTGAGGGGCCCCTATAATGCTCCATGTATACACCTTCTATAGAGTCCAGCACGTCCCCTGTAGAGGTTCCTACATTGAGGGGCCCCTATAACACTCCATGTATACACCTTCTATAGAGTCCAGCACGTCCCCTGTAGAGGTCCCTATATTGAGGGGCCCCTATAACGCTCCATGAATACACCCTCTATAGAGTCCAGCACGTCCCCTGTAGAGGTCCCTACATTGAGGGGCCCCTATAACGCTCCATGAATACACCTTCTATAGAGTCCAGCACGTCCCCTGTAGAGGTCCCTACATTGAGGGGCCCCTATAACGCTCCATGAATACACCTTCTATAGAGTCCAGCATGTTCCCTGTAGAGGTCCCTACATTGAGGGGCCCCTATAACGCTCCATGAATACACCCTCTATAGAGTCCAGCACATCCCCTGTAGAGGTTCCTACATTGAGGGGCCCCTATAACACTCCATGTATACACCTTCTATAGAGTCCAGCATGTTCCCTGTAGAGGTCCCTACATTGAGGGGCCCCTATAACGCTCCATGAATACACCCTCTATAGAGTCCAGCACATCCCCTGTAGAGGTTCCTACATTGAGGGGCCCCTATAACACTCCATGTATACACCTTCTATAGAGTCCAGCATGTTCCCTGTAGAGGTCCCTACATTGAGGGGCCCCTATAACACTCCATGTTTACACCTTCTATAGAGTCCAGCACATCCCCTGTAGAGGTTCCTACATTGAGGGGCCCCTATAACGCTCCATGTATACACCTTCTATAGAGTCCAGCACGTCCCCTGTAGAGGTCCCTACATTGAGGGGCCCCTATTACGCTCCATGTATACACCTTCTATAGAGTCCAGCACGTCCCCTGTAGAGGTCCCTACATTGAGGGGCCCCTATAACGCTCCATGTATACAGGTCTATAGAGTCCAGCACGTCCCCTGTAGAGGTTCCTACATTGAGGGGCCCCTATAACGCTCCATGTATACACCTTCTATAGAGTCCAGCACGTCCCCTGTAGAGGTCCCTACATTGAGGGGCCCCTATAACGCTCCATGAATACACCTTCTATAGAGTCCAGCACGTTCCCTGTACAGGTCCCTACATTGAGGGGCCCCTATAACACTCCATGTTTACACCTTCTATAGAGTCCAGCACATCCCCTGTAGAGGTCCCTACATTGAGGGGCCCCTATAACGCTCCATGTATACACCTTCTATAGAGTCCAGCACGTCCCCTGTAGAGGTCCCTACATTGAGGGGCCCCTATAACGCTCCATGTATACACCTTCTATAGAGTCCAGCACATCCCCTGTAGAGGTCCCTACATTGAGGGGCCCCTATAACGCTCCATGTATACACCTTCTATAGAGTCCAGCACGTCCCCTGTAGAGGTCCCTACATTGAGGGGCCCCTATAACACTCCATGTTTACACCTTCTATAGAGTCCAGCACGTCCCCTGTAGAGGTCCCTACATTGAGGGGCCCCTATAACGCTCCATGTATACACCCTCTATAGAGTCCAGCACATCCCCTGTAGAGGTCCCTACATTGAGGGGCCCCTATAACGCTCCATGAATACACCTTCTATAGAGTCCAGCATGTTCCCTGTAGAGGTCCCTACATTGAGGGGCCCCTATAACGCTCCATGAATACACCGTCTATAGAGTCCAGCATGTTCCCTGTAGAGGTCCCTACATTGAGGGGCCCCTATTACGCTCCATGAATACACCTTCTATAGAGTCCAGCATGTTCCCTGTAGAGGTCCCTACATTGAGGGGCCCCTATAACGCTCCATGTATACACCTTCTATAGAGTCCAGCATGTTCCCTGTAGAGGTCCCTACATTGAGGGGCCCCTATAACGCTCCATGAATACACCCTCTATAGAGTCCAGCATGTTCCCTGTAGAGGTCCCTACATTGAGGGGCCCCTATTACGCTCCATGTATACACCTTCTATAGAGTCCAGCACGTCCCCTGTAGAGGTCCCTACATTGAGGGGCCCCTATAACGCTCCATGAATACACCCTCTATAGAGTCCAGCACATCCCCTGTAGAGGTCATTACATTGAGGGGCCCCTATAACACTCCATGTATACACCTTCTATAGAGTCCAGCACGTCCCCTGTAGAGGTCCCTACATTAAGGGGCCCCTATAACACTCCATGAATACACCTTCTATAGAGTCCAGCATGTCCCCTGTAGAGGTCCCTACATTGAGGGGCCCCTATAACGCTCCATGAATACACCCTCTATAGAGTCCAGCACGTCGCCTGTAGAGGTCCCTACATTAAGGGGCCCCTATAACACTCCATGAATACACCTTCTATAGAGTCCAGCATGTCCCCTGTAGAGGTCCCTACATTGAGGGGCCCCTATAACGCTCCATGAATACACCTTCTATAGAGTCCAGCACATCCCCTGTAGAGGTCCCTATATTGAGGGGCCCCTATAACGCTCCATGAATACACCTTCTATAGAGTCCAGCACGTCCCCTGTAGAGGTCCCTACATTGAGGGGCCCCTATAACGCTCCATGTATACACCTTCTATAGAGTCCAGCACATCCCCTGTAGAGGTCCCTACATTGAGGGGCCCCTATAACGCTCCATGAATACACCTTCTATAGAGTCCAGCACATCCCCTGTAGAGGTCCCTATATTGAGGGGCCCCTATAACGCTCCATGTATACACCTTCTATAGAGTCCAGCACGTCCCCTGTAGAGGTCCCTACATTGAGGGGCCCCTATAACGCTCCATGAATACACCTTCTATAGAGTCCAGCACGTCCCCTGTAGAGGTCCCTACATTGAGGGGCCCCTATAACGCTCCATGAATACACCTTCTATAGAGTCCAGCACGTCCCCTGTAGAGGTCCCTACATTGAGGGGCCCCTATAACACTCCATGTTTACACCTTCTATAGAGTCCAGCACGTCCCCTGTAGAGGTTCCTACATTGAGGGGCCCCTATAACGCTCCATGTTTACACCTTCTATAGAGTCCAGCACGTCCCCTGTAGAGGTCCCTACATTGAGGGGCCCCTATAACGCTCCATGAATACACCCTCTATAGAGTCCAGCACGTCCCCTGTAGAGGTCCCTACATTGAGGGGCCCCTATAACGCTCCATGAATACACCCTCTATAGAGTCCAGCACGTCCCCTGTAGAGGTTCCTACATTGAGGGGCCCCTATAACGCTCCATGAATACACCCTCTATAGAGTCCAGCACGTCCCCTGTAGAGGTCCCTACATTGAGGGGCCCCTATAACGCTCCATGAATACACCCTCTATAGAGTCCAGCACGTCCCCTGTAGAGGTCCCTACATTGAGGGGCCCCTATAACGCTCCATGAATACACCTTCTATAGAGTCCAGCACGTCCCCTGTAGAGGTTCCTACATTGAGGGGCCCCTATAACACTCCATGTTTACACCTTCTATAGAGTCCAGCACGTCCCCTGTAGAGGTCCCTACATTGAGGGGCCCCTATAACGCTCCATGAATACACCTTCTATAGAGTCCAGCACGTCCCCTGTAGAGGTTCCTACATTGAGGGGCCCCTATAACGCTCCATGAATACACCCTCTATAGAGTCCAGCACGTCCCCTGTAGAGGTCCCTACATTGAGGGGCCCCTATAATGCTCCATGTATACACCTTCTATAGAGTCCAGCACATCCCCTGTAGAGGTCCCTACATTGAGGGGCCCCTATAACGCTCCATGAATACACCTTCTATAGAGTCCAGCACATCCCCTGTAGAGGTCCCTACATTGAGGGGCCCCTATAACGCTCCATGAATACACCTTCTATAGAGTCCAGCACATCCCCTGTAGAGGTCCCTATATTGAGGGGCCCCTATAACGCTCCATGAATACACCCTCTATAGAGTCCAGCACGTCCCCTGTAGAGGTCCCTACATTGAGGGGCCCCTATAACGCTCCATGAATACACCTTCTATAGAGTCCAGCACGTCCCCTGTAGAGGTCCCTACATTGAGGGGCCCCTATAACACTCCATGTTTACACCTTCTATAGAGTCCAGCACGTCCCCTGTAGAGGTCCCTATATTGAGGGGCCCCTATAACGCTCCATGAATACACCCTCTATAGAGTCCAGCACGTCCCCTGTAGAGGTCCCTACATTGAGGGGCCCCTATAACGCTCCATGAATACACCTTCTATAGAGTCCAGCACGTCCCCTGTAGAGGTCCCTACATTGAGGGGCCCCTATAACGCTCCATGAATACACCTTCTATAGAGTCCAGCACGTCCCCTGTAGAGGTCCCTACATTGAGGGGCCCCTATAACGCTCCATGAATACACCTTCTATAGAGTCCAGCATGTTCCCTGTAGAGGTCCCTACATTGAGGGGCCCCTATAACGCTCCATGAATACACCTTCTATAGAGTCCAGCATGTTCCCTGTAGAGGTTCCTACATTGAGGGGCCCCTATAACACTCCATGTATACACCTTCTATAGAGTCCAGCACGTCCCCTGTAGAGGTCCCTACATTGAGGGGCCCCTATAACGCTCCATGTATACACCTTCTATAGAGTCCAGCACGTCCCCTGTAGAGGTCCCTACATTGAGGGGCCCCTATAACGCTCCATGAATACACCTTCTATAGAGTCCAGCACGTCCCCTGTAGAGGTCCCTACATTGAGGGGCCCCTATAACGCTCCATGTATACACCTTCTATAGAGTCCAGCATGTTCCCTGTAGAGGTCCCTACATTGAGGGGCCCCTATAACGCTCCATGTATACAGGTCTATAGAGTCCAGCACGTCCCCTGTAGAGGTCCCTACATTGAGGGGCCCCTATAACACTCCATGTTTACACCTTCTATAGAGTCCAGCACGTCCCCTGTAGAGGTCCCTACATTGAGGGGCCCCTATAACACTCCATGTTTACACCTTCTATAGAGTCCAGCACATCCCCTGTAGAGGTCCCTACATTGAGGGGCCCCTATAACGCTCCATGTATACACCTTCTATAGAGTCCAGCACATCCCCTGTAGAGGTCCCTACATTGAGGGGCCCCTATAACGCTCCATGTATACACCTTCTATAGAGTCCAGCACGTCCCCTGTAGAGGTCCCTACATTGAGGGGCCCCTATAACACTCCATGTTTACACCTTCTATAGAGTCCAGCACGTCCCCTGTAGAGGTCCCTACATTGAGGGGCCCCTATAACGCTCCATGAATACACCGTCTATAGAGTCCAGCATGTCCCCTGTAGAGGTCCCTACATTGAGGGGCCCCTATAACGCTCCATGAATACACCTTCTATAGAGTCCAGCATGTTCCTTGTACAGGTCCCTACATTGAGGGGCCCCTATAACGCTCCATGAATACACCCTCTATAGAGTCCAGCACGTCCCCTGTAGAGGTCCCTACATTGAGGGGCCCCTATAACGCTCCATGAATACACCCTCTATAGAGTCCAGCATGTTCCCTGTAGAGGTCCCTACATTGAGGGGCCCCTATAATGCTCCATGTATACACCTTCTATAGAGTCCAGCACGTCCCCTGTAGAGGTCCCTACATTGAGGGGCCCCTATAACACTCCATGTTTACACCTTCTATAGAGTCCAGCACGTCCCCTGTAGAGGTCCCTACATTGAGGGGCCCCTATAACACTCCATGTTTACACCTTCTATAGAGTCCAGCACGTCCCCTGTAGAGGTCCCTACATTGAGGGGCCCCTATAACGCTCCATGTTTACACCTTCTATAGAGTCCAGCACGTCCCCTGTAGAGGTCCCTACATTGAGGGGCCCCTATAATGCTCCATGTATACACCTTCTATAGAGTCCAGCACGTCCCCTGTAGAGGTCCCTACATTGAGGGGCCCCTATAACGCTCCATGAATACACCCTCTATAGAGTCCAGCACGTCCCCTGTAGAGGTCCCTACATTGAGGGACCCCTATAACGCTCCATGAATACACCCTCTATAGAGTCCAGCACGTCCCCTGTAGAGGTCCCTACATTGAGGGACCCCTATAACGCTCCATGAATACACCTTCTATAGAGTCCAGCACGTCCCCTGTAGAGGTCCCTACATTGAGGGGCCCCTATAATGCTCCATGTATACACCTTCTATAGAGTCCAGCACGTCCCCTGTAGAGGTCCCTATATTGAGGGGCCCCTATAACGCTCCATGAATACACCCTCTATAGAGTCCAGCACGTCCCCTGTAGAGGTCCCTACATTGAGGGGCCCCTATAACGCTCCATGAATACACCCTCTATAGAGTCCAGCACGTCCCCTGTAGAGGTCCCTACATTGAGGGGCCCCTATAACGCTCCATGTATACACCTTCTATAGAGTCCAGCACATCCCCTGTAGAGGTCCCTACATTGAGGGGCCCCTATAACGCTCCATGAATACACCTTCTATAGAGTCCAGCACGTCCCCTGTAGAGGTCCCTACATTGAGGGGCCCCTATTACGCTCCATGTATACACCTTCTATAGAGTCCAGCACATCCCCTGTAGAGGTCCCTACATTGAGGGGCCCCTATTACGCTCCATGTATACACCTTCTATAGAGTCCAGCACATCCCCTGTAGAGGTCCCTACATTGAGGGGCCCCTATAACGCTCCATGTATACACCTTCTATAGAGTCCAGCACGTCCCCTGTAGAGGTCCCTACATTGAGGGGCCCCTATTACGCTCCATGTATACACCTTCTATAGAGTCCAGCACGTCCCCTGTAGAGGTTCCTACATTGAGGGGCCCCTATAACACTCCATGTTTACACCTTCTATAGAGTCCAGCACGTCCCCTGTAGAGGTCCCTACATTGAGGGGCCCCTATTACGCTCCATGTATACACCTTCTATAGAGTCCAGCACATCCCCTGTAGAGGTCCCTACATTGAGGGGCCCCTATTACGCTCCATGTATACACCTTCTATAGAGTCCAGCACGTCCCCTGTAGAGGTCCCTACATTGAGGGGCCCCTATAACGCTCCATGAATACACCCTCTATAGAGTCCAGCACGTCCCCTGTAGAGGTCCCTACATTGAGGGGCCCCTATTACGCTCCATGTATACACCTTCTATAGAGTCCAGCACGTCCCCTGTAGAGGTCCCTACATTGAGGGGCCCCTATTACGCTCCATGTATACACCTTCTATAGAGTCCAGCACGTCCCCTGTAGAGGTTCCTACATTGAGGGGCCCCTATAACGCTCCATGTATACACCTTCTATAGAGTCCAGCATGTTCCCTGTAGAGGTCCCTACATTGAGGGGCCCCTATAACGCTCCATGAATACACCTTCTATAGAGTCCAGCACGTTCCCTGTACAGGTCCCTACATTGAGGGGCCCCTATAACGCTCCATGAATACACCTTCTATAGAGTCCAGCACGTCCCCTGTAGAGGTCCCTACATTGAGGGGCCCCTATAATGCTCCATGTATACACCTTCTATAGAGTCCAGCACGTCCCCTGTAGAGGTCCCTACATTGAGGGGCCCCTATAACGCTCCATGAATACACCTTCTATAGAGTCCAGCACATCCCCTGTAGAGGTCCCTACATTGAGGGGCCCCTATAACGCTCCATGAATACACCTTCTATAGAGTCCAGCACATCCCCTGTAGAGGTCCCTACATTGAGGGGCCCCTATTACGCTCCATGTATACACCTTCTATAGAGTCCAGCACGTCCCCTGTAGAGGTCCCTACATTGAGGGGCCCCTATAACGCTCCATGAATACACCTTCTATAGAGTCCAGCACGTCCCCTGTAGAGGTCCCTACATTGAGGGGCCCCTATAACGCTCCATGTATACACCTTCTATAGAGTCCAGCATGTTCCCTGTAGAGGTCCCTACATTGAGGGGCCCCTATAACGCTCCATGTATACACCTTCTATAGAGTCCAGCATGTTCCCTGTAGAGGTCCCTACATTGAGGGGCCCCTATAACGCTCCATGTTTACACCTTCTATAGAGTCCAGCACATCCCCTGTAGAGGTCCCTACATTGAGGGGCCCCTATAACGCTCCATGTATACACCTTCTATAGAGTCCAGCATGTTCCCTGTAGAGGTCCCTACATTGAGGGGCCCCTATTATGCTCCATATATACACGTCTATAGAGTCCAGCACGTCCCCTGTAGAGGTTCCTACATTGAGGGGCCCCTATAACACTCCATGTTTACACCTTCTATAGAGTCCAGCACATCCCCTGTAGAGGTCCCTACATTGAGGGGCCCCTATTACGCTCCATGTATACACCTTCTATAGAGTCCAGCACGTCCCCTGTAGAGGTCCCTACATTGAGGGGCCCCTATTACGCTCCATGTATACACCTTCTATAGAGTCCAGCACGTCCCCTGTAGAGGTCCCTACATTGAGGGGCCCCTATAACGCTCCATGTATACACCTTCTATAGAGTCCAGCATGTTCCCTGTAGAGGTCCCTACATTGAGGGGCCCCTATAACGCTCCATGAATACACCTTCTATAGAGTCCAGCACGTCCCCTGTAGAGGTCCCTACATTGAGGGGCCCCTATAACGCTCCATGTATACACCTTCTATAGAGTCCAGCATGTTCCCTGTAGAGGTCCCTACATTGAGGGGCCCCTATAACGCTCCATGAATACACCTTCTATAGAGTCCAGCACGTTCCCTGTACAGGTCCCTACATTGAGGGGCCCCTATAACGCTCCATGAATACACCTTCTATAGAGTCCAGCACGTCCCCTGTAGAGGTCCCTACATTGAGGGGCCCCTATAACGCTCCATGTATACACCTTCTATAGAGTCCAGCATGTTCCCTGTAGAGGTCCCTACATTGAGGGGCCCCTATAACACTCCATGTTTACACCTTCTATAGAGTCCAGCACGTCCCCTGTAGAGGTCCCTACATTGAGGGGCCCCTATAACGCTCCATGTATACACCTTCTATAGAGTCCAGCACGTCCCCTGTAGAGGTCCCTACATTGAGGGGCCCCTATAACACTCCATGTTTACACCTTCTATAGAGTCCAGCACATCCCCTGTAGAGGTCCCTACATTGAGGGGCCCCTATAACGCTCCATGAATACACCTTCTATAGAGTCCAGCACATCCCCTGTAGAGGTCCCTACATTGAGGGGCCCCTATAACGCTCCATGAATACACCCTCTATAGAGTCCAGCATGTTCCCTGTAGAGGTCCCTACATTGAGGGGCCCCTATAACGCTCCATGAATACACCCTCTATAGAGTCCAGCACGTCCCCTGTAGAGGTCCCTACATTGAGGGGCCCCTATAACGCTCCATGAATACACCCTCTATAGAGTCCAGCACATCCCCTGTAGAGGTCCCTACATTGAGGGGCCCCTATAACGCTCCATGTATACACCTTCTATAGAGTCCAGCACGTCCCCTGTAGAGGTCCCTACATTGAGGGGCCCCTATAACGCTCCATGAATACACCTTCTATAGAGTCCAGCACATCCCCTGTAGAGGTCCCTACATTGAGGGGCCCCTATTACGCTCCATGTATACACCTTCTATAGAGTCCAGCACGTCCCCTGTAGAGGTTCCTACATTGAGGGGCCCCTATAACGCTCCATGAATACACCTTCTATAGAGTCCAGCATGTTCCCTGTAGAGGTCCCTACATTGAGGGGCCCCTATAACGCTCCATGAATACACCCTCTATAGAGTCCAGCACATCCCCTGTAGAGGTTCCTACATTGAGGGGCCCCTATAACACTCCATGTATACACCTTCTATAGAGTCCAGCACGTCCCCTGTAGAGGTCCCTACATTGAGGGGCCCCTATAACGCTCCATGTATACACCGTCTATAGAGTCCAGCACGTCCCCTGTAGAGGTCTCTACATTGAGGGGCCCCTATAACGCTCCATGTATACACCTTCTATAGAGTCCAGCATGTTCCCTGTAGAGGTCCCTACATTGAGGGGCCCCTATAACGCTCCATGAATACACCTTCTATAGAGTCCAGCATGTTCCCTGTAGAGGTCCCTACATTGAGGGGCCCCTATAACGCTCCATGAATACACCCTCTATAGAGTCCAGCATGTTCCCTGTAGAGGTCCCTACATTGAGGGGCCCCTATTACGCTCCATGTATACACCTTCTATAGAGTCCAGCACGTCCCCTGTAGAGGTCCCTACATTGAGGGGCCCCTATAACGCTCCATGAATACACCCTCTATAGAGTCCAGCACGTCCCCTGTAGAGGTCCCTACATTGAGGGGCCCCTATAACGCTCCATGTATACACCCTCTATAGAGTCCAGCACGTCCCCTGTAGAGGTCCCTGAATTGAGGGGCCCCTATAACGCTCCATGTATACACCTTCTATAGAGTCCAGCACGTCCCCTGTAGAGGTCCCTACATTGAGGGGCCCCTATAACGCTCCATGTATACACCTTCTATAGAGTCCAGCACGTCCCCTGTAGAGGTCCCTACATTGAGGGGCCCCTATAACACTCCATGAATACACCTTCTATAGAGTCCAGCATGTCCCCTGTAGAGGTCCCTACATTGAGGGGCCCCTATAACGCTCCATGAATACACCCTCTATAGAGTCCAGCACATCCCCTGTAGAGGTCCCTACATTGAGGGGCCCCTATAACGCTCCATGTATACACCTTCTATAGAGTCCAGCACATCCCCTGTAGAGGTCTCTACATTGAGGGGCCCCTATAACGCTCCATGAATACACCCTCTATAGAGTCCAGCACATCCCCTATAGAGGTCCCTACATTAAGGGGCCCCTATAACGCTCCATGTATACACCTTCTATAGAGTCCAGCACATCCCCTGTAGAGTCCCTGAATTGAGGGGCCCCTATAACGCTCCATGTATACACCTTCTATAGAGTCCAGCACGTCCCCTGTAGAGGTCCCTACATTAAGGGGCCCCTATAACACTCCATGAATACACCTTCTATAGAGTCCAGCATGTCCCCTGTAGAGGTCTCTACATTGAGGGGCCCCTATAACGCTCCATGAATACACCCTCTATAGAGTCCAGCACATCCCCTATAGAGGTCCCTACATTAAGGGGCCCCTATAACGCTCCATGTATACACCTTCTATAGAGTCCAGCACATCCCCTGTAGAGTCCCTGAATTGAGGGGCCCCTATAACACTCCATGTTTACACCTTCTATAGAGTCCAGCACATCCCCTGTAGAGGTCCCTACATTGAGGGGCCCCTATAACGCTCCATGTATACACCTTCTATAGAGTCCAGCACGTCCCCTGTAGAGGTCCCTACATTGAGGGGCCCCTATAACGCTCCATGTATACACCTTCTATAGAGTCCAGCACGTTCCCTGTAGAGGTCCCTACATTGAGGGGCCCCTATAACGCTCCATGTATACACCCTCTATAGAGTCCAGCACATCCCCTGTAGAGGTCCCTACATTGAGGGGCCCCTATAACGCTCCATGTATACACCCTCTATAGAGTCCAGCACGTCCCCTGTAGAGGTCCCTACATTGAGGGGCCCCTATAACGCTCCATGAATACACCTTCTATAGAGTCCAGCACGTTCCCTGTAGAGGTCCCTGCATTAAGGGGCCCCTATAACGCTCCATGTATACACCTTCTATAGAGTCCAGCACGTCCCCTGTAGAGGTCCCTACATTGAGGGGCCCCTATAACGCTCCATGTATACACCTTCTATAGAGTCCAGCACGTCCCCTGTAGAGGTCCCTACATTGAGGGGCCCCTATAACACTCCATGTTTACACCTTCTATAGAGTCCAGCATGTTCCCTGTAGAGGTCCCTACATTGAGGGGCCCCTATAACGCTCCATGAATACACCCTCTATAGAGTCCAGCATGTTCCCTGTAGAGGTCCCTACATTGAGGGGCCCCTATTACGCTCCATGTATACACCTTCTATAGAGTCCAGCACGTCCCCTGTAGAGGTCCCTACATTGAGGGGCCCCTATAACACTCCATGTTTACACCTTCTATAGAGTCCAGCACATCCCCTGTAGAGGTCCCTACATTGAGGGGCCCCTATAACGCTCCATGTATACACCGTCTATAGAGTCCAGCACATCCCCTGTAGAGGTTCCTACATTGAGGGGCCCCTATAACACTCCATGTTTACACCTTCTATAGAGTCCAGCACATCCCCTGTAGAGGTCCCTACATTGAGGGGCCCCTATAACGCTCCATGTATACACCTTCTATAGAGTCCAGCACGTCCCCTGTAGAGGTCCCTACATTGAGGGGCCCCTATAACGCTCCATGTATACACCCTCTATAGAGTCCAGCACATCCCCTGTAGAGGTTCCTACATTGAGGGGCCCCTATAACGCTCCATGTATACACCTTCTATAGAGTCCAGCACGTCCCCTGTAGAGGTCCCTACATTGAGGGGCCCCTATAACGCTCCATGTATACACCGTCTATAGAGTCCAGCACGTCCCCTGTACAGGTCCCTATATTGAGGGGCCCCTATAACGCTCCATGTATACACATCTATAGAGTCCAGCATGTTCCCTGTAGAGGTCCCTACATTGAGGGGCCCCTATAACGCTCCATGAATACACCTTCTATAGAGTCCAGCACGTCCCCTGTAGATGTCCCTACATTGAGGGGCCCCTATAACGCTCCATGAATACACCCTCTATAGAGTCCAGCACATCCCCTGTAGAGGTTCCTACATTGAGGGGCCCCTATAACGCTCCATGTATACACCCTCTATAGAGTCCAGCACATCCCCTGTAGAGGTCCCTGAATTGAGGGGCCCCTATAACGCTCCATGTATACACATCTATAGAGTCCAGCACATCCCCTGTAGAGGTCCCTACATTGAGGGGCCCCTATAACGCTCCATGAATACACCCTCTATAGAGTCCAGCACGTCCCCTGTAGAGGTCCCTACATTAAGGGGCCCCTATAACACTCCATGAATACACCTTCTATAGAGTCCAGCATGTCCCCTGTAGAGGTCCCTACATTGAGGGGCCCCTATAACGCTCCATGTATACACATCTATAGAGTCCAGCACATCCCCTGTAGAGGTCCCTACATTGAGGGGCCCCTATAATGCTCCATGTATACACCTTCTATAGAGTCCAGCACGTCCCCTGTAGATGTCCCTACATTGAGGGGCCCCTATAACGCTCCATGAATACACCCTCTATAGAGTCCAGCACGTCCCCTGTAGAGGTCCCTACATTGAGGGGCCCCTATAACGCTCCATGTATACACCTTCTATAGAGTCCAGCACATCCCCTGTAGAGGTCATTACATTGAGGGGCCCCTATAACGCTCCATGTATACACCTTCTATAGAGTCCAGCACGTCCCCTGTAGAGGTCCCTACATTGAGGGGCCCCTATAACGCTCCATGTATACACCTTCTATAGAGTCCAGCACGTCCCCTGTAGAGGTCCCTACATTAAGGGGCCCCTATAACACTCCATGAATACACCTTCTATAGAGTCCAGCATGTCCCCTGTAGAGGTCCCTACATTGAGGGGCCCCTATAACGCTCCATGTATACACATCTATAGAGTCCAGCACATCCCCTGTAGAGGTCCCTACATTGAGGGGCCCCTATAACGCTCCATGAATACACCCTCTATAGAGTCCAGCACGTCCCCTGTAGAGGTCCCTACATTAAGGGGCCCCTATAACACTCCATGAATACACCTTCTATAGAGTCCAGCATGTCCCCTGTAGAGGTCCCTACATTGAGGGGCCCCTATAACGCTCCATGTATACACATCTATAGAGTCCAGCACATCCCCTGTAGAGGTCCCTACATTGAGGGGCCCCTATAACGCTCCATGAATACACCCTCTATAGAGTCCAGCACGTCCCCTGTAGAGGTCCCTACATTGAGGGGCCCCTATAATGCTCCATGTATACACCTTCTATAGAGTCCAGCACGTCCCCTGTAGATGTCCCTACATTGAGGGGCCCCTATAACGCTCCATGAATACACCTTCTATAGAGTCCAGCACGTCCCCTGTAGAGGTCCCTACATTGAGGGGCCCCTATAACGCTCCATGTATACACCTTCTATAGAGTCCAGCACGTCCCCTGTAGAGGTCCCTACATTGAGGGGCCCCTATAACGCTCCATGTATACACCTTCTATAGAGTCCAGCACATCCCCTGTAGAGGTCTCTACATTGAGGGGCCCCTATAACGCTCCATGTATACACCCTCTATAGAGTCCAGCACATCCCCTGTAGAGGTCCCTACATTGAGGGGCCCCTATAACGCTCCATGTATACACCTTCTATAGAGTCCAGCACATCCCCTGTAGAGGTCCCTACATTGAGGGGCCCCTATAACGCTCCATGTATACACCTTCTATAGAGTCCAGCACGTCCCCTGTAGAGGTCCCTACATTGAGGGGCCCCTATAACGCTCCATGTATACACCCTCTATAGAGTCCAGCACATCCCCTGTAGAGGTCCCTACATTGAGGGGCCCCTATAACACTCCATGTATACACCTTCTATAGAGTCCAGCACGTCCCCTGTAGAGGTCCCTACATTGAGGGGCCCCTATAACGCTCCATGTATACACCTTCTATAGAGTCCAGCACGTCCCCTGTAGAGGTCCCTACATTAAGGGGCCCCTATAACACTCCATGAATACACCTTCTATAGAGTCCAGCATGTCCCCTGTAGAGGTCCCTACATTGAGGGGCCCCTATAACGCTCCATGTATACACATCTATAGAGTCCAGCACATCCCCTGTAGAGGTCCCTACATTGAGGGGCCCCTATAACGCTCCATGAATACACCCTCTATAGAGTCCAGCACGTCCCCTGTAGAGGTCCCTACATTGAGGGGCCCCTATAATGCTCCATGTATACACCTTCTATAGAGTCCAGCACGTCCCCTGTAGATGTCCCTACATTGAGGGGCCCCTATAACGCTCCATGAATACACCCTCTATAGAGTCCAGCACATCCCCTATAGAGGTCCCTACATTAAGGGGCCCCTATAACGCTCCATGTATACACCTTCTATAGAGTCCAGCACATCCCCTGTAGAGTCCCTGAATTGAGGGGCCCCTATAACACTCCATGTTTACACCTTCTATAGAGTCCAGCACATCCCCTGTAGAGGTCCCTACATTGAGGGGCCCCTATAACGCTCCATGTATACACCTTCTATAGAGTCCAGCACATCCCCTGTAGAGGTCCCTACATTGAGGGGCCCCTATAACGCTCCATGTATACACCTTCTATAGAGTCCAGCACGTCCCCTGTAGAGGTCCCTACATTGAGGGGCCCCTATAACGCTCCATGTATACACCTTCTATAGAGTCCAGCACGTCCCCTGTAGAGGTCCCTACATTGAGGGGCCCCTATAACGCTCCATGTATACACCTTCTATAGAGTCCAGCACGTCCCCTGTAGAGGTCCCTACATTGAGGGGCCCCTATAACGCTCCATGTATACACCTTCTATAGAGTCCAGCACATCCCCTGTAGAGGTCTCTACATTGAGGGGCCCCTATAACGCTCCATGTATACACCCTCTATAGAGTCCAGCACATCCCCTGTAGAGGTCCCTACATTGAGGGGCCCCTATAACGCTCCATGTATACACCTTCTATAGAGTCCAGCACATCCCCTGTAGAGGTCCCTACATTGAGGGGCCCCTATAACGCTCCATGTATACACCCTCTATAGAGTCCAGCACATCCCCTGTAGAGGTCCCTACATTGAGGGGCCCCTATAACGCTCCATGTATACACCTTCTATAGAGTCCAGCACGTCCCCTGTAGAGGTCCCTACATTGAGGGGCCCCTATAACGCTCCATGTATACACCCTCTATAGAGTCCAGCACATCCCCTGTAGAGGTCCCTACATTGAGGGGCCCCTATAACACTCCATGTATACACCTTCTATAGAGTCCAGCACGTCCCCTGTAGAGGTCCCTACATTGAGGGGCCCCTATAACGCTCCATGTATACACCTTCTATAGAGTCCAGCACGTCCCCTGTAGAGGTCCCTACATTAAGGGGCCCCTATAACACTCCATGAATACACCTTCTATAGAGTCCAGCATGTCCCCTGTAGAGGTCCCTACATTGAGGGGCCCCTATAACGCTCCATGTATACACCCTCTATAGAGTCCAGCACATCCCCTGTAGAGGTCCCTACATTGAGGGGCCCCTATAACGCTCCATGAATACACCCTCTATAGAGTCCAGCACGTCCTCTGTAGAGGTCCCTACATTGAGGGGCCCCTATAATGCTCCATGTATACACCTTCTATAGAGTCCAGCACGTCCCCTGTAGATGTCCCTACATTGAGGGGCCCCTATAACGCTCCATGAATACACCCTCTATAGAGTCCAGCACATCCCCTGTAGAGGTCATTACATTGAGGGGCCCCTATAACACTCCATGTATACACCTTCTATAGAGTCCAGCACGTCCCCTGTAGAGGTCCCTACATTGAGGGGCCCCTATAACGCTCCATGTATACACCTTCTATAGAGTCCAGCACGTCCCCTGTAGAGGTCCCTACATTAAGGGGCCCCTATAACACTCCATGAATACACCTTCTATAGAGTCCAGCATGTCCCCTGTAGAGGTCCCTACATTGAGGGGCCCCTATAACGCTCCATGTATACACATCTATAGAGTCCAGCACATCCCCTGTAGAGGTCCCTACATTGAGGGGCCCCTATAACGCTCCATGAATACACCCTCTATAGAGTCCAGCACGTCCCCTGTAGAGGTCCCTACATTAAGGGGCCCCTATAACACTCCATGAATACACCTTCTATAGAGTCCAGCATGTCCCCTGTAGAGGTCCCTACATTGAGGGGCCCCTATAACGCTCCATGTATACACATCTATAGAGTCCAGCACATCCCCTGTAGAGGTCCCTACATTGAGGGGCCCCTATAACGCTCCATGAATACACCCTCTATAGAGTCCAGCACGTCCCCTGTAGAGGTCCCTACATTGAGGGGCCCCTATAATGCTCCATGTATACACCTTCTATAGAGTCCAGCACGTCCCCTGTAGAGGTCCCTACATTGAGGGGCCCCTATAATGCTCCATGTATACACCTTCTATAGAGTCCAGCACGTCCCCTGTAGATGTCCCTACATTGAGGGGCCCCTATAACGCTCCATGAATACACCTTCTATAGAGTCCAGCACATCCCCTGTAGAGGTCTCTACATTGAGGGGCCCCTATAACGCTCCATGTATACACCTTCTATAGAGTCCAGCACATCCCCTGTAGAGGTCCCTACATTGAGGGGCCCCTATAACGCTCCATGTATACACCTTCTATAGAGTCCAGCACATCCCCTGTAGAGGTCCCTACATTGAGGGGCCCCTATAACGCTCCATGTATACACCTTCTATAGAGTCCAGCACGTCCCCTGTAGAGGTCCCTACATTGAGGGGCCCCTATAACGCTCCATGTATACACATCTATAGAGTCCAGCACATCCCCTGTAGAGGTCCCTACATTGAGGGGCCCCTATAACGCTCCATGTATACACCCTCTATAGAGTCCAGCACATCCCCTGTAGAGGTCCCTACATTGAGGGGCCCCTATAACGCTCCATGTATACACCTTCTATAGAGTCCAGCACGTCCCCTGTAGAGGTCCCTACATTGAGGGGCCCCTATAACGCTCCATGTATACACCCTCTATAGCTCCCTGTATGCAGTCACCTTGTGACTAGGACAGGATTCCAGTATGATGAGTGAAGATTCAGATTTGAACTGGATGGCTTTAGAAGTTCATTATACTTGATGACAGGACTTGCTATGCAGATGTGACAGAACACGTGCGTTTTTATGCATCACGTTTAGGGCAGCCCAATCATTTCTATGTGTGGCTCTACCTGCAAAAAAATTAGCAAAAAAACTGCGAGAACTTTTTTAAAAATTGTGTTACACCCCAAGGAGGCGGGGTCCCGTTACATGCGCTTTGGCAAGTGGGAACACATTAGCAAGGTGTGTGGGGGTGTCATTAAGCATTCATGGCACCGCCGCGCAGCTGCGCAAAGTCTGCACGTTTTTGAGTGTTGTGGGAACGATTCTTGTGACACACAATTGTGAACCCCACCTGAGGCACTGCGAACGTTCAGTCCATTCCCAACCAAAGTATATTCATCCAGTCATGTAATCAGCTGATTGCTCGCTGGGATTGCAGTGTCTATGGATTCGGTAATTGCAGATGAATAAGTGCACAGAAATACCGGCTCTGAACCATCACCCGGATGAAGACCTTCCACCGCACACACTCCGATCTTTATCTGTGAAAACCTTTTCTGAATTCTCACTCTAGGAGTTTGACTACTAAGGGTTCTCACGGTGTCAGCCTCCGGTGGTGTCAGCCTCTGGTGGTGTCAGCCTCTGGTGGTGTCAGCCTCTGGTGGTGTCAGCCTCTGGTGGTGACAGTTTTCAGTGATGACAGCCTCTAGTGGTCCCGGCCTCTGGTAGTATTGATGGTGTCAGCCTGGTAATATTGGCCTCTGGTTGTGTCAGTCTCTGGTGGTATCAGCCTGGTAATATTGGCCTCTGGTGGTGTCAGTCTCTGGTGGTATCAGTCTCTGGTGGTGTCAGTCTCTGGTGGTGCCAGCCTCTGGTGGTGTGAACCTCTAGTGGTCCCCGATTCTGGTGGTGCCAGCCTCTGGTGGTGTCAGCCTCTGGTGCACCCTAGTCTCTGGTGCTCCCAGCCTCTGGTGGTGTCAGCCTCTGGTGGTATTAGCCTCTGATGGTGTCAGGCTCTGGTGCTTTTGGCCATTGGTGGTGCCAGCCTCTGGTTGTGCAAGCCTCTGCTGGTGTTGGCCTCTGGTGGTGTTGGCCTCTGGTGGTGTCAGCCTCTGGTGGTGTCAACCTTAGGTGGTGTCAGCCTCTGGTGGTCCCGGCCTCTGGTGGTATCAGCCTTTGGTGGTGTCAGTCTTTGGTGGTGTCAGCCTCTGGTAATATTGGCATCTGGTGGTGCCAGTCTCTGGTGGGCCCGGTATCTGGTGGTCCCAGGATCTGGTGGTGTAAGCCTCTGGTGGTCACGGGTTCTGGTGGTTTCAGCCTCTGGTGGTTCCAGCCTCTGGTGGTCCCGGTCTCTGGTGCACCCTAGTCTCTGGTGCTCCCAGCCTCTGGTGGTGTAAGCCTCTGGTGGTATTAGCCTCTGGTGGTGTCAGCCTCTGGTGGTGTTGGCCATTGGTGGTGCCAGCCTTTGGTTGTGCAAGCCTCTGTTGGTGTTGGCCTCTGGCGGCATTTGCCTCTGGTGGTGCCAGCATCTGATGGTGTCAGCCTCAGGTGGTGTCAGTCTCTGGTGGTGTCGGCCTCTAGTGGTATCGTCCTCTGGTGGTACCGGCCTCTGGTAGTTCAGGCCTCTAGTGGTATTGGCCTCTGGTGGCATCAGCCTCTAGTGGTGCCAGCCTCTGATGGTGTCAGCCTCTAGTGGTGCCAGCCTGACAGCCTCCGGTGGTGTCAGTCTCTGGTGGTGTCGGTTTCTGGTAGTGCTGGCCTCTGGTGGTGTTGGTCTCTGGTGGTGTTGGTCTCTGGTGGTGTTGGTCTCTGGTGGTGTTGGCCTCTGGTGGTGTCGGTTTCTGGTAGTGCTGGCCTCTGGTGGTGTTGGCCTCTGGTGGTGTTGGCCTCTGGTGGTGTCGGTTTCTGGTAGTGCTGGCCTCTGGTGGTGTTGGTCTCTGGTGGTGTTGGCCTCTGGTGGTGTTGGCCTCTGGTGGTGCCAGTTTTCAGTGGTGTCAGCCTCTGGTGGTATCAGCCTCTGGTGGTGCCAGCTTCTAGTGTAAGCCTCTGGTGTTGCCAGCTTTCGGTGGTGTCAGCCTCTGGTGGTATTAGCCTCTGCTGGTCCCGGCCTTTGGTGGCATCTGAGCAGACAAGGTATACTGTATACATGTATAATCTTCTACTTTCCCGGAGCAGGCAGATCTCAGACCTTCCAGGTCCTTCCTTCTATTACCATTATCCTTCATCAAACGATGGTTGAGTTACAGTCATGTGCTGACTCTATGGGCTCTCTTTATTCTTCAGCTCCATAGTGTAATCCAGTCTGGGATATATGAGAAGTCTCCACATGTTATCCTGTGTCCCCAGAAGACCTAATATCTGCCTGTGTTGGGTAAGAACCAAACATGTGTTTTCTGGGTGATTGAGGCTTTGCTTGTATGGAGAATGTAATATTTATTGGGGGATTAAGTTTTTCATTGGACGGTATCCTCTGGATGTGAGAGGCGATTGGGTTACCGCCGTACTGCTGCTTTTCACAGCACTGTGTACATTTAATCCCTTCTTCCAGCGTCTTATGTGCTCTACAACTTGCTGTACATTGAAGTGACCCCAATCCATGAACATCTCTCATTTACTCCCTTTTCTTCTGGGAAATGTACCTTCGATAGCATTTGGACAGGCTCCAGTCTGATTAAAGAAGGACATCATCTTCCTGGAGGTCTACCCACGTGCTTTGCAACACCAACTTCCAAAGAGAAATACTTCACAAAACACTTAATTCAATTGGTCACAATCACATGAAAGCTTTATTTCTCAACCTGCAGTCCACCCCAACTCCGGCCAACCACATACCTCACTCCACCCCAACTCCAACTATAACATACCTCATTCTACCCCATCTCAGACCAACCACATACCACAGTCCACCACAAATCTGACAATAACATACCTCATTTCACCCCAACTCCGACCTAACACATATCTCAGTCTACCCCAACTCTGATCATAACATACCTCAGTCCAACACAACTCCAACCATAACATACCTCATTCCACCCCAACGCCGACCATAACATATCTCAGTCTACCTCAACTCCGACCATAACTTACCTCAGTCTACCCCAACTCCAAACAACCACATATCTCATTCCATCCCAACTCCGACCATAACATACCTCAGTCCACTCCAACTCCGGCCAACCACATACTTCATTCCACCAAAACTCCAACCATAACATACCTCACTCCACCCCAACTCCCACCATAACATAACTCAGTCTACTACAAATCTCACCATAATATACCCCTCAGTCCACCCAAGTCCAACCATAACATACCTCAGTCCAACCCATCTCCAGCCAACCACATACTGTACCTCATTTCACCCCAACTCCGACCATAATATAACTCATTCCACCCCAACTCCGACCAAACACATATCTCAGTCTACCCCAACTCTGATCATAACATACCTCATTCCACCCCAACTCCGACCATAACTTACCTCAGTCTACCCCAACTCCAAACAACCATATATCTCATTCCAGCCCAACTCTGATCATAACATACCTCAGTCCACCCCAACTCCAACCATAAGATACCTCATTCCACCCCATCTCCGACCAACCACATACCTCAGTCCAACACAACTCCAACCATAACATACCTCATTCCACCCCAACGCCGACCATAACATATCTCAGTCTACCTCAACTCCGACCATAACTTACCTCAGTCTACCCCAACTCCAAACAACCACATATCTCATTCCATCCCAACTCCGACCATAACATACCTCAGTCCACTCCAACTCCGGCCAACCACATACTTCATTCCACCAAAACTCCAACTATAACATACCTCACTCCACCCCAACTCCCACCATAACATAACTCAGTCTACTACAAATCTCACCATAATATACCCCTCAGTCCACCCAAGTCCAACTATAACATACCTCAGTCCAACACATCTCCGGCCAACCACATACTGTACTTCATTCCACCCCAACTCCAACCATAAGATACCTCATTCCACCCCAACTCCAACCATAAGGTACCTCATTCCACCCCATCTCCTACCAACCACATAACTCACTCCACCACAACACAAACCATAACATACCTTAGTCCACCCTATTTCCAACCATAACATACCTCATTCCACCCCAACTCCAACCATAACATACCTCAGTCTACCAAAAATCTCACCATAATATACCTCAGTCCATCTTAACTCCAACATAACATACCTCAGTCCAACCCATCTCTGGCCAACCACATATTGTACCTCAGTCCAGTCCAGCTCCAAACAATCACATATCTCTGTCCACCCAAACTTCAACCAGCCACAAACCTCACTCCACTCCAATTCCAAACAATAACATACCTCAGTCCATACCTCAGTCCACCCCATATCTGACCAACCTGATACCTCAATTCACTCCAACTCCAAACAACAACATACCTCTGACTATCACAACCCTGACTATAACATACCTCACTCCACTCCATATGTGACCAACCTCATACCTCAATTCACTCCAACTCCAAACAACAACATACCTCTGTCTACCCCAACAACGACCATAACATACCTCACTCCACTCCAACTCCAAACAATCACATACCTCAGTCCACTGCTCAGTCCACTCCATCCCTGGTCAACCAAAAACCTTAGTCCACCCCAACTCCAAACAACCACATATTTCAGTCCACAACTCCAGCCAATCACATACATTAGTCCACTCTGGCTTCTACCACCCCAGGGTTTGCTTAGATGGTGCCACCAAAGACACACTGCTGAATGATTAGGGATTGTTGTACAGCAGAATAGAATCTAATCTTATACATCTTATTTATCGTCATTGTAGTGTATAAGCAATGCTCGTTATGGCAGACACCCATAGCATGGTCATGGCCGACATCCATAGCATGGTCGTGGCAGACATCCATAGCATGTTCGTGGCAGACATCCATAGCATGTTCGTGGCAGACATCCATAGCATGGTCGTGGCAGACATCCATAGCATGTTCGTGGCAGACATCCATAGCATGGTCGTGGCAGACATCCATAGCATGTTCGTGGCAGACATCCATAGCATGTTCGTGGCAGACATCCATAGCATGGTCGTGGCAGTCATCCATAGCATGGTCGTGGCCTGTGGGGGAAGTGATGCCGGTGACTGCAAGGGGAGCTGATCTTGAGGTGCCAATCAAGATACCTCTCCAACCCTACCTCTACAGATCCTACAAGTGGATTGGGACAAGTGTTGCTGTCCCTTTCGGAGAGTGATGTCCAAAGTTTGTCGGTCACCCAAGTTGTGCAGGAAGCTGCTACCTCTACCACAGTGGCTACCCCAGGACCTAGCGCACCGATC
The DNA here is from genome assembly GCA_037952835.1 of Lithobates septentrionalis. Classification (NCBI taxonomy): domain Eukaryota; kingdom Metazoa; phylum Chordata; class Amphibia; order Anura; family Ranidae; genus Lithobates; species Lithobates septentrionalis. Next base: position 174,808 of record JBBDGP010002471.1, on the reverse strand, counting down.
GCTCCCAAGGGCCGAGCCCGGGCCAGGTTGCTCGCGTTGATGACTGAGTTACCCAAAAGAAAAGTACCGGTTTCAGGTAAGTCAGTAAACAGTAAGCGTGGTGTGCCTGTGGGGGAAGTGATGCCGGTGACTGCAAGGGGAGCTGATCTTGAGGTGCCAATCAAGGAGAAAGCCAAGAGAAATTATCTGCCGGCCGAAGAATGTTCGACTATCTCAGATTCGGACATTTACTCTGATAAGCTATTTTGTCTTTTCAGACACTTTGTCTTACTCAGAGAAGTGGTGAGAGAGTGATGAAGAGTTAACTTTCAATATGCAGGAAGATGAGACACCTGCTGCTACTACTACTACAAGTGTGCAGATTATGCTGTCAGCCAGTGCAGCTCCGCTGATTAGCATTGCCAGGTCCTTTGAGGAGGATCAAGGGAATCAATGAGTTCCCATAGCCTGGCCTATTATGCCCATGCCAAGCTCCAAAGCAGATCGTAAGCCGGAGGTGGATGTTGGATATCCAGTTTAGCGCGCCCCAGATGCTCGGGTTCTATCTGGGTACGGAGACCCTAAAACCCTGCCTCGGCTGTCTAATGCCCCGTACACACGGTTGGATTTTCCGATGGAAAATGTCCGATCGGAGTGTGTTGTCGGAAATTTCGACCGTGTGTGGGCTCCATCGCACATTTTCCATCGGATTTTCTGACACACAAAGTTGGAGAGCAGGAGATAAAATTTTCCGACAACAAAATTCGTTGTCGGAATTTCCGATCGTGTGTACACAAATCCGACGCACAAAGTGCCACGCATGCTCAGAATAAATAAAGAGATGAAAGCTATTGGCCACTGCCCTGTTTATAGTCCCGACGTTTTACGTCACCGCGTTTAGAACGATCGGATTTTCCGACAACTTTGTGTGACCGTGTGTATGCAAGACAAGTTTGAGCCAACATCCGTCGGAAAAAATCCTAGGATTTTGTTGTCGGAATGTCCGAACAAAGTCCGACCGTGTGTACGCCCTATAAGATTCAACGTATCATCATCAAGAAAGTAGCAAAAAATGATAGGTATTTATATCCCTACATTTCTCCTCATCTATAAACAAGTGGCTGAAGAGCTGGTGTAGTAAGGAGGGGTTTGGGTTCCTGGAGGACTGGGCCGACTTCTCAGTCAGTAACCGGTACTATAGAAGGGACGGACTGCACCTAAATGAGGAGGGTGCAGATCTGCTGGGAATGAAGATGGCCAAAAAGTTAGAGGGGTTTTTAAACTAGGCGATGGGGGGGAGGGTCCAGAGGCAGTGATAGGTGGGAGGACAAGATGGGTGAACTAGAGATACTGTTGTACGAGGAGGATTTGGATTTTGTGGGAATTTCAGAGACCTGGTTCAACAGCTCTCATGATTCGCTGGCAAACATTCAAGGGTATACCCTATACCGCAAGGATAGAGAGGGTAAAAAAGGGGGAGGGGTATGCCTATATATCAAGAATAATGTACAAGTGAATGTGAGAGATGACATCACTGAGGGGGCTAGAGAGGAGGTGGAATCTTTATGGGTAGAGCTCCAAAGGGATGAAGCTAAGGGGAAAATAATACTGGGAGTATGCTATAGGCCCCCTAACCTGAGGGAGGAAGTGGAGACGGATCTCCTATCACAAATTGGATTAGCAGCAAGGATGGGAAGTGTTATCATAATGGGGGATTTTAATTATCCAGACATAGACTGGGCGGAGGGAACCGCGCATTCATCTAAGGCTCGCCAGTTCCTTAATGTCTTGCAGGACAATTTTATGGGTCAGCGTTACTGGATCTACTGATTACCAACAATACAGACCTGATCACAGATGTGGTAATACGGGGCAATTTAGGTAACAGCGATCACAGGTCAATTAGCTTCAGTATAAATCACACAAATAGGAAATATAAGGGGAATGCAAAGACACTGAACTTCAAAAGAGCCAACTTCCCTAAACTACAAACCTTGCTAAAAGGCATAAATTGGGATAAAATATTAGGAACAAAGAATACAGAGGAGAGATGGGTTTGCTTTAAGAGCATATTAAATAAGGGCATTAGCCAATGTATCCCATTGGGTAATACATTTAAAAGAGCGAACAAAAGTCCTGGATGGCTTAACTCCAATGTACTATATGCAAAAATGCATATAAAAGCAAAGGAAAAGGCCTTCAAAAAATACAAGGTTGACGGATCATCCTCAGCATTCAGACGTTATAAAGAATGCAATAAGAAATGTAAGGGTGCAATTAGGACGGCTAAGATAGAACATGAAAGACACATAGCGGAGGAGAGCAAAAAAAATCCCAAGAAATTCTTTAAGTATGTAAACAGTAAAAAAGGGAGGACAGACCATATTGGCCCCATAAAGAATGAGGAAGGACATCTGGTTACAAAGGATGGGGAGATGGCGAAGGTATTGAATTTATTCTTCTCCTCATTCTTCACAAGGGAATCGGGGGGCTTCAGTAACCAAAACTGCAGTGTTTATCCTCATGACACAACACAGGAAGCACCTCCATGGTTAACAGAGGACAGAATTAAAATTAGACTTGAGAAACTTAACATTAATAAATCACCGGGACCAGATGGCTTGCATCCGAGGGTACTTAGGGAACTCAGTCAAGTGATTGCCAGATCATTGTTCCTAATTTTTACAGACAGTCTACTGACTGGAATCGTACCAGCTGATTGGAGAAAAGCCAATGTAGCACCAATATTTAAAAAGGGCCCAAAAAACATCCCTGGGAATTACAGACCAGTTAGCCTAACATCAATAGTATGTAAACTCTTGGAGGGGATGATAAGGGACTATATACAAGATTTTAGTAATGAGAATGATATCATTAGCAGTAATCAGCATGAATTCATGAAGAATCGTTCTTGCCAAACCAATCTATTAACCTTCTATGAGGAGGTGAGTTGCCATCTAGATAAAGGAAGGCCCGTAGACGTGGTGTATCTGGATTTTGCAAAAGCATTTGACACAGTTCCCCATAAACGTTTACTGTACAAAATAAGGTGCGCTGGCATGGACCATAGGGTGAGTACATGGATTGAAAACTGGCTACAAGGGCGAGTTCAGAGGGTGGTGATAAATGGGGAGTACTCGGAATGGTCGGGGGGTGGGTAGTGGGGTCCCCCAGGGTTCTGTGCTGGGACCAATCCTATTTAATTTGTTCATAAACGATCTGGAGGATGGGATAAACAGTTCAATCTCTGTATTTGCAGACGATACTAAGCTAAGCAGGGCAATAACTTCTCCGCAGGATGTGGAAATCTTGCAAGAAGATCTGAACAAATTAATGGGGGAGGGGCAACTACATGGAAAATGAGGTTCAATGTAGAAAAGGTAAAAAAATGTAATTGGGTGGCAAAAATATGAATGAAATCTATACACTGGGGGGAGAACCTCTGGGGGGATCTAGGATGGAAAAGGACCTGGGGGTCCTAGTAGATGATAGGCTCAGCAATGACATGCAATGCCAAGCTGCTGCTAACAAAGCAAACAGAATATTGGCATTAAAAAGGGGATCAACTCCAGAGATAAAACGATAATTCTCCCGCTCTACAAGACTCTGGTCCGGCCGCACCTGGAGTATGCTGTCCAGTTCTGGGCACCAGTCCTCAGGAAGGATGTACTGGAAATGGAGCGACTACAAAGAAGGGCAACAAAGCTAATAAAGGGTCTGGAGGATCTTAGTTATGAGGAAAGGTTGTGAGCTCTGAACTTATTCTCTCTGGAGAAGAGACGCTTGAGAGGGGATATGATTTCGATTTACAAATACTGTACTGGTGACCCCACAATATACAAATACCGGACTGGTGACCCCACAATATACAAATACCGGACTGGTGACCCCACAATATATAAATACCGGACTGGTGACCCCACAATATATAAATACCGGACTGGGACCCCACAATATACAAATACCGGACTGGTGACCCCACAATATATAAATACCGGACTGGTGACCCCACAATATATAAATATCGGACTGGTGACCCCACAATATATAAATACCGGACTGGGACCCCACAATATACAAATACCGGACTGGTGACCCCACAATATACAAATACCGGACTGGTGACCACACAATATATAAATACCGGACTGGTGACCCCACAATATATAAATATCGGACTGGTGACCCCACAATATATAAATACCGGACTGGTGACCCCACAATATATAAATACCGGACTGGTGACCCCACAATATATAAATATCGGACTGGTGACCCCACAATATATAAATACCGGACTGGTGACCCCACAATAAGGAGGAAACTTTTTCACAGAAGGGAGTTTAACAAGACTCGTGGACACTCATTAAAATTAGAAGAAAAGAGGCTTAACCGTACACCACGGGTGTACTTCCACAGGCGGTGGCTCAGTGGGGGGCATCGATCATTTCAAGAAACTATTAGATAATCACCTGAATGACCGCAACATACGGGATATATAATGTAATATGACATATAATCACACAACATACAGGATATATAATGTAATATGACATATAATCACACAACATACAGAGATATATAATGTAATATGACATATAATCACACAACATACAGAGATATATAATGTAATATGACATATAATCACACAACATACAGGGATATATAATGTAATATGACATATAATCACACAACATACAGAGATATATAATGTAATATGACATATAATCACACAACATACAGGGATATATAATGTAATATGACATATAATCACACAACATACAGAGATATATAATGTAATATGACATATAATCACACAACATATAGGATATATAATGTAATATGACATATAATCACACAACATACAGAGATATATAATGTAATATGACATATAATCACACAACATACAGGGATATGTAATGTAATACTGACACATAATCACACACATAGGTTGGACTTGATGGACTTGTGTCTTTTTTCAACCTCACCTACTATGTAACTATCTAGAAGAGGAGATCCTGGAGAAGGAAATGCAGTGGTTGGATGAGGCCATCCAGGAATTCCTCCAAATACCCCTCAAGGTGGACTTTCTGAATTTATCACCTAAAACATCCGGGAAATACCTTTCAGTACTGAATACCCGGGGTTACGGCCAGACAAGCGAGATGGTAAATACCATGTTGTCACTGTGAAGGACAAAGGAGAAGATGTAATGCTGCCGGATCCCAGATATTACTGCTGAAGTCTTGTCAAAGTGATACTTTGTGGATTACAAATATGGGTTGTGTGATATGAAGGACGCTCTGCTGACGGTTACCTTGCACACCCGTTTAAAATGTTTCTAATGGGAAAACCCCAGAAGGCTGTAATGCCAGGACTGTGCTGGACTGAATGCTGCCAGCAGTTACAGGGAGCGATCATTTGAGCCACCTTGGCTAAAGGATTAAAGTTGTTGGGGTGGTTGTTGGTTGCAAAAGAATGAAGAAAGTTTCTGTCTTTGGCTGCCATGTGGGCAGAATGAAGATACTCTGGCAAGTGTGGTCCCTTGCAATCTGGCCTGACTCTTGTTGTTTGAAATGCAGTCATTCCCTGTGCCCGGAATCCATTTTTAAAGAAGAAAGAGAATTACTGGGAAATGTGATCCATTCGAAGCAAAGCCAAAATGGACAGTAACCGGTCAGGGGCATTGAGCCTGTAGTTAGAATAGGCTGTAATAGAGAAATAATTGCCTATTTTGTCAAATAATGGACTCCTACACATCTGTCGGGACTGTTTGGATCAGAGAATTGCCGAGGTTTATAGTTTTATACTGATTATGAAAAGGGGTGGGATTCCTGAAGAGAATGGGGCCTGCTTTCACAAAATGTAAATAATGTAGATATGCAAAAGATGTTCTGTCGTGGATAAACCACCGTACTCTTTTGCGCTAATAATCGCCCATTCAGTCTAATGGTATAACACATCTTTAAATAGCCCGTGTCCCCCCCCCTTCCCCAGTAAACAGACATAATCACAGCTTACGTCCTCATCTCAGCACCACCGTCTACCGAGCAGCGGCTCTCGCTTTCACACACAAACAGGAAAACCCGGGCCCCAACAGCCAATCTCCTCCTACACAGGATGTGACCTCACAGGATATGACCAAATAAGGATATGACAACACAGGAAAAATGAATTTATAAAACAACCAATGAACACAGTTCCTGCTGATGGGAGATTATCTACAGGTGTATGCTCATGGCACCACAAATATGTTGATCAGGCATACAGAGGTGACACGAGCACACATCCGCTAAACCAATAATGTCTTTACAGAGCGAACACATCCCCCCCAAAACGATCATTCTGTGCATCGCACAGGGTCCCTTTCACTGGCAGACATATCCTCACTCCACAAACACTTTTCTCCAACAAAAGGAAATTTCGACTACCAAATGGATCTCAACCAGCGTCAGTCTGCCCCAGTCAGCTCTTTAGAGCGGGAGAACTAACACTGGGAGACTCTATGACAATACATATTAAATACATCTTCATAAAATTTCCACAAAAGTTCTCATATTTCATGCTGCCCTCGGCTGAGGACCAGTATAAAATAATGTGTACATTCTTATAAGATAGGATGCTTTTGCATTGTTTTGATTTCTCTCTTTCAGGTGCTGCCGAATCGGTACGTCTTCCTTGGCCAAGGAGAGACTGGCCAGATAACAACACTAACCATTTGTATATTGTTACGACTGTATAAAGTGTAAATAACTATTTTGATATCTGAATGTCACACGTGACTATGTCGTGTTTGATACTAATGCTTGTTCATGTGGTACGCCAGATACATTTTGTTATACTGTTAACCCTTTCCCTGTTTCCCTATACATCACAGTTTTTGCCAGGACATCTGCTCTCAGGCTTGGGAGCTCAAATTGTTTTGCAAACTCTGAGACGTAGTTTCTTGGGCAGGGGGAGGATGTAGCGCCCTGGGGTTTAGTCGGGGAGCTCCTCACCAAATTCCTTGTCAGGAGTAACTACTATAGATAGTTGTTAGAGCTCCATTGATTTCTCCCTAACTTTGGCTTTGTTGTACTTTTCTCTTCTGCCACTAGGTGGCCAGGCACTTGGTGGCATTAGATGCGAGAAGGACATTTCAAGGTCAAGTTATGGGTATATGGGATATCTTAGCCAATGGGCAGGGGTTTTCTTGGATCCCTTAGCCTGCTGGGAGAACCTATATATTCGGGTGGAGTCAGGTGATCTACATTCTGTGCCACCGTGTGTCGTCTGCCCTGGGCTGCTAGGCCGAAGATTGGGCCTATCCTGGGGCCATCTGCCTGCCAGGCTGTGTGAGGGCCTATACAGAAGTAAGGGGGCAGCGCAGGGTTGGAACTGCAGCTTGCAGTCCAACCAAAAGTGACGATTCTGACGGCCAGAGAACCTATCGTGGTTGGAGGTAGAGGGTAAGCTGTCGCCAGTAAGGGACTATCTGCCTAATTACCAGGGACCACAGTGAGTAACTGAAGCAAGTACCGGAGCAACATTCTCACTGAACGGGCATGGTGGAGAATCGGGAAACTTCAGGCAGAGATCAAGTCATGGACCCAACCAGCGGAGGTGACGCTTGCAGAGCAGCCTTGTGTGTAAAGCCAGGGACCGAGCCGGTTAACAGGGGTGAAGCTTGAAAGGTATCTGGAGTGTCAAGCTAGGGACTAGGGATGCGCTTTGAGTTCGAGTCGAACTCATGTTCGACTCGAACATTGGCTGTTCGCAAGTTCGCCGAACAGCGAACAATTTGGGGTGTTCGCGGCAAATTCGAATGCCGCAGAACACCCTTTAAAAGTCTATGGGAGAAATCAGAAGTGCTAATTTTAAAGGCTTATATGCAAGTTATTGTCATAAAAAGTGTTTGGGGACCCGGGTCCTGCCCCAGGGGACATGTATCAATGCAAAAAAAAGTTTTAAAAACGGCCGTTTTTTCAGGAGCAGTGATTTTAATAATGCTTAAAGTCAAAAAATAAAAGTGTAATATCCCTTTAAATTTCGTACCTGGGGGGTGTCTATAGTATGCCTGTAAAGGGGCGCATGTTTCCTGTGTTTAGAACAGTCTGACAGCAAAATGACATTTGGAAGGAAAAAACACATTCAAAACTACCCGCGGCTATTGCATTGCCGACAATACACATAGAAGTTCATTGATAAAAACGGCATGGGAATGCCCCCACAGGGCAACCCCGAACCAAAATTAAAAAAAAAACTGGTGTGGGAGTCTCCCTAAATTCCATACCAGGCCCTTCATGTCTGGTATGGATATTAAGGGGAACCCTGGCCAAAATTTAAAAAAAAAATGACGTGGGGTTCCCCCTAAATTCCATACCAGGCCCTTCAGGTCTGGTATGGATTTTAAGGGGAACCCCGCGCCAAAAAAACAAAAACGGCGTGGGGTCCCCCCAAAAATCCATACCAGACCCTTATCCGAGCACGCAACCTGGCAGGCCGCAGGAAAAGAGGGGGGACGAGAGTGCGCCCCCCCTCCTGAACCGTACCAGGCCACATGCCCTCAACATTGGGAGGGTGCTTTGGGGTAGCCCCCCAAAACACCTTGTCCCCATGTTGATGAGGACAAGGGCCTCATCCCCACAACCCTGGCCGGTGGTTGTGGGGCTCTGCGGGCGGGGGGCTTATCGGAATCTGGAAGCCCCCTTTAACAAGGGGACCCCCAGATCCCGGCCCCCCTGTGTGAAATGGTAAGGGGGTACTTACCCCTACCATTTCACTAAAAAACTGTCAAAAATGTTAAAAATGACAAGAGACAGTTTTTGACAATTCCTTTATTTAAATGCTTCTTCTTTCTTCCTTCATCTTCTTCTGGTTCTTCTGGTTCTTCTGGTTCTTCCTCCGGCGTTCTCGTCCAGCATCTCCTCCGCGGCGTCTTCTATCTTCTTCTCCTCGGGCCGCTCCGCACCCATGGCAAGGGGGAGGCTCCCGCTCTTCTCTTCATCTTCTTCTTCATTCTCTTCTCTTCTTCCTTCTTCTCTTCTTCATTTTCTTCTCCGGGCCGCTCCGCAGCCATGCTGGCATGGAGGGAGGCTCCCGCTGTGTGACAGCGTCTCCTCGTCTGACGATTCTTAAATAACAGGGGCGGGGCCACCCGGTGACCCCACCCCCCTCTGACGCACGGGACATGACGGGACTTCCCTGTGGCATTCCCCGTGACGTCACAGGGAAGTCCCCTCAAGTCACTGTGCGTCAGAGGGGGCGGGGTCACCGGGTGCCCCCGCCCCCTGTTATTTAAGAACCGTCAGACGAGGAGACTCCGTCACACAGCGGGAGCCTCCCTCCATGCCAGCATGGGTGCGGAGCGGCCCGGAGAAGAAAATGAAGAAGAGAAGAAGGAAGAAGAGAAGAGGATGAAGAAGAAGATGAAGAGAAGAGCGGGAGCCTCCCACCATGCCATGGGTGCGGAGCGGCCCGAGGAGAAGAAAATAGAAGACGCCGCGGAGGAGATGCTGGACGAGAATGCTGGAGGAAGAACCAGAAGAACCAGAAGAACCAGAAGATGAAGGAAGATAGAAGAAAGAAGAAGCATTTAAATAAAGGAATTGTCAAAAACTGTCTCTTGTCATTTTTAACATTTTTGACAGTTTTTTAGTGAAATGGTAGGGGTAAGTACCCCCTTACCATTTCCCACAGGGTGGGGCCGGGATCTGGGGGTCCCATTGTTAAAGGGGGCTTCCAGATTACGATAAGCCCCCCGCCCGCAGACCCCCACAACCACCGGCCAGGGTTGTGGGGACGAGGCCCTTGTCCTCATCAACATGGGGACAAGGTGTTTTGGGGGGCTACCCCAAAGCACCCTCCCAATGTTGAGAGCATGTGGCCTGGTACGGTTCAGGTGGGGGGGCGCACTCTCGTCCCCCCCTCTTTTCCTGCGGCCTGCCAGGTTGCGTGCTCGGATAAGGGTCTGGTATGGATCTTTGTGGGGACCCCACACCGTTTTTTTTTTTTTTTGGTGCGGGGTTCCCCTTAAAATCCATACCAGACCTGAAGGGCCTGGTATGGAATTTAGGGGGACTCCCACGTCATTTTTTAAAAAAATTTTGGCCAGGGTTCCCCTTAATATCCATGCCAGACCTGAAGGGCCTGGTATGGAATTTAGGGGGACTCCCACGTCATTTTTTTTTTTTAATTTTTGGTTCGGGGTTTCCCTGTGGGGAATTCCCATGCCGTTTTTATCAATGAACTTCTATGTGTATTGTCGGCAATGCAATAGCCGCGGGTAGTTTTAAATGGCTTTTTTCCTTTGAAATGTCATTTTGCTGTCAGATGGTTCTAAACACGGGAAACATGTGCCCCTTTACAGGCATACTATAGACACCCCCCAGCTACGAAATTTAAAGGGATATTACACTTTTATTGTTTGATTTTAAGCATTATTAAAATCACTGCTCCTGAAAAAACGGCCGTTTTTAAAACTTTTTTTTGCATTGATACATGTCCCCTGGGGCAGGATCCAGGTCCCCAAACACTTTTTATGACAAAAACTTGCATATTAGCCTTTAAAATTAGCACTTTTGATTATTCATGTTCGTGTCCCATAGACTTTAACGGTGTTCGCGTGTTCGAACAAACTTTTTTTCCTGTTCGCATGTTCTGGTGCGAACCGAACAAGGGGGTGTTCGGCTCATCCCTACTAGGGACCCAGCAGGGAAGCGTGGGTGACGCTTGAGGGAGATACCACGGCAAAAGCCTTGAGGGGCTCACGGGATTCAGAGTCAGTGAATCAGAGTCCAGTCCAGTGAGAGACCAGGAGCTCAGTGGGCTGAAGAGCTACAAGTGGACATTGTAGTGAAGCTGAGAGAACTGTTGAACTTTGTGTTGGGAACTGTTGCCATAGGGGACAGCAATCTGTCACGTGTAGAAGTGGCACCTTGCTGGGGCCTTTCCCTGTATGGCTGTCCTCCTACTGAAGTCTCTGAGTCTGCCTATTGAAATACAACCACTTAAAGAGGAAGTAAACCCTGATGTTTTTTACTTCCTCTTTGTTTCCCTGCAAAGGTAAAGCATAATGGGCTACTATGCATCGCATCGCATCGCATAGTAGCCCATTATGTGTCACTTACCTGACACAGGAGCCTGCGATGTCACCGATGTCCCCTATGCTACAGAGCGTCCATCCTCTTTCTGGGTATCGTGGCTCCGGCGCTGTGATTGGCCGGAGCTGCGATGACATCACTCCCCCGCATGCACACGGGCGCCACCACTAACAGCATATTGCCGTTAGCAGTGGCATGCTCAGTGCACCAGCGCACCGCTGTCTATGACGCATGTGCCGTAGACAACGGTGCCTGTCTTTTTGCAAATATCTCCTAAACCGTGTAGGTTTAGGAGATATTTCTTGGACCTACAGATAAGCCGTAGCCTCCCTGGCGGTTTTCCCGAGTGTGGCTCGGGGTTAAAATTCAGCACCATTAGCGGTAACCCCGAGCCACACTCGGGATTACATCGCAGGATCCTGGTGTGGCTTTACTTACCTTGTCCCCGGGATCCTGCGATGTCCCCCGCTGTGTCCGTGGGCTCCGTCCTCCTCCCGAAGCCTCTCCGTGCCAGGCTCCGTTCCCTGCGAGCGTCGCGATGCACGGGGGCGGAGCCTGGCGGCAAATTCAAAAAAATGTAAAAACCATAACACATACAGTACTGTAAACTTACAGATTACCTATGAAATGATTTCACATCCCTTTTGTCCCCAGTGCTTTTTCCTGTGCCCTGCATGCAGTTTTATATTATATATACTGTTCTTTCTGCCTGGAAACTGGAGATTGTCCATAGCAACCAAAAAGTGTCCCTTTACGTCAAAAGTGGCTTTAGACCAGCTAGAAAACAGCGATAGTAAATTAGAACACTTGCAGAATTGAGCGATAGTGAATCGTGGGAAAATTTATTTTATTATTATTTATTTATTTATTTTTTAATTATTTATTTTTATTTATTATATTATAATTTATGTTTTTGTGTTTCAAACTTTATCATACCCGGGATATCTACTAGACTCTTGTTTGGACAGATTTAAGTGTGTTATTGTTAAGAATTACAGACCTACAACATAAAACGCCAAATTTCAATGCAAAATAATTGTACCGCTTTCAGCACCTAAAATCCGAAAGAATTTTTAATAAACATTTGATGGAAAAAAAAAAAAAAATCCGAAAGAATCATACCGCCAGGGAGGTTAATGTAGGCTTACCTGTAGGTCAAAGTGGCCTGTCAGGGTTTACAACCACTTTAAGGGTGTCCTGGCCCTAACCCTCTTTCCCTTGCAAAATATAGAAAAGGACTGGTAAAAGAAATAAAACCTCTTTTGCATCCAAGAAGTGTCTGGCACCCAATGACTTTCACCATCTGTGCATCCACTATGCCTCACAACCCACCACATATTGAAGGATGTCAGCGGTCTGTGGCCTCAAAGGTTCTCATTAGACTGGAAGAGGTCAGAGATTCTGCTACATACTTAAAGTGGTGTTCCGCCCCCCCCCCCCCCCCAAAAATGCATGAATGTGCCTAAAAAAAATAAAGAAAACATTTGGAAAAAAAAAATTTTTTTTACTCACCTCTAAATGGCTGTTGCTAGGGGGTCCCTCGTAGTCTGCCTCCTTCAGTGCCTGGGCTGGTGACATCACTTCCCCTCGGCACAGGAAGGGCTCCGCTCTGCTCCCTCCCTCTTGTCAATCATCTGGGACCCATTACAGGTCCCAGGTGACTGAGCGGCCAATCACGGCGTGGGGCCCCGCTCGTGCATGCGCAGTGGGTTCCAGGCTGTGAAGCCACAGCCAAGCGCTCACAGTTGCAATGCAGACGCCGCCGAGCGGAGGGGGAGAGGAGGGGGGCTTCGATCCCCCGCATCGCTGGACCCCGGGACAGGTAAGTGTCCAATTAAAAGTCAGCAGCTGCAATATTTGTAGCTGCTGACTTTTAATTTTTTTTTAAAAATGGGAACTCCTCTTTAAATGAGCCACTGCTGTGCCCGAGAGCAGAGGATCCTTCCCTCCTCATTGGCCAATTGCAGCCAGTGAGGAGGGAGCGGGGGCGGGGCTGCTTCAACGAACACACAGATCCAGGTTGGGAGCGCCGATGGGGGACCCCAGAAGAGGAAAATTGGAGGCGCTCTGTGAAAAAACATTACAGAGCTGCTAAAACATAACTTGTTTATTACAGGATTACAATCCCCTGAAAGTAAAATAACAAAGTGTAGCGCTAGGAATAGAAGAGCTCCAATACAACTCAAGCAAATATCAAAACTGACAATAAAATGATAAGATATATAAATGATGGTGTGCAGAGTTATGTACAATATGTGTATAGTGAGAATAGAAATCTGCAACTCAATGGAATAAGTCCAGGAATGAAGGTGGATAGAAATCTGTTCCCAGTCAAGTGCAGTAAATCTTGCAGGTAGTGAATATATATATATACTCGTGAAAAAAACCACCACTGGATGAAGGGAAGGCGTACCGGATAGTTTGAACACACTAAGGGCATACTAAGGGCACACTAAGGGCATACTAAGGGCATACTAAGGGCACACTAAGGGCACACTAAGGGCATACTAAGGGCACACTAAGGGCACACTAAGGGCATACTAAGGGCACACTAAGGGCATACTAAGGGCACACTAAGGGCATACTAAGGGCACACTAAGGGCATACTAAGGGCACACTAAGGGCACACTAAGGGCATACTAAGGGAACACTAAGGGCATACTAAGGGCACACTAAGGGCATACTAAGGGCACACTAAGGGCATACTAAGGGCACACTAAGGGCACACTAAGGGCACACTAAGGGCATACTAAGGGCACACTAAGGGCACACTAAGGGCATACTAAGGGCACACTAAGGGCATACTAAAGGCACACTAAGGGCACACTAAGGGCACACTAAGGGCACACTAAGGGCATACTAAGGGCACACTAAGGGCACACTAAGGGCATACTAAGGGCATACTAAGGGCACACTAAGGGCATACTAAGGGCACACTAAGGGCATACTAAGGGCACACTAAGGGCACACTAAGGGCATACTAAGGGCACACTAAGGGCATACTAAGGGCACACTAAGGGCACACTAAGGGCACACTAAGGGCATACTAAGGGCACACTAAGGGCACACTAAGGTCATACTAAGGGCACACTAAGGGCATACTAAGGGCACACTAAGGGCACACTAAGGGCACACTAAGGGCATACTAAGCGCATACTAAGGGCACACTAAGGGAATACTAAGGGCATACAAAGGGCATACTAAGGGCACACTAAGGGCATACTAAGGGCACACTAAGGGCATACTAAGGGCACACTAAGGGCACACTAAGGGCATACTAAGGCATACTAAGGGCACACTAAGGGCACACTAAGGGCATACTAAGGCATACTAAGGGCACACTAAGGGCACACTAAGGGCACACTAAGGGCATACTAAGGGCACACTAAGGGCACACTAAGGGCATACTAAGGGCACACTAAGGGCATACTAAGGGCACACTAAGGGCACACTAAGGGCATACTAAGGGCACACTAAGGGCATACTAAGGGCACACTAAGGGCACACTAAGGGCACACTAAGGGCATACTAAGGGCACACTAAGGGCACACTAAGGGCATACTAAGGGCACACTAAGGGCACACTAAGGGCACACTAAGGGCACACTAAGGGCATACGCTCTGTGTGTCAAACAAGCTTGTTCTGAAATGGATGAACCATAAGTAGATGCCGTCAGACAGACGCATGCGGGTGACAGCCGAGTAGAATCATGGGGGGAAAGGAACCACAGGCACATCAACCGCTCAAAGATCCAAAGACATGGAGAGTATTGGAAAGGAAAAGAAAAGGGACCATAAAACAGAAGTATATTTATTAAGATGAAAAACCACTCACATGAGTATAGGAGGTAAAAACAGCCCCATAGACTAACACAGGAGCCTGCACACAGCTCCACCCACATAACCTACCATCCAACCACAGCGCCCATGTCAATGGGTCCCAACACCCCCCTTCCCCCCCGCCACACACACACACCCATCCCCACACCCCCCTTCCCCCCCACACACATCCCCTCCCCCAACACCCCCATCCCCCCCCCACACACACACACACCCCCATTCCCCCCACACACACATCCCCTCCCCAACACCCCCATCCCCCCACACACACACACACCCTCCCCCAACACCCCTCCCCCCCCACACACACATCCCCTCCCCCAACACCCCCATCCCTCCCACACACACACCCATTCCCCCCCACACACACATCCCCTCCCCCAACACCCCATCCCCCCACACACACACCCCCTCCCCCAACACCCCCTCCCCCCCCCACACCCCCCCTCCCCCAACACCTCTCCCCCCACACACACATCCCCTCCCCCAACACCCCCATTCCCCCCCACACATACACCCCCTCCCCCAACACCCCCCTTCCCCCCCACACACACACCCCCTCCCCCAACACCCCTCCCCCCCCACACACACACCCTCCCCCAACACCCCTCCCCCCACACACACATCCCCTCCCCCAACACCCCTCCCCCCACACACACATCCCCTCCCCCAACACCCCTCCCCCCCCACACACACCCCCCTCCCCTAACACCCCTCCCCCCCCCACACACACACCCTCCCCCAACACCCCCCTCCCC
Source organism: Lithobates septentrionalis (assembly GCA_037952835.1). Classification (NCBI taxonomy): domain Eukaryota; kingdom Metazoa; phylum Chordata; class Amphibia; order Anura; family Ranidae; genus Lithobates; species Lithobates septentrionalis. The sequence continues at coordinate 159,151 of JBBDGP010002471.1, read as the reverse complement.
CAACACCCCTCCCCCCCACACACACCCCCTCCCCCAACACCCCCCTTCCCCCCCACACACACATCCCCTCCCCCAACACCCCATCCCCCCCGCACACACATCCCCTCCCCCCCCAACACCCCCCTTCCCCCCCACACACACATCCCCTCCCCCAACACCCCTCCCCCCACACACACATCCCCTCCCCCAACACCCCCCTTCCCCCCCACACACACCCCCCCTCCCCCAACACCCCCCTCCCCCCCCCCACACACACACCCTCCCCCAACACCCCCCTTCCCCCCCACACACACATCCCCTCCCCCAACACCGCTCTCCCCCCACACACACATCCCCTCCCCCAACACCCCTCCCCCCACACACACACCCTCCCCCAACACCCCTCCCCCCCCCACCACATCCATCCCCACACACCCCCTTCCCCCACACACACCCCCTCCCCCAACACCCCCCCTCCCCCCACATACACATCCCTTCCCCCACACACCCCCTTCCCCCCCACACACATCCCCTCCCCCAACACCCCCATTCCCCCCACACACCCCCCCTCCCCCCCCACACACATCCATCCCCACACACCCCCTTCCCCCCACGCACACACCCATCCCCACACATCCCCTCCCCCACACACACCCCCTCCCCCCACACACCCCCTCCCCCCACACACCCCCTCCCCCCACACACACCCCCTCCCCCCACACACCCCCCCTCCCCCCACATACACACCCTCTCCCCCCACACAGCTTTATGTATTATTCCATAGGATTTCGTCTGTTGGATTTGGGAGGAATTGTGGAGTTTGTTCGCTGATAACGATTTTAGTAAATTTTTGTGAAAATATTGTGTTGATATTTTCCAGGTAGGCTGTATGGGGGATGGTGGGATTTCTGTGTGGACACTGATGGGGTCACTACACCCCAATATCTATATACAGTCATATACTGTCCAATGGGCGTGTCCACAGACCCCGCCCACATCACCTGTTCATGCTCCGCCCCGGGCCCCAAGTCTTCCAGTCTGTGTGATGTTCTCCCCCTGCTGGACACTTCGGGGAAAGCTCAGGACCGCGCCGACGATCGGAAAATGTGAAGAAATCCATCGAATAAGATAAATGATGAAATCGTTTTACAAGATGCCGCCATTACCCAGAATCCCCCAAATCAGTCTCTGAGATAGGAAATCCTAATCATGTGATTGTAATGATGGTGACCCCTTCGTGTCGGTCAGCAATCGTCATGAAAGCGTTCGGTGTACTCCGGATATTAACCCCCGCTACACGAGCAGAGCGCCTCCAATTGGTCAAAATCACTTTCCCCTTTAATTGGGATTGCGATGGTCGTCTCTCCTCCTCCTGCCCAGTTGGGTTCATTCCTTGGAACGCGGAATCACAACGAACGAAGTAGAACCGTCAATGTGAAGATTGGTGAAAACATGCCCTAAAATTTCACTAAATCCAGAACAAACGCGGATACAACAGATACTGAGCGATCGGCTTCACCTCTGGATGTTGGATGTGAGCTGGTTGGCGGAACGTCCGATCGTTTGTACTACGATCCATCGGACAATTGTTGTCGGACTTTCCCCCAACAAATGTTGGATGGCAGGTTCTCATATTTTCCGCCAACAAATGTGTGTTGTCAGATTTTCCGATCGTGTGTACACAAGTCTGTCGGACAAACGTCCAAAGTACAAACACGCATGCTCGGAAGCAAGGACGAGCCGGAAGCGATCGGTCTTGTAAACGAGCGATCGTAATGGAGAATTAACATTGGTGAGGCGGCAGATTGTGAAATGTGGAGACGCAGCGCACAATTCTCTTCTTCTATACGGGATGATAATGAAGACGCTTTGCTGGTGATAATGATGATTATGGCAAATGAGTTTTCAAAGGCTTTTTATTTTCTGGTGATTTTAAGAATAATATTTTTATGTTTTTTGTTTTTTTTATTTGGCTAAATTCCCACAACACCCTTATTATCCCGGAGTTTATAAGATCAAAGATACAATAATGATGTTATTAATGTCACTTTGTATTATATAAAATATAACTGCCGATTCCCAAACTGTCACTGGAAGTAAAACATAAAGCCGAATATTATTCTCCACAATTCTTTTATTGTGTATTAAAAAAAAAACAATTAGACATGAAACCAAAAAGTACATTCTATGCATCCAAAAATATAGAAAATATACCAAATCATTATTATTATTCAACCCAAATAATGTCAAAGCAAAAACTCCGAGGCCAATAATAAATAACACGTTATCTCCTCCGATTCCACAACATTGACGAACCGCCGTTCAGAAACAAACGGAAAAACGCGAAAAGGAAAACGCGAAAAAAAAGCGCGAATCAACACTCACCAAACTTCTACTAACACGAAATTAGCAGAAAGAGCCCAAAGGGTGGCGCTAAAGAGCTGAAAAACCACATACTACATCACTACGTTTGTAATTGTTGGCCAACAATTGTGTGGCCGTGTGTATGCAAGACAAGTTTGGGCCAACGCCCTTCGAACAAAATTCCGAGGTTTTGTTGGCCAACAATCCGATCGTGTGTACGAGGCTTAAAGAGTCATTGCTGCCAGATGTAGAGTTATTTCTTGGGGCTGAATGTAATTGGTGTCAATGCAGCCGGCGCCATACTGGAGACCAGCTGGGGAGCCGCCATTTAGTTGGGGTCCAACTGAGCTGATACTGAAACCACCCTATTATTATTATTATTATTAGTAGTAGTAAAATACAACACTGGCTTCCTCATGGTCCCCAACCAATACCAAATACTCCCATCCATCCCTAAATGAAGAAATGGGCTCCAATAACACCCTTCCATATCATAACCCATCAGATAGATGAACCCTTAGATAGTATGTGGGGGGTGCCAAGCTGAAAATATTCTTAAACTTTTATACTAATACACAGAGATAGAGATCAGACGATTAGTCACATCAAATGAATAAAAATACAACAATGGCACCAGCAAATGTATGAACCCCAAATAACTATAAACATGAAACACTGCCACCCACTGGTGTTCTATATTATAACACGTCATTCCAATCATAGAGAGGAACCTACAAATTATTAAACCTAATGGTCTCTGTTCTCGGCCTCCTGCACCCATGGTCTCTGCTCCCGGCCTCCTGTACCCATGGTCTCTGTTCCTGGCCTCCTGTACCCATGGTCTCTGTTCCTGGCCTCCTGCACCCATGGTCTCTGTTCCTGGCCTCCTGTACCCATGATCTCTGTTCCTGGCCTCCTGTACCCATGGTCTCTGTTCCTGGCCTCCTGTACCCATGGTCTCTGTTCCTGGCCTCCTGTACCCATGATCTCTGTTCCTGGCCTCCTGTACCCATGGTCTCTGTTCCTGGCCTCCTGCACCCATAGTCAATGTTATTGGCCTCCTGTACCCATGGTCTCTGTTCCTGGCCTCCTGCACCCATAGTCAATGTTATTGGCCTCCTGTACCCATGATCTCTGTTCCTGGCCTCCTGTACCCATGGTCTCTGTTCTCGGCCTTCTGTACCCATGGTCTATGTTCTCTGCCTCCTGCACCCATGGTCTCTGTTCTCGGCCTCCTGTACCCATGGTTTCTGTTCCTGGCCTCCTGCACCCATGGTCTCTGTTCTCGGCCTCCTGTACCCATGGTTTCTGTTCTCGGCCTCCTGCACCCATAGTCAATGTTATTGGCCTCCTGCACCCATGGTCTCTGTTCTCGGCCTCCTGCACCCATGGTCTCTGTTCTCGGCCTCCTGTACCCATGGTCTCTGTTCTCGGCCTCCTGTACCCATGGTCTCTGTTCCTGGCCTCCTGTACCCATGATCTCTGTTCCTGGTCTCCTGTACCCATGGTCTCTGTTCCTGGCCTCCTGCACCCATAGTCAATGTTATTGGCCTCCTGCACCCATGGTCTCTGTTCTCGGCCTCCTGCACCCATAGTCAATGTTATTGGCCTCCTGCACCCATGGTCTCTGTTCCTGGCCTCCTGTACCCATGGTCTCTGTTCTCGGCCTCCTGTACCCATGGTCTCTGTTCTCGGCCTCCTGTACCCATGGTTTCTGTTCCTGGCCTCCTGCACCCATGGTCTCTGTTCTCGGCCTCCTGTACCCATGGTCTCTGTTCCTGGCCTCCTGTACCCATGGTCTCTGTTCTCGGCCTCCTGTACCCATGGTCTCTGTTCTCGGCCTCCTGTACCCATGGTTTCTGTTCTCGGCCTCCTGCACCCATAGTCAATGTTATTGGCCTCCTGCACCCATGGTCTCTGTTCTCGGCCTCCTGCACCCATGGTCTCTGTTCTCGGCCTCCTGTACCCATGGTCTCTGTTCTCGGCCTCCTGTACCCATGGTCTCTGTTCCTGGCCTCCTGTACCCATGGTCTCTGTTCCTGGCCTCCTGCACCCATAGTCAATGTTATTGGCCTCCTGCACCCATGGTCTCTGTTCCTGGCCTCCTGCACCCATAGTCAATGTTATTGGCCTCCTGCACCCATGGTCTCTGTTCCTGCCCTCCTGTACCCATGGTCTCTGTTCCTGGCCTCCTGTACCCATGGTCTCTGTTCTCGGCCTTCTGTACCCATGGTCTATGTTCTCTGCCTCCTGCACCCATGGTCTCTGTTCTCGGCCTCCTGTACCCATGGTCTCTGTTCCTGGCCTCCTGTACCCATGGTCTCTGTTCCTGGCCTCCTGTACCCATGGTCTCTGTTCCTGGCCTCCTGTACCCATGGTCTCTGTTCCTGGCCTCCTGTACCCATGGTCTCTGTTCCTGGCCTCCTGCACCCATGGTCTCTGTTCCTGGCCTCCTGTACCCATGGTCTCTGTTCCTGGCCTCCTGTACCCATGATCTCTGTTCCTGGTCTCCTGTACCCATGGTCTCTGTTCCTGGCCTCCTGCACCCATAGTCAATGTTATTGGCCTCCTGCACCCATGGTCTCTGTTCCTGGCCTCCTGTACCCATGGTCTCTGTTCTCTGCCTCCTGCACCCATGGTCTCTGTTCTCGGCCTCCTGTACCCATGGTTTCTGTTCCTGGCCTCCTGTACCCATGGTTTCTGTTCCTGGCCTCCTGCACCCATGGTCTCTGTTCTCGGCCTCCTGTACCCATGGTCTCTGTTCCTGGCCTCCTGTACCTATGGTCTCTGTTCTCGGCCTCCTGTACCCATGGTCTCTGTTCTCGGCCTCCTGTACCCATGGTTTCTGTTCTCGGCCTCCTGCACCCATAGTCAATGTTATTGGCCTCCTGCACCCATGGTCTCTGTTCTCGGCCTCCTGCACCCATGGTCTCTGTTCTCGGCCTCCTGTACCCATGGTCTCTGTTCTCGGCCTCCTGTACCCATGGTCTCTGTTCCTGGCCTCCTGTACCCATGGTCTCTGTTCCTGGCCTCCTGTACCCATGGTCTCTGTTCCGGGCCTCCTGCACCCATGGTCTCTGTTCCTGGCCTCCTGTACCCATGGTCTCTGTTCCTGGCCTCCTGTACCCATGATCTCTGTTCCTGGCCTCCTGTACCCATTGTCTCTGTTCCTGGCCTCCTGCACCCATAGTCAATGTTATTGGCCTCCTGCACCCATGGTCTCTGTTCCTGGCCTCCTGCACCCATAGTCAATCTTATTGGCCTCCTGCACCCATGGTCTCTGTTCCTGGCCTCCTGTACCCATGGTTTCTATTCCTGGCCTCCTGTACCCATGGTCTCTGTTCTCGGCCTTCTGTACCCATGGTCTATGTTCTCTGCCTCCTGCACCCATGGTCTCTGTTCTCGGCCTCCTGTACCCATGGTTTCTATTCCTGGCCTCCTGTACCCATGGTTTCTGTTCCTGGCCTCCTGTACCCATGGTCTCTGTTCCTGGCCTCCTGTACCCATGGTCTCTGTTCTCGGCCTCCTGCACCCATGGTCTCTGTTCTCGGCCTCCTGTACCCATGGTTTCTGTTCTCAGCCTCCTTCACCCATGGTCTCTGTTCCTGGCCTCCTGTACCCATGGTCTCTGTTCCTGGCCTCCTGCACCCATAGTCAATGTTATTGGCCTCCTGCACCCATGGTCTCTGTTCTCGGCCTCCTGTACCCATGGTCTCTGTTCCTGGCCTCCTGCACCCATAGTCAATGTTATTGGCCTCCTGCACCCATGGTCTCTGTTCTCGGCCTCCTGCACCTATGGTCTCTGTTCTCGGCCTCCTGTACCCATGGTCTCTGTTCTCGGCCCTCTGTACCCATGGTCTCTGTTCTTGGCCTCCTGCACCCATGGTCTCTGTTCCTGGCCTCCTGCACCCATAGTCAATGTTATTGGCCTCCTGCACCCATGGTCTCTCTTCTCTGCCTCCTGTACCCATGGTCTCTGCTCCCGGCCTCCTGCACCCATGGTCTCTGTTCTCGGCCTCCTGTACCCATGGTCTCTGCTCCCGGCCTCCTGCATCCATGGTCTCTGTTCTCGGCCTCCTGTACCCATGGTCTCTGCTCCTGGCCTCCTGCACCCATGGTCTCTGTTCCAGGCCTCCTGTACCCATGGTCTCTGTTCTCGGCCTCCTGTACCCATGGTCTCTGTTCCTGGCCTCCTGTACCCATGGTCTCTGTTCCAGGCCTCCTGTACCCATGGTCTCTGTTCTTGGCCTCCTGTACCCATGGTCTCTGTTCCTGGCCTCCTGCACCCATAGTCAATGTTATTGGCCTCCTGCACCCATGGTCTCTGTTCCTGGCCTCCTGTACCCATGGTCTCTGTTCCTGGCCTCCTACACCCACGGTCTCTGTTCTCGGCCTTCTGTACCCATGGTCTCTGTTCTCTGCCTCCTGCACCCATGGTCTCTGTTCTCGGCCTCCTGTACCCATGGTTTCTGTTCCTGGCCTCCTGTACCCACGGTTTCTGTTCCTGGCCTCCTGTACCCATGGTTTCTGTTCCTGGCCTCCTGTACCCATGGTCTCTGTTCCTGGCCTCCTGTACCCATGGTCTCTGTTCCTGGCCTCCTGCACCCACGGTCTCTGTTCTCGGCCTTCTGTACCCATGGTCTCTGTTCTCTGCCTCCTGCACCCATGGTCTCTGTTCTCGGCCTCCTGTACCCATGGTCTCTGTTCCTGGCCTCCTGCACCCATGGTCTCTGTTCCTGGCCTTCTGCACCCATTGTCAATGTTATTGGCCTCCTGCACCCATGGTCTCTGTTCCTGGCCTCCTGTACCCATGGTCTCTGTTCTCGGCCTCCTGTACCCATGGTCTCTGTTCCTGGCCTCCTGTACCCATGGTCTCTGTTCCTGGCCTCCTGTACCCATGGTCTCTGTTCTCGGCCTCCTGTACCCATGGTCTCTGTTCCTGGCCTCCTGCACCCATAGTCAATGTTATTGGCCTCCTGCACCCATGGTCTCTGTTCCTGGCCTCCTACACCCATAGTCAATGTTATTGGCCTCCTGCACCCATGGTCTCTGTTCTCGGCCTCCTGAACCCATGGTCTCTGTTCTCGGCCTCCTGTACCCATGGTCTCTGTTCCTGGCCTCCTGTACCCATGGTCTCTGTTCCTGGCTTCCTGTACCCATGGTCTCTGTTCTCGGCCTCCTGTACCCATGGTCTCTGTTCCTGGCCTCCTGTACCCATGGTCTCTGCTCCCAGTCTCCTGCACCCATGGTCTCGGTTCTCGGCCTTCTGTACCCATGGTCTCTATTCTCGGCCTCCTGCACCCATGGTCTCTGTTCCTGGCCTCCTGTACCCATGGTTTCTGTTCCTGGCCTCCTGCACCCATTGTCTCTGTTCCTGGCCTCCTGCACCCATAGTCAATGTTATTGGCCTCCTGCACCCATGGTCTCTGTTCTCGGCCTCCTGAACCCATAGTCTCTGTTCCTGGCTTCCTGTACCCATGGTCTCTGTTCTCGGCCTCCTGTACCCATGGTCTCTGTTCCTGGCCTCCTGTACCCATGGTCTCTGTTCCTGGCCTCCTGTACCCATGGTCTCTGTTCTCGGCCTCCTGTACCCATGGTCTCTGTTCTCGGCCTCCTGCACCCATGGTCTCTGTTCCTGGCCTCCTGCACCCATAGTCAATGTTATTGGCCTCCTGCACCCATGGTCTCTGTTCTCGGCCTCCTGTACCCATGGTCTCTGTTCCTGGCTTCCTGTACCCATGGTCTCTGTTCTCGGCCTCCTGTACCCATGGTCTCTGCTCCCAGTCTCCTGCACCCATGGTCTCGGTTCTCGGCCTTCTGTACCCATGGTCTCTGTTCTCGGCCTCCTGCACCCATGGTCTCTGTTCTTGGCCTCCTGTACCCATAGTCAATGTTATTGGCCTCCTGCACCCATGGTCTCTGTTCTCGGCCTCCTGCACCCATGGTCTCTGTTCTCGGCCTCCTGCACCCATGGTCTCTGTTCTCGGCCTCCTGCACCCATGGTCTCTGTTCTCGGCCTCCTGTACCCATGGTCTCTGCTCCCGGCCTCCTGCACCCATGGTCTCTGTTCCTGGCCTCCTGTACCCATGGTCTCTGCTCCCGGCCCCCTGCACCCATGGTCTCTGTTCTCGGCCTCCTGTACCCATGGTCTCTGCTCCCGGCCCCCTGCACCCATGGTCTCTGTTCTCGGCCTCCTGTACCCATGGTCACTGCTCCCGGCCCCCTGCACCCATGGTCTCTGTTCTCGGCCTCCTGTACCCATGGTCTCTGTTCCCGGCCTCCTGTACCCATGGTCTCTGTTCTCAGCCTCCTGTACCCATGGTCTCTGTTCTCAGCCTCCTGCACCCATGGTCTCTGTTCTCGGCCTCCTGTACCCATGGTCTCTGCTCCCGGCCTCCTGTACCCATGGTCTCTGTTCTCAGCCTCCTGCACCCATGGTCTCTGTTCTCGGCCTCCTGTACCCATGGTCTCTGCTCCCGGCCTCCTGTACCCATGGTCTCTGTTCCTGGCCTCCTGCACCTATGGTCTCTGTTCTCGGCCTCCTGTACCCATGGTCACTGCTCCCGGCCCCCTGCACCCATGGTCTCTGTTCTCAGCCTCCTGTACCCATGGTCTCTGTTCTCAGCCTCCTGCACCCATGGTCTCTGTTCTCGGCCTCCTGTACCCATGGTCTCTGCTCCCGGCCTCCTGTACCCATGGTCTCTGTTCTCGGCCTCCTGCACCCATGGTCTCTGTTCTCGGCCTTCAGTACCCATGGTCTCTGTTCTCGGCCTCCTGTACCCATGGTCTCTGTTCCCGGCCTCCTGTACCCATGATCTCTGTTCCTGGCCTCCTTTACCCATGGTCTCTGTTCTCGGCCTCCTGTACCCATGGTCTCTGTTCCTGGCCTCCTGCACCGATGGTCTCTGTTCCTGGCCTCCTGTACACATGGTCTCTGTTCCTTTCCTCCTGTACCCATGGTCTCTGTTCCTGGCCTCCTGCACCCATGGTCTCTGTTCTCGGCCTCCTGTACCCATGGTTTCTGTTCCCGGCCTCCTGTACCCATGGTTTCTGTTCCTGGCCTCCTGCACCCATAGTCATTGTTATTGGCCTCCTGCACCCATGGTCTCTGTTCCTGGCCTCCTGCACCCATGGTCTCTGTTCCTGGCCTCCTGCACCCATAGTCAATGTTATTGGCCTCCTGCACCCATGGTCTCTGTTCCTTTCCTCCTGTACCCATGGTCTCTGTTCCTGGCCTCCTGTACCCATGGTCTCTGTTCTCGGCCTCCTGTACCCATGGTCTCTGTTCCTGGCCTCCTTCACCCATAGTCAATGTTATTGGCATCCTGCACCCATGGTCTCTGTTCTCGGCCTCCTGCACCTATGGTCTCTGTTCTCTGCCTTCTGTACCCATGGTCTCTGTTCTTGGCCTCCTGTACCCATGGTCTCTGTTCCTGGCCTCCTGAACCCATAGTCAATGTTATTGGCCTCCTGCACCCATGGTCTCTGTTCTCGGCCTCCTGCACCCATGGTCTCTAGTCTCGGCCTCCTGTACCCATGGTCTCTGTTCTCGGCCTCCTGTACCCATGGTCTCTGTTCTCGGCCTCCTGCACCCATGGTCTCTGTTCTCGACCTCCTGTACCCATGGTCTCTGTTCCTGACCTCCTGCACCCATAGTCAATGTTATTGGCCTCCTGCACCCATGGTCTATCTTCTCTGCCTCCTGTACCCATGGTCTCTGCTCCCGGCCTCCTGTACCCATGGTCTCTGCTCCCGGCCTCCTGCACCCATGGTCTCTGTTCTCGGCCTCCTGTACCCATGGTCTCTGCTCCCGGCCTCCTGCATCCATGGTCTCTGTTCTCGGCCTCCTGTACCCATGGTCTCTGCTCCTGGCCTCCTGTACCCATGGTCTCTGTTCCAGGCCTCCTGTACCCATGGTCTCTGTTCTTGGCCTCCTGTACCCATGGTCTCTGTTCCTGGCCTCCTGTACCCATGGTCTCTGTTCTCGGCCTCCTGTACCCATGGTCTCTGTTCCTGGCCTCCTGTACCCATGGTCTCTGTTCCAGGCCTCCTGTACCCATGGTCTCTGTTCTCGGCCTCCTGTACCCATGGTCTCTGTTCCAGGCCTCCTGTACCCATGGTCTCTGTTCTTGGCCTCCTGTACCCATGGTCTCTGTTCCTGGCCTCCTGCACCCATAGTCAATGTTATTGGCCTCCTGTACCCATGGTCTCTGTTCTTGGCCTCCTGTACCCATGGTCTCTGTTCCTGGCCTCCTGCACCCATAGTCAATGTTATTGGCCTCCTGCACCCATGGTCTCTGTTCCTGGCCTCCTGCACCCATAGTCAATGTTATTGGCCTCCTGCACCCATGGTCTCTGTTCCTGGCCTCCTGTACCCATGGTCTCTATTCCTGGCCTCCTGTACCCATGGTCTCTGTTCTCGGCCTCCTGTACCCATGGTCTCTGTTCCTGGCCTCCTGTACCCATGGTCTCTGTTCCTGGCCTCCTGTACCCATGGTCTCTGTTCTCGGCCTCCTGTACCCATGGTCTCTGTTCTCGGCCTCCTGCACCCATGGTCTCTGTTCCTGGCCTCCTGTACCCATGGTTTCTGTTCCTGGCCTCCTGCACCCATGGTCTCTGTTCCTGGCCTCCTGTACCCATGGTCTCTGTTCTCGGCCTCCTGTACCCATGGTCTCTGTTCCTGGCCTCCTGCACCCATAGTCAATGTTATTGGTCTCCTGTACCGAAGGTCTCTGTTCTCGGCCTCCTGCACCCATGGTCTCTGTTCTCGGCCTTCAGTACCCATGGTCTCTGTTCTCGGCCTCCTGTACCCATGGTCTCTGCTCCCGGCCTCCTGCACCCATGGTCTCTGTTCTCGGCCTCCTGCACCCATGGTCTCTGTTCTCGGCCTCCTGCACCCATGGTCTCTGTTCTCGGCCTCCTGTACCCATGGTCTCTGCTCCCGGCCTCCTGCACCCATGGTCTCTGTTCTCGGCCTCCTGTACCCATGGTCACTGCTCCCGGCCCCCTGCACCCATGGTCTCTGTTCTCGGCCTCCTGTACCCATGGTCTCTGTTCTCGGCCTCCTGTACCCATGGTCTCTGTTCTCAGCCTCCTGCACCCATGGTCTCTGTTCTCGGCCTCCTGTACCCATGGTCTCTGTTCCTGGCCTCCTGCACCCATAGTATATGTTATTGGCCTCCTGCACCCATGGTCGCTGTTCCTGGCCTCCTGTACCCATGGTCTCTGTTCTCGGCCTCCTTTACCCATGGTCTCTGTTCCTGGCCTCCTGCACCCATAGTCAATGTTATTGGCCTCCTGCACCCATGGTCTCTGTTCCTGGCCTCCTGCACCCATGGTCTCTGTTCCTGGCCTCCTGCACCCATAGTCAATGTTATTGGCCTCCTGCACCCATGGTCTCTGTTCCTGGCCTCCTGCACCCATGGTCTCTGTTCTCGGCCTTCTGTACCCATGGTCTCTGTTCTCTGCCTCCTGCACCCATGGTCTCTGTTCTCGGCCTCCTGTACCCATGGTTTCTGTTCCCGGCCTCCTGTACACATGGTTTCTGTTCCTAGCCTCCTGTACCCATGGTCTCTGTTCCTGGCCTCCTGTACCCATGGTCTCTGTTCCTGGCCTCCTGTACCCATGGTCTCTGTTCTCGGCCTCCTGTACCCATGGTCTCTGTTCCTGGCCTCCTGCACCCATAGTCAATGTTATTGGCCTCCTGTACCCAAGGTCTCTGTTCTCGGCCTCCTGCACCCATGGTCTCTGTTCTCGGCCTCCTGTACCCATGGTCTCTGTTCCTGGCCTCCTGTACCCATGGTCTCTGTTCCTGGCCTCCTGCACCCATGGTCTCTGTTCTCGGCCTCCTGTACCCATGGTCTCTGTTCTCTGCCTTCTGTACCCATGGTCTCTGTTCTTGGCCTCCTGTACCCATGGTCTCTGTTCCTGGCCTCCTGCACCCATGGTCTCTGTTCTCTGCCTTCTGTACCCATGGTCTCTGTTCTTGGCCTCCTGTACCCATGGTCTCTGTTAATGGCCTCCTGCACCCATAGTCAATGATATTGGCCTCCTGCACCCATGGTCTCTGTTCTCGGCCTCCTGTACCCATGGTCTCAGCTCCCGGCCTCCTGTACCCATGGTCTCTGTTCCTGGCCTCCTGTACCCATGGTCTCTGTTCTCGGCCTCCTGTACCCATGGTCTCTGCTCCCGGCCTCCTGTACCCATGGTCTCTGTTCCTGGCCTCCTGTACCCATGGTCTCTGTTCTCGGCCCCCTGTACCCATGGTCTCTGTTCCTGGCCTCCTGTACCCAAGGTCTCTGTTCTCGGCCTCCTGCACCCATGGTCTCTGTTCTCGGCCTCCTGTACCCATGGTCTCTGTTCTCGGCCTCCTGTACCCATGGTCTCTGTTCTCTGCCTTCTGTACCCATGGTTTCTGTTCTCGGCCTCCTGTACCCATGGTCTCTGTTCTCGGCCTCCTGTACCCATGGTCTCTGTTCTCTGCCTCCTGTACCCATGGTCTCTGTTCTCGGCCTTCTGTACCCATGGTCTCTGTTCCTGGCCTCCTGCACCCATAGTCAATGTTATTGGCCTCCTGCACCCATGGTCTCTGTTATCGGCCTCCTGCACCCATGGTCTCTGTTCTCGGCCTTCTGTACCCATGGTCTCTGTTCTTGGCCTCCTGTACCCATGGTCTCTGTTCCTGGCCTCCTGCACCCATAGTCAATGTTATTGGCCTCCTGCACCCATGGTCTCTGTTATCGGCCTCCTGCACCCATGGTCTCTGTTCTCGGCCTTCTGTACCCATGGTCTCTGTTCCTGGCCTCCTGTACCCATGGTCTCTGCTCCCGGCCCCCTGCACCCATGGTCTCTGTTCTCGGCCTCCTGTACCCATGGTCTCTGCTCCCGGCCCCCTGCACCCATGGTCTCTGTTCTCGGCCTCCTGTACCCATGGTCTCTGTTCCTGGCCTCCTTTACCCATGGTCTCTGTTCCTGGCCACCTGTACACATGGTCTCTGTTCCTTTCCTCCAGTACCCATGGTCTCTGTTCCTGGCCTCCTGCACCCATAGTCAATGTTATTGGCCTCCTGCACCCATGGTCTCTGTTCCTGGCCTCCTGTACCCATGGTCTCTGTTCCTGGCCTCCTGTACCCATGGTCTCTGTTCTCGGCCTCCTGTACCCATGGTCTCTGTTCCTGGCCTCCTGTACCCATGGTCTCTGTTCCTGGCCTCCTGTACCCATGGTCTCTGTTCTCGGCCTCCTGTACCCATGGTCTCTGTTCTCGGCCTCCTGCACCCATGGTCTCTGTTCCTGGCCTCCTGTACCCATGGTTTCTGTTCCTGGCCTCCTGCACCCATAGTCAATGTTATTGGCCTCCTGTACCGAAGGTCTCTGTTCTCGGCCTCCTGCACCCATGGTCTCTGTTCTCGGCCTCCTGCACCCATGGTCTCTGTTCTCGGCCTTCAGTACCCATGGTCTCTGTTCTCGGCCTCCTGTACCCATGGTCTCTGCTCCCAGCCTCCTGCACCCATGGTCTCTGTTCTCGGCCTCCTGCACCCATGGTCTCTGTTCTCGGCCTCCTGCACCCATGGTCTCTGTTCTCGGCCTCCTGTACCCATGGTCTCTGCTCCCGGCCTCCTGCACCCATGGTCTCTGTTCTCGGCCTCCTGTACCCATGGTCTCTGCTCCCAGTCTCCTGCACCCATGGTCTCTGTTCTCGGCCTCCTGCACCCATGGTCTCTGTTCTCGGCCTCCTGCACCCATGGTCTCTGTTCTCGGCCCCCTGCACCCATGGTCTCTGTTCTCGGCCTCCTGTACCCATGGTCTCTGTTCTCAGCCTCCTGCACCCATGGTCTCTGTTCTCGGCCTACTGTACCCATGGTCTCTGCTCCCGGCCTCCTGTACCCATGGCCTCTGTTCCTGGCCTCCTTTACCCATGGTCTCTGTTCTCGGCCTCCTGTACCCATGGTCTTTGTTCCTGGCCTCCTGCACCCATAGTATATGTTATTGGCCTCCTGCACCCATGGTCTCTGTTCCTGGCCTCCTGTACCCATGGTCTCTGTTCTCGGCCTCCTTTACCCATGGTCTCTGTTCCTGGCCTCCTGCACCCATAGTCAATGTTATTGGCCTCCTGCACCCATGGTCTCTGTTCCTGGCCTCCTGCACCCATGGTCTCTGTTCCTGGCCTCCTGCACCCATAGTCAATGTTATTGGCCTCCTGCACCCATGGTCTCTGTTCCTGGCCTCCTGCACCCATAGTCAATGTTATTGGCCTCCTGCACCCATGGTCTCTGTTCCTTTCCTCCTGCACCCATGGTCTCTGTTCTCGGCCTTCTGTACCCATGGTCTCTGTTCTCGGCCTCCTGCACCCATGGTCTCTGTTCTCGGCTTCCTGTACCCATGGTCTCTGTTCTCGGCCTCCTGTACCCATGGTCTCTGTTCTCGGCCTCCTGTACCCATGGTCTCTGTTCTTGGCCTCCTGTACCCATGGTCTCTGTTCCTGGCCTCCTGCACCCATAGTCAATGATATTGGCCTCCTGCACCCATGGTCTCTGTTCTCGGCCTCCTGTACCCATGGTCTCTGCTCCCGGCCTCCTGTACCCATGGTCTCTGTTCCTGGCCTCCTGCACCCATGGTCTCTGTTCCTGGCCTCCTGCACCCATAGTCAATGTTATTGGCCTCCTGCACCCATGGTCTCTGTTCTCGGCCTCCTGCACCCATGGTCTCTGTTCTCGGCCTTCTGTACCCATGGTCTCTGTTCTTGGCCTCCTGTACCCATGGTCTCTGTTCCTGGCCTCCTGCACCCATAGTTAATGTTATTGGCCTCCTGTACCCATGGTCTCTGCTCCCGGCCTCTTGCACCCAGGATCTCTGTTCTTGGCCTCCTGTACCCATGGTCTCTGTTCCTGGCCTCCTGTACCCATGGTCTCTGTTCCTGGCCTCCTGTACCCATGGTCTCTGTTCCTGGCCTCCTGCACCCATAGTCAATGTTATTGGCCTCCTGCACCCATGGTCTCTGTTCTCGGCCTCCTGCACCCATGGTCTCTGTTCTCGGCCTTCTGTACCCATGGTCTCTGTTCTTGGCCTCCTGTACCCATGGTCTCTGTTCCTGGCCTCCTGCACCCATAGTTAATGTTATTGGCCTCCTGTACCCATGGTCTCTGCTCCCGGCCTCCTGCACCCAGGATCTCTGTTCTTGGCCTCCTGTACCCATGGTCTCTGTTCCTGGCCTCCTGTACCCATGGTCTCTGCTCCCGGCCCCCTGCACCCATGGTCTCTGTTCTCGGCCTCCTGTACCCATGGTCTCTGCTCCCGGCCCCCTGCACCCATGGTCTCTGTTCTCGGCCTCCTGTACCCATGGTCTCTGTTCCTGGCC
The DNA here is from genome assembly GCA_037952835.1 of Lithobates septentrionalis. Classification (NCBI taxonomy): domain Eukaryota; kingdom Metazoa; phylum Chordata; class Amphibia; order Anura; family Ranidae; genus Lithobates; species Lithobates septentrionalis. The sequence continues at coordinate 143,453 of JBBDGP010002471.1, read as the reverse complement.
TCCTTTACCCATGGTCTCTGTTCCTGGCCTCCTGCACCCATGGTCTCTGTTCCTGGCCACCTGTACACATGGTCTCTGTTCCTTTCCTCCAGTACCCATGGTCTCTGTTCTCGGCCTTCTGTACCCATGGTCTCTGTTCTCTGCCTCCTGCACCCATGGTCTCTGTTCTCGGCCTTCTGTACCCATGGTCTCTGTTCTCTGCCTCCTGCACCCATGGTCTCTGTTCTCGGCCTCCTGTACCCATGGTTTCTGTTCCTGGCCTCCTGTACCCATGGTTTCTGTTCCTGGCCTCCTGCACCCATGGTCTCTGTTCCTGGCCTCCTGTACCCATGGTCTCTGTTCCTGGCCTCCTGTACCCATGGTCTCTGTTCTCGGCCTCCTGTACCCATGGTCTCTGTTCCTGGCCTCCTGTACCCATGGTCTCTGCTCCCAGCCTCCTGCACCCATGGTCTCTGTTCCTGGCCTCCTGCACCCATAGTCAATGTTATTGGCCTCCTGTACCGAAGGTCTCTGTTCTCGGCCTCCTGCACCCATGGTCTCTGTTCTTGGCCTCCTGTACCCATAGTCAATGTTATTGGCCTCCTGCACCCATGGTCTCTGTTCTCGGCCTCCTGCACCCATGGTCTCTGTTCTCGGCCTTCAGTACCCATGGTCTCTGTTCTCGGCCTCCTGTACCCATGGTCTCTGCTCCCGGCCTCCTGCACCCATGGTCTCTGTTCTCGGCCTCCTGCACCCATGGTCTCTGTTCTCGGCCTCCTGCACCCATGGTCTCTGTTCTCGGCCTCCTGTACCCATGGTCTCTGCTCCCGGCCTCCTGCACCCATGGTCTCTGTTCTCGGCCTCCTGTACCCATGGTCACTGCTCCCAGTCTCCTGCACCCATGGTCTCTGCTCCCAGTCTCCTGCACCCATGGTCTCTGTTCTCGGCCTCCTGTACCCATGGTCTCTGTTCTCGGCCTCCTGTACCCATGGTCACTGCTCCCGGCCCCCTGCACCCATGGTCTCTGTTCTCGGCCTCCTGTACCCATGGTCTCTGTTCTCAGCCTCCTGCACCCATGGTCTCTGTTCTCGGCCTCCTGTACCCATGGTCTCTGCTCCCGGCCTCCTGTACCCATGGCCTCTGTTCCTGGCCTCCTTTACCCATGGTCTCTGTTCTCGGCCTCCTGTACCCATGGTCTCTGTTCCTGGCCTCCTGCACCCATAGTATATGTTATTGGCCTCCTGCACCCATGGTCTCTGTTCCTGGCCTCCTGTACCCATGGTCTCTGTTCTCGGCCTCCTTTACCCATGGTCTCTGTTCCTGGCCTCCTGCACCCATAGTCAATGTTATTGGCCTCCTGCACCCATGGTCTCTGTTCCTGGCCTCCTGCACCCATGGTCTCTGTTCCTGGCCTCCTGCACCCATAGTCAATGTTATTGGCCTCCTGCACCCATGGTCTCTGTTCCTGGCCTCCTGCACCCATAGTCAATGTTATTGGCCTCCTGCACCCATGGTCTCTGTTCCTGGCCTCCTGCACCCATAGTCAATGTTATTGGCCTCCTGCACCCATGGTCTCTGTTCCTGGCCTCCTGCACCCATGGTCTCTGTTCCTGGCCTCCTGCACCCATAGTCAATGTTATTGGCCTCCTGCACCCATGGTCTCTGTTCCTGGCCTCCTGCACCCATAGTCAATGTTATTGGCCTCCTGCACCCATGGTCTCTGTTCTCGGCCTTCTGTACCCATGGTCTCTGTTCCTTTCCTCCTGCACCCATGGTCTCTGTTCTCGGCCTTCTGTACCCATGGTCTCTGTTCTCGGCCTCCTGCACCCATGGTCTCTGTTCTCGGCCTCCTGTACCCATGGTCTCTGTTCTCGGCCTCCTGTACCCATGGTCTCTGTTCTCTGCCTTCTGTACCCATGGTCTCTGTTCTTGGCCTCCTGTACCCATGGTCTCTGTTCCTGGCCTCCTGCACCCATAGTCAATGATATTGGCCTCCTGCACCCATGGTCTCTGTTCTCGGCCTCCTGTACCCATGGTCTCTGCTCCCGGCCTCCTGCACCCATTGTCTCTGCTCCCGGCCTCCTGTACCCATGGTCTCTGTTCCTGGCCTCCTGTACCCATGGTCTCTGTTCTCGGCCTCCTGTACCCATGGTCTCTGCTCCCGGCCTCCTGTACCCATGGTCTCTGTTCCTGGCCTCCTGTACCCATGGTCTCTGTTCCTGGCCTCCTGTACCCATAGTCAATGTTATTGGCCTCCTGCACCCATGGTCTCTGTTCCTGGCCTCCTGTACCCATGGTCTCTGTTCCTGGCCTCCTGCACCCATAGTCAATGTTATTGGCCTCCTGCACCCATGGTCTCTGTTCTCGGCCTCCTGCACCCATGGTCTCTGTTCTCGGCCTTCTGTACCCATGGTCTCTGTTCTTGGCCTCCTGTACCCATGGTCTCTGTTCCTGGCCTCCTGCACCCATAGTTAATGTTATTGGCCTCCTGTACCCATGGTCTCTGCTCCCGGCCTCCTGCACCCAGGATCTCTGTTCTTGGCCTCCTGTACCCATGGTCTCTGTTCCTGGCCTCCTGTACCCATGGTCTCTGCTCCCGGCCCCCTGCACCCATGATCTCTGTTCTCGGCCTCCTGTACCCATGGTCTCTGCTCCCGGCCCCCTGCACCCATGGTCTCTGTTCTCGGCCACCTGTACCCATGGTCTCTGTTCCTGGCCTCCTTTACCCATGGTCTCTGTTCCTGGCCTCCTGCACCCATGGTCTCTGTTCTCGGCCTCCTGTACCCATGGTCTCTGTTCCTGGCCTCCTGCACCCATGGTCTCTGTTCCTGGCCTCCTGTACACATGGTCTCTGTTCCTTTCCTCCAGTACCCATGGTCTCTGTTCCTGGCCTCCTGCACCCATGGTCTCTGTTCTCGGCCTTCTGTACCCATGGTCTCTGTTCTCGGCCTCCTGTACCCATGGTTTCTGTTCCTGGCCTCCTGTACCCATGGTTTCTGTTCCTGGCCTCCTGCACCCATGGTCTCTGTTCCTGGCCTCCTGTACCCATGGTCTCTGTTCCTGGCCTCCTGTACCCATGGTCTCTGTTCTCGGCCTCCTGTACCCATGGTCTCTGTTCCTGGCCTCCTGTACCCATGGTCTCTGCTCCCAGCCTCCTGCACCCATGGTCTCTGTTCCTGGCCTCCTGCACCCATAGTCAATGTTATTGGCCTCCTGCACCCATGGTCTCTGTTCTCGGCCTCCTGCACCTATGGTCTCTGTTCTCTGCCTTCTGTACCCATGGTCTCTGTTCTTGGCCTCCTGTACCCATGGTCTCTGTTCCTGGCCTCCTGCACCCATAGTCAATGTTATTGGCCTCCTGTACCCATGGTCTCTGCTCCCGGCCTCCTGTACCCATGGTCTCTGCTCCCGGCCTCCTGCACCCATGGTCTCTGCTCCCGGCCTCCTGTACCCATGGTCTCTGTTCCTGGCCTCCTGTACCCATGGTCTCTGTTCCTGGCCTCCTGTACCCATGATCTCTGTTCTCGGCCTCCTGTACCCATGGTCTCTGCTCCCGGCCTCCTGTACCCATGGTCTCTGTTCCTGGCCTCCTGTACCCATGGTCTCTGTTCCTGGCCTCCTGTACCCATGGTCTCTGTTCCCGGCTTCCTGTACCCATGGTCTCTGTTCCCGGCTTCCTGTACCCATGGTCTCTGTTCCTGGCCTCCTGCACCCATAGTCAATGTTATTGGCCTCCTGCACCCATGGTCTCTGTTCCTGGCCTCCTGTACCCATGGTCTCTGTTCCTGGCCTCCTGTACCCATGGTTTCTGTTCTCGGCCTCCTGTACCCATGGTCTCTGTTCCTGGCCTCCTGCACCCATAGTCAATGTTATTGGCCTCCTGCACCCATGGTCTCTGTTCTCAGCCTCCTGCACCCATGGTCTCTGTTCTCGGCCTCCTGCACCCATGGTCTCTGTTCTTGGCCTCCTGTACCCATGGTCTCTGTTCCTGGCCTCCTGCACCCATAGTCAATGTTATTGGCCTCCTGCACCCATGGTCTCTGTTCTCGGTCTCCTGTACCCATGGTCTCTGCTCCCGGCCTCCTGCACCCAGGATCTCTGTTCTTGGCCTCCTGTACCCATGGTCTCTTTTCCTGGCCTCCTGTACCCATGGTCTCTGCTCCCAGCCTCCTGCACCCATGGTCTCTGTTCTCGGCCTCCTGTACCCATGGTCTCTGCTCCCGGCCTCATGTACCCACGGTCTCTGTTACCGGCCTCCTGTACCCATGGCCTCTGTTCCCGGCCTCCTGTACCCATGGTCTCTGTTTACGGCCTCTTGTATCCATGGTCTCTGTTCCCGGCCTCCTGCACACATGGTCTGTGTTCCTGGCCTCTTGTACCCGCAGTCTCTGTTCCCGGCCTCCTGTACCCATGGTCTCTGTTCTCGGCCTCCTGTACCCACGGTCTCTGTTACCGGCCTCCTGTACCCATGGCCTCTGTTCCCGGCCTCCTGTACCCATGGTCTCTGTTTACGGCCTCTTGTATCCATGGTCTCTGTTCCTGGCCTCCTGCACCCATGGTCTCTGTTCCTGGCCTCTTGTACCCGCAGTCTCTGTTCCCGGCCTCCTGCACCCATGGTCTCTGTTCCTGGCCTCTTGTACCCGCAGTCTCTGTTCCCGGCCTCCTGTACCCATGGTCTCTGTTTACGGCCTTGTACCGGAACGTCACACACTCCGCTTGAGTGCTTTTGTCATAGACCACTTCCTGCCAGGCTGAATATAGATATCAGATATTCCAACCACTTACAAGCACAAAACAAGACAATACTTGTTTAGTTGATGAACATGGACTGTTTATTAGAACCAAAATACAAGTCTTATATACAGTAGAAGGGGAGGTCCTCCCTCCTGCTCATATTACTCCAACAATACACCTGTAATCAGAAACCTAATTAACATGAGCCAATTAACTAATCCCTTAAAGCAGCCGATGTGACTCCGTGTCCTGAGCATTGTATGATTAATCAGGACTTCACTACAGGTCAGACTTGTTGTCACCGAGCTTCACACAGTACATTATACATTATCATAAGTATAAACACAGAACTCCTTCTCACAATAGCAGGAGCTAGACTAGGAGTCGCCCGTCTCCTACATTGTACAAAGGCCAATGTGATCAGCTCTCTCTACTAACATGTTGAGTTCAGAATCAAACAAACCAAGAATAGTCTCTAGATATATCCAGGAGGTGTATGGGGAGCTGAAACAAGGGTTTCCCAACCTTTCCAAGGGATTCTGGGTTCCAAGGGCCCTCCTGTGACACGCCTCTTGTATCCATGGTCTCTGTTCCCGACCTCCTGTACCCATGGTCTCTGTTCCCGGCTTCCTGTACCCATGGTCTCTGTTCCCAGCCTCCTGTACCCATGGTCTCTGTTCTCAGCCTCCTGCACCCATGGTCTCTGTTCCCGGCCTCCTGTACCCATGGTCTCTGTTCCCGGCCTCCTGTACAAATGGTCTCTGTTCCCGGCCTCCTGTACCCATGGTCTCTGTTCCCGGCCTCCTGCACCCATGGTCTCTGTTCCTGGCTTCCTGTACCCATGGTCTCTGTTCCCGGCCTCCTGTACCCATGGTCTCTGTTCCCGGCCTCCTGTACCCATGGTCTCTGTTCCCGGCCTCCTGCACCCATGGTCTCTGTTCCCAGCCTCCTGTACCCATGGTCTCTGTTCCCGGCCTCCTGTACCCATGGTCTCTGTTCCCGGCCTCCTGTACCCATGGTCTCTGTTCCCGGCCTCCTGCACCCATGGTCTCTGTTCCCGGCTTCCTGTACCCATGGTCTCTGTTCCCGGCCTCCTGCACCCATGGTCTCTGTTCCCGGCTTCCTGTACCCATGGTCTCTGTTCCCGGCTTCCTGTACCCATGGTCTCTGTTCCCGGCTTCCTGTACCCATGGTCTATGTTCCTGGCCTCCTGTACCCATGGTCTCTGTTCTCAGCCTCCTGCACCCATGGTCTCTATTCTCAGCCTCCTGCACCCATGGTCTCTGTTCCCGGCTTCCTGTACCCATGGTCTCTGTTCCCGGCTTCCTGTACCCATGGTCTCTGTTCTCAGCCTCCTGCACCCATGGTCTCTGTTCCCGGCTTCCTGTACCCATGGTCTCTGTTCCCGGCCGCCTGTACCCATGGTCTCTGTTCCCGGCCTCCTGTACCCATGGTCTCTGTTCCCGGCCTCCTGCACCCATGGTCTCTGTTCCCGGCTTCCTGTACCCATGGTCTCTGTTCCCGGCCTCCTGTACCCATGGTCTCTGTTCCCGGCCTCCTGTACCCATGGTCTCTGTTCCCGGCCTCCTGTACCCATGGTCTCTGTTCCCGGCCTCCTGTACCCATGGTCTTTGTTCCCGGCTTCCTGTACCCATGGTCTCTGTTCTCGGCCTCCTGCACCCATGGTCTCTGTTCCCGGCTTCCTGTACCCATGGCCTCTGCTCCCGGCCTCCTGTACCCATGGTCTCTGTTCCCGGCCTCCTGTACCCATGGCCTCTGTTCCTGGCTTCCTGTACCCATGGCCTCTGTTCCTGGCTTCCTGTACCCATGGTCTCTGTTCCCGGCTTCCTGTACCCATGGCCTCTGTTCCCGGCCTCCTGTACCCATGGTCTCTGTTCCCGGCCTCCTGTACCCATGGTCTCTGTTCCCGGCCTCCTGTACCCATGGTCTCTGTTCCCGGCCTCCTGTACCCATGGTCTCTGTTCCTGGCCTCCTGTACCCATGGTCTCTGTTCCCGGCTTCCTGTACCCATGGTCTCTGTTCCCGGCTTCCTGTACCCATGGCCTCTGCTCCCGGCCTCCTGTACCCATGGTCTCTGTTCCCGGCCTCCTGTACCCATGGCCTCTGTTCCTGGCTTCCTGTACCCATGGTCTCTGTTCCTGGCCTCCTGTACCCATGGTCTCTGTTCCTGGCCTCCTGTACCCATGGTTTCTGTTCTCGGCCTCCTGTACCCATGGTCTCTGTTCCTGGCCTCCTGCACCCATAGTCAATGTTATTGGCCTCCTGCACCCATGGTCTCTGTTCTCAGCCTCCTGCACCCATGGTCTCTGTTCTCGGCCTTCTGTACCCATGGTCTCTGTTCTTGGCCTCCTGTACCCATGGTCTCTGTTCCTGGCCTCCTGCACCCATAGTCAATGTTATTGGCCTCCTGCACCCATGGTCTCTGTTCTCGGTCTCCTGTACCCATGGTCTCTGCTTCCGGCCTCCTGCACCCAGGATCTCTGTTCTTGGCCTCCTGTACCCATGGTCTCTGTTCCTGGCCTCCTGTACCCATGGTCTCTGCTCCCAGCCTCCTGCACCCATGGTCTCTGTTCTCGGCCTCCTGTACCCATGGTCTCTGCTCCCGGCCTCATGTACCCACGGTCTCTGTTACCAGCCTCCTGTACCCATGGCCTCTGTTCCCGGCCTCCTGTACCCATGGTCTCTGTTTACGGCCTCTTGTATCCATGGTCTCTGTTCCCGGCCTCCTGCACACATGGTCTGTGTTCCTGGCCTCTTGTACCCGCAGTCTCTGTTCCCGGCCTCCTGTACCCATGGTCTCTGTTCTCGGCCTCCTGTACCCACGGTCTCTGTTACCGGCCTCCTGTACCCATGGCCTCTGTTCCCGGCCTCCTGTACCCATGGTCTCTGTTTACGGCCTCTTGTATCCATGGTCTCTGTTCCTGGCCTCCTGCACCCATGGTCTCTGTTCCTGGCCTCTTGTACCCGCAGTCTCTGTTCCCGGCCTCCTGCACCCATGGTCTCTGTTCCTGGCCTCTTGTACCCGCAGTCTCTGTTCCCGGCCTCCTGCACCCATGGTCTCTGTTCCTGGCCTCTTGTACCCGCAGTCTCTGTTCCCGGCCTCCTGCACCCATGGTCTCTGTTCCTGGCCTCTTGTACCCGCAGTCTCTGTTCCCGGCCTCCTGCACCCATGGTCTCTGTTCCTGGCCTCTTGTACCCGCAGTCTCTGTTCCCGGCCTCCTGCACCCATGGTCTCTGTTTACGGCCTTGTAACGGAACGTCACACACTCCGCTTGAGTGCTTTTGTCATAGACCACTTCCTGCCAGGCTGAATATAGATATCAGATATTCCAACCACTCACAAGCACAAAACAAGACAATACTTGTTTAGTTGATGAACATGGACTGTTTATTAGAACCAAAATACAAGTCTTATATACAGTAGAAGGGGAGGTCCTCCCTCCTGCTCATATTACTCTAACAATACACCTGTAATCAGAAACCTAATTAACATGAGCCAATTAACTAATCCCTTAAAGCAGCCGATGTGACTCCGTGTCCTGAGCATTGTATGATTAATCAGGACTTCACTACAGGTCAGACTTGTTGTCACCGAGCTTCACACAGTACATTATACATTATCATAAGTATAAACACAGAACTCCTTCTCACAATAGCAGGAGCTAGACTAGGAGTCGCCCGTCTCCTACATTGTACAAAGGACAATGTGATCAGCTCTCTCTACTAACATGTTGAGTTCAGAATCAAACAAACCAAGAATAGTCTCTAGATATATCCAGGAGGTGTATGGGGAGCTGAAACAAGGGTTTCCCAACCTTTCCAAGGGATTCTGGGTTCCAAGGGCCCTCCTGTGACACGCCTCTTGTATCCATGGTCTCTGTTCCCGGCCTCCTGTACCCATGGTCTCTGTTCCCGGCCTCCTGTACCCATGGTCTCTGTTCTCAGCCTCCTGCACCCATGGTCTCTGTTCCCGGCCTCCTGTACCCATGATCTCTGTTCCCGGCCTCCTGTACCCATGGTCTCTGTTCCCGGCCTCCTGTACCCATGGTCTCTGTTCCCGGCCTCCTGCACCCATGGTCTCTGTTCCTGGCTTCCTGTACCCATGGTCTCTGTTCCCGGCTTCCTGTACCCATGGTCTCTGTTCCCGGCCTCCTGTACCCATGGTCTCTGTTCCCGGCCTCCTGTACCCATGGTCTCTGTTCCCGGCCTCCTGTACCCATGGTCTCTGTTCTCAGCCTCCTGCACCCATGGTCTCTGTTCCCGGCTTCCTGTACCCATGGTCTCTGTTCCCGGCTTCCTGTACCCATGGTCTCTGTTCTCAGCCTCCTGTACCCATGGTCTCTGTTCCCGGCTTCCTGTACCCATGGTCTCTGTTCCCGGCCTCCTGTACCCATGGTCTCTGTTCTCAGCCTCCTGCACCCATGGTCTCTGTTCCCGGCTTCCTGTACCCATGGTCTCTGTTCCCGGCTTCCTGTACCCATGGTCTCTGTTCCCGGCCTCCTGTACCCATGGTCTCTGTTCCCGGCTTCCTGTACCCATGGTCTCTGTTCCCGGCTTCCTGTACCCATGGTCTCTGTTCTCAGCCTCCTGTACCCATGGTCTCTGTTCCCGGCCTCCTGCACCCATGGTCTCTGTTCCCAGCCTCCTGTACCCATGGTCTCTGTTCCCGGCCTCCTGTACCCATGGTCTCTGTTCCCGGCCTCCTGTACCCATGGTCTCTGTTCCCGGCCTCCTGCACCCATGGTCTCTGTTCCCGGCTTCCTGTACCCATGGTCTCTGTTCCCGGCTTCCTGTACCCATGGTCTCTGTTCCCGGCCTCCTGTACCCATGGCCTCTGTTCCTGGCTTCCTGTACCCATGGTCTCTGTTCCCGGCTTCCTGTACCCATGGCCTCTCTTCCCGGCCTCCTGTACCCATGGTCTCTGTTCCCGGCCTCCTGTACCCATGGTCTCTGTTCCCGGCCTCCTGTACCCATGGTCTCTGTTCCCGGCCTCCTGTACCCATGGTCTCTATTCCTGGCCTCCTGTACCCATGGTCTCTGTTCCTGGCTTCCTGTACCCATGGCCTCTGCTCCCGACCTCCTGTACCCATGCTCTCTGTTCCCGGCCTCCTGTACCCATGGCCTCTGTTCCTGGCTTCCTGTACCCATGGTCTCTGTTCCCGGCTTCCTGTACCCATGGCCTCTGTTCCCGGCCTCCTGTACCCATGGTCTCTGTTCCCGGCCTCCTGTACCCATGGTCTCTGTTCCCGGCCTCCTGTACCCATGGTCTCTGTTCCCGGCCTCCTGTACCCATGGTCTCTGTTCCTGGCCTCCTGTACCCATGGTCTCTGTTCCCGGCTTCCTGCACCCATGGTCTCTGTTCCCGGCTTCCTATACCCATGGTCTCTGTTCCTGGCTTCCTGTACCCATGGTCTCTGTTCCCGGCTTCCTGTACCCATGGCCTCTGTTCCCGGCCTCCTGTACCCATGGTCTCTGTTCCCGGCCTCCTGTACCCATGGTCTCTGTTCCCGGCCTCCTGTACCCCTGGTCTCTGTTCCCGGCCTCCTGTACCCATGGTCTCTGTTCCCGGCCTCCTGTACCCATGGTCTCTGTTCCTGGCCTCCTGTACCCATGGTCTCTGTTCCCGGCTTCCTGTACCCATGGCCTCTGCTCCCAGCCTCCTGTACCCATGGTCTCTGTTCCCGGCCTCCTGTACCCATGGCCTCTGTTCCTGGCTTCCTGTACCCATGGTCTCTGTTCCCGGCTTCCTGTACCCATGGCCTCTGTTCCCGGCCTCCTGTACCCATGGTCTCTGTTCCCGGCCTCCTGTACCCATGGTCTCTGTTCCCGGCCTCCTGTACCCATGGTCTCTGTTCCCGGCTTCCTGTACCCATGGTCTCTGTTCCCGGCTTCCTGTACCCATGGCCTCTGTTCCCGGCCTCCTGTACCCATGGTCTCTGTTCCCGGCCTCCTGTACCCATGGTCTCTGTTCCCGGCCTCCTGTACCCCTGGTCTCTGTTCCCGGCCTCCTGTACCCATGGTCTCTGTTCCTGGCCTCCTGTACCCATGGTCTCTGTTCCCGGCTTCCTGTACCCATGGCCTCTGCTCCCAGCCTCCTGTACCCATGGTCTCTGTTCCCAGCTTCCTGTACCCATGGTCTCTGTTCCTGGCCTCCTGTACCCATGGTCTCTGTTCCCGGCTTCCTGTACCCATGGCCTCTGCTCCCAGCCTCCTGTACCCATGGTCTCTGTTCCCGGCCTCCTGTACCCATGGCCTCTGTTCCTGGCTTCCTGTACCCATGGTCTCTGTTCCCGGCTTCCTGTACCCATGGCCTCTGTTCCCGGCCTCCTGTACCCATGGTCTCTGTTCCCGGCCTCCTGTACCCATGGTCTCTGTTCCCGGCTTCCTGTACCCATGGCCTCTGTTCCCGGCCTCCTGTACCCATGGTCTCTGTTCCCGGCCTCCTGTACCCATGGTCTCTGTTCCCGGCTTCCTGTACCCATGGTCTCTGTTCCCGGCTTCCTGTACCCATGGTCTCTGTTCCCGGCCTCCTGTACCCATGGTCTCTGTTCCCGGCTTCCTGTACCCATGGCCTCTGTTCCCGGCCTCCTGTACCCATGGCCTCTGTTCCCGGCCTCCTGTACCCATGGTCTCTGTTCCCGGCCTCCTGTACCCATGGTCTCTGTTCCCGGCCTCCTGTACCCATGGTCTCTGTTCCCGGCTTCCTGCACCCATGGTCTCTGTTCCCGGCTTCCTGCACCCATGGTCTCTGTTCCCGGCTTCCTGTACCCATGGCCTCTGTTCTCAGCCTCCTGCACCTTTGTCAGAGTATCCAGGTGTCACTCTTCATCTGACCATTGTATCCAGATGTCACTTTTTTTTATATATTCATGGCTCTGCCTCACCTGCCTGCACGTCCCTGTAGTGGTATAGCAAAGATGTAGTAGAGGTGTAGTAGCCATGTAGTAGAGGGGTAGTAACCATGTAGTAGAGGTGTAGTAGAGGGGTAGTAACCATGTAGTAGAGGGGTAGTAGAGGTGTAGTAGCCATGTAGTAGAGGGGTAGTAGAGATGTAGTAGCGGTGTCTACCTCCTACGTGATTTCCAGCTTCCAGCTAAATGTAAAAAATATCTATACCTGTAATTCTTCTTTAAGATTTAACATGTACAAAACAGATTTACAGAACTTGAGTGACACCTGGATACCATGGACATATGAAGAGTGACACCTGAATAACATGGACAGATGAAGCAAGATACCTGGATACCATGGACATATGAAGAGTGACACCTGAATACCATGGACATATGAAGAGTGACACCTGAATACCATGGACAAATGAAGAGTGACACCTGAATACCATGGACATATGAAGAGTGACACCTGAATACCATGGACAAATGAAGAGTGACACCTGAATACCATGGACATATGAAGAGTGACACCTGAATACCATGGACAAATGAAGAGTGACACCTGAATACCATGGACAAATGAAGAGTGACACCTGGATACCATGGACATATGAAGAGTGACACCTGAATACCATGGACAAATGAAGAGTGACACCTGAATACCATGGACATATGAAGAGTGACACCTGAATACCATGGACAAATGAAGAGTGACACTTGAATACCATGGACATATGAAGAGTGACACCTGGATAACATGGACATATGAAGAGTGACACCTGAATAACATGGACAGGTGAAGAGTGACACCTGGATACCATGGGCATATGAAGAGTGACACCTGAATACCATGGATACATGAAGAGTAACACCTGGCTGCCATGGTCAGATGCAGAGTGACACCTGACTACCATGGTCATATGAAGAGTGACACCTGCATATCATGGACATATGAAGAATGACACCTGGATACCATGGTCAAATAAAGAGTGACACCTGGATACCAAGGACATATGAAGAGTGACACCTGAAAACCATGGACATATGAAGAGTGACACCTAGATACCATGGACAAATGAAGAGTGACACCTGGATACAATGGACATTTGAACAGGGATGCCTGTATACCATGGTCAGATGAAGAGTGACCTGGATACCATGGTCAGGTGAAGAATGGCACCTGGGAACCATGATCAGATGAAGAATGACACCTGGATACAAAGGGCATATGAACAGGGACACCTGTATACCATGGACAGATGAAGAGTGACACCGGGATACCATGATCAGATGGAAAGTTACACCTGGATACAATGGACATATGAAGAGTGACACCTGAAAACCATGGTCAGATGAAGAGTGACACCTGGATACCATGGTCAGATGAAGAGTGACACCTGGATTCCATGGTCAGATGAAGAGTGATACCTGGATTCCATGGACAGATAAAGAGTGACACCTGTATATATGGAATCCTGGGTCCCTTCTGTGATGTGGAGCAGCTCTACCTCAGTAAAGAATGTAAGACACGCCATCATATCGAAGTGAGAGTTCGACCATAAAACATTCCTAAATCCACAAATCTCCATCTCAGCCCTCAATGAATGAATATGGACAGGAAAATGGTGGAGGACGGAGGGTTTCTCAATGCCTCAATGTAGCTGGAATCCTTGGCTTTGCTTCCTATCGCTCCATCACATTGATAAATAACACTGCTGGCTGAGGCTTGAGCGCTTGATGAGTGACGCGCTCCTCGCTCACCAAAATCTCATCCAGCTAATATTTTGTTTTTCAATGAATGTTGCTTTAAGGCAGCAGAATGCCATTTGTGGTGATGAAGCCGTATGGTGAGTACAGTCATAGATCCATGGACTGACATACTGACACGTTCCCACATCATCCCCATATTTATCCAACTGTTCCATCTGATGGATGAACCGTGTCCGAGAGGCGTGGAAATGAGGAAGAATGTCCGAGAGCCTCCAGGAATCCCAGAGTCATGTGACGTCCATCCGTTCTTTATTAATATATTACTGTCCGTGCGTTACCATTATGTGACACTAAACTCTCTGCATCCAGAACATGTCACCACCCCCAAAATATACCCTATACCTACCCTCACCCCCACACTGATCACCTCACCATCCCATAATAATGTCCTACCCTACCCCCACCCCCACACTGATCACCTCACCATCCCATAATAATGTCCTACCCTACCCCCACACTGAGCACCTCACCATCCCATAATAATGTCCTACCCTACCCCCACCCCCACACTGATCACCTCACCATCCCATAATAATGTCCTACCCTACCCCCACACTGATCACCTCACCATCCCATAATAATGTCCTACCCTACCCCCACCCTGATCACCTCACCATCCCATAATAATGTCCTACCCTACCCTCACCCCCACACTGAGCACCTCACCATCCCATAATAATGTCCTACCCTACCCCCACACTGATCACCTCACCATCCCATAATAATGTCCTACCCTACCCCCACACTGATCACCTCACCATCCCATAATAATGTCCTACCCTACCCCCACACTGATCACCTCACCATCCCATAATAATGTCCTACCCTACCCCCACACTGATCACCTCACCATCCCATAATAATGTCCTACCCTACCCCCACCCCCACACTGATCACCTCACCATCCCATAATAATGTCCTACCCTACCCTCACCCCCACACTGATCACCTCACCATCCCATAATAATGTCCTACCCTACCCCCACCCCCACCCCCACACTGATCACCTCACCATCCCATAATAATGTCCTACCCTACCCTCACCCTCACCCTGATCACCTCACCATCCCATAATAATGTCCTACCCTCACCCCCACACTGAGCACCTCACCATCCCATAATAATGTCCTACCCTACCCCCACCCCCACACTGATCACCTCACCATCCCATAATAATGTCCTACCCTACCCCCACCCCCACACTGATCACCTCACCATCCCATAATAATGTCCTACCCTACCCCCACCCCCACACTGATCACCTCACCATCCCATAATAATGTCCTACCCTCACCCCCACACTGATCACCTCACCATCCCATAATAATGTCCTACCCTACCCCCACCCCCACACTGATCACCTCACCATCCCATAATAATGTCCTACCCTACCCCCACACTGATCACCTCACCATCCCATAATAATGTCCTACCCTACCCCCACCCCCACACTGATCACCTCACCATCCCATAATAATGTCCTACCCTCACCCCCACACTGATCACCTCACCATCCCATAATAATGTCCTACCCTACCCCCACCCCCACACTGATCACCTCACCATCCCATAATAATGTCCTACCCTCACCCCCACACTGATCACCTCACCATCCCATAATAATGTCCTACCCTCACCCCCACACTGATCACCTCACCATCCCATAATAATGTCCTACCCTACCCCCACCCCCACACTGATCACCTCACCATCCCATAATAATGTCCTACCCTACCCCCACCCCCACACTGATCACCTCACCATCCCATAATAATGTCCTACCCTACCCTCACCCCCACACTGATCACCTCACCATCCCATAATAATGTCCTACCCTCACCCCCACACTGATCACCTCACCATCCCATAATAATGTCCTACCCTACCCCCACCCCCACACTGATCACCTCACCATCCCATAATAATGTCCTACCCTACCCCCACACTGATCACCTCACCATCCCATAATAATGTCCTACCCTACCCTCACCCCCACACTGATCACCTCACCATCCCATAATAATGTCCTACCCTACCCCCACCCCCACACTGATCACCTCACCATCCCATAATAATGTCCTACCCTACCCTCACCCCCACACTGATCACCTCACCATCCCATAATAATGTCCTACCCTACCCTCACCCCCACACTAAGCACCTCACCATCCCATAATAATGTCCTACCCTACCCCCACCCCCACACTGATCACCTCACCATCCCCATAATAATGTCCTACTGCCCATAGGGTGAGGGTACATCCGGTGGAGGGCAGCACCAAGATTGTTTGTGCACACAGTGTGAAGACACCAAGTATTTTATCTATCTATCTACATATGATAGATCGTCACGTTATGTATTGGATTGAATGAGGACATTGTGTGAAACACGAAGCACTTTATGTTTGGACGTTATTCGCACTTTATTAGACCATTTTGTTATTTTCAACTATAGTATAATTGTATGTGGATATCATATATTTTTATAATAGTTTTTATAATATTTATATATTTACTCATTGATTTAGCGCCCCACTAAATTGATTATATTTGCATTGTCACATTTATAGGAAGTGTGGGGATGTTGGGAGCTGCATTTATTGGTTTATTTATTTTTCAATTATAGCAGCTCACAAGGTTTTTACATTTATTCAAGCTTGATTGAGAAACACCAGTGGCCTTTCTATACTAGATGCTTACATGTTTCTGATTCTGGTGACTGTGGACACAGGAGGGGAGCACAAAGTGTTTTTCACAAAAGCACTTCTTGACACTAATACTCACAGCACGTGGGCTGCGAAATGCACGTGGGCTGCGAGTGGCGCCTGAACTGCTAATGGCACGTGGGCTGCGAGTGCAAGTGGACTGTGAGTACCTGTGTATTGTATTGTTGATATAGTATGTATAATAGTATAGTAGTGTCAGGAAGCTAGTTGTTAGGTTGGATATTAGTTTATTTTGGACAAGATATAATCCCCAATCCTCACTAAATTTAATAGGTACGATGCCCGGCGGGTGTGGAGAGGCGACTCTTTGTACATCTTGCCGCATGTATGCGTTCCTTGATCATCCGATCGAGGGCGAATACTGCTGTGCAAAATGTAAGCACATTGTTTCCCTGGAAGCCCAGGTTCTGAATCTGGGGAAGCAACTGTCAGTACTGAGAAGTCCCTCCATACTAAAGGTGAGCCAAGAACGTACACGGCAGGTGCCGGCAGGGGCCAGCACAGAGGGGGGTGGAGACAAAGAGGTGCCAGGAGGGGCCAGCACGGAGGCGGGTGGAGACAAAGAGGTGCAGGCAGGGGCCAGCACAGAGGCGGGTGGAGACAAAGAGGTGCAGGCAGGGGCCAGCACGGAGGCGGGTGGAGACAAAGAGGTGCAGGCAGGGGCCAGCACGGAGGCGGGTGGAGACAAAGAGGTGCAGGCAGGGGCCAGCACAGAGGCGGGTGGAGACAAAGAGGTGCAGGCAGGGGCCAGCACGGAGGCGGGTGGAGACAAAGAGGTGCAGGCAGGGGCCAGCACAGAGGCGGGTGGAGACAAAGAGGTGCAGGCAGGGGCCAGCACAGAGGCGGGTGGAGACAAAGAGGTGCAGGAGGGGCCAGCACAGAGGCGGGTGGAGACAAAGAGGTGCAGGCAGGGGCCAGCACAGAGGGGGGTGGAGACAAAGAGGTGCAGGAGGGGCCAGCACAGAGGCGGGTGGAGACAAAGAGGTGCCGGCACTAGCAAAGAGTAGATGGGTGACAGTCAGGAGGGGTAGAGGGGGAAGTGCCAGAGAGGCCGATCCAGGACTGGAGCATCCCAATAAGTACGCTCCATTGAGTGACATTGGTGAAACAGGTCAGGGACCAGCACTGCTGGAGATGAGGGACTCTCCTAGCTGCCAGGGGAAGAACTCCTCCAGTGAGAGTGGGGGGGCAGCAAAGGGAAAGGAAAGACAGATTCTGGTGGTAGGGGACTCAATTCTTAGAAGGACAGAGAGGGCAATCTGTAACCAAGACCTGAAGTGCCGAACAGTATGTTGTCTACCGGGCGCACGGGTTCGGCACATCACGGATCTTGTGGACAGATTACTGGGAGGGGCTGGGGAAGACCCGGCTGTCATGGTGCACGTTGGCACCAATGACAAAGTCAGAGGCAGATGGAGTGTCCTAAAGAACGATTTTAGGGACTTAGGAGCTAAATTGAGGAAAAGGACCTCCAAGGTAGTGTTCTCAGGAATACTACCGGTACATTGAGCCACACCAGAGAGGCAGAGGGAGATTAGGGAAGTAAACAAGTGGCTGAAGAGCTGGTGTAGTAAGGAGGGGTTTGGGTTCCTGGAGGACTGGGCCAACTTCTCAGTCGGTAACCGGTACTATAGAAGGGACGGACTGCACCTAAATGAGGAGGGTGCAGATCTGCTGGGAAGGAAGATGGCCAAAAAGTTAGAGGGGTTTTTAAACTAGGCGATGGGGGGAGGGTCCAGAGGTAGAGATAGTCAGCGCGGAAGATATTCCAGAGGGTAGTATTGGGGGCATTAGTGGTAGGTTAACCAAAGCACAAAAACACAAGGTGAGTATAGTAGCAAGTCCTAGTTGCAATCTCGAAACACCCAATACGAGGACAATATGCGACCGGTCTAAACTATGTGGCATGTTCACCAATGCCAGGAGCCTGGCGGACAAGATGGGTGAACTAGAGATACTGTTGTACGAGGAGGATTTGGATTTTGTGGGAATTTCAAAGACCTGGTTCAACAGCTCTCATGATTGGCTGGCAAACATTCAAGGGTATACCCTATACCGCAAGGATAGAGAGGGTAAAAAAGGGGGAGGGGTATGCCTATATATCAAGAATAATGTACAAGTGAGTGTGAGAGATGACATCACTGAGGGGGCTAGAGAGGAGGTGGAATCTTTATGGGTAGAGCTCCAAAGGGATGAAGCTAAGGGGAAAATAATACTGGGAGTATGCTATAGGCCCCCTAACCTGAGGGAGGAAGTGGAGACGGATCTCCTATCACAAATTGGATTAGCAGCAAGGATGGGAAGTGTTATCATAATGGGGGATTTTAATTATCCAGACATAGACTGGGCGGAGGGAACCGCGCATTCATTTAAGGCTCGCCAGTTCCTTAATGTCTTGCAGGACAATTTTATGGGTCAGATGGTAGACGCACCAACTAGAAATAAAACATTACTAGATCTACTGATTACCAACAATACAGACCTGATCACAGATGTGGAAATACGGGGCAATTTAGGGAACAGCGATCACAGGTCAATTAGCTTCAGTATAAATCACACAAATAGGAAACATGAAGGGAATACAAAGACACTGAACTTCAAAAGAGCCAACTTCCCTAAACTACAAACCTTGCTAGAAGATATAAATTGGGATAAAATATTAGGAACAAAGAATACGGAGGAGAGATGGGTTTGCTTTAAGAGCATATTAAATAAGGGCATTAGCCAATGTATCCCATTGGGTAATACATTTAAAAGAGCGAACAAATGTCCTGGATGGCTTAACTCCAATGTAAAAATGTATATAAAAACAAAGGAGAAGGCCTTCAAAAAATACAAGGTTGAGGGATCATCATCAGCATTCAGACTTTATAAAGAATGCAATAAGAAATGTAAGGGTGCAATTAGGACGGCTAAGATAGAACATGAAAGACACATAGCGGAGGAGAGCAAAAAAAATCCCAAGAAATTCTTTAAGTATGTAAACAGTAAAAAAGGGAGGACAGACCATATTGGCCCCATAAAGAATGAGGAAGGACATCTGGTTACAAAGGAAACAGGGGTTGTTGGCCGGCTAATTAGTCTGTGAGTTGTGCCACATCCTAAAACAAGAATTTGAAAAGAGAAAGTTCCCCTAGTGGACTTTAAAGGCACATATGAGAGGACATATAGGAAAATGTATAATAAGTAAATATTAGTTTATTCGTTACAAAAACATCATAAAAAGCATCAAAATATAATACAAAATGAAGGGAATGCGATTCATGCATGTATACACATGTAACTAATGATACCAATGTGCTTGCACCCGACGCGTTTCGGAGTTGTTAGCCTCCTCCTTCAGGGGTGGTTGTAAATGTTAGAAATGGTTTCTATATTGGAAATAGTATATTTAACATAGACATGGTAAGTATATATACATCTCAGACCATAATGATATAGATACATGATTGAATTGGTTTCGTTTACACTTACATTAGTATATGTGTAGATTCGCTACGCATTCCACAGAAGTTTAAAAGCAAACGTGCTGACACTGTCTGCCATCCATCGTGTTTCCCAATTGTGATATACAAGAGTAGTTAGGCATGCCCAGGGTGTTAATATTTCGTATGTAGAAACGAAAGTAGCTGGGTATGGATATATAAGAGAGTTTTCCTTCCTTATAATAGGAAGAGGCCCGTCGGTCTAGGGCGTATGGGTGTTTGGATCTGAAGTCCCACTGAGGCCGAATGCAGGTCCTGTAAAGTGCGAAAGTATAGGTGGAACTCAACGTTGGCCATGCTGCAGTGGCTGCACACGCAGCAGAGGGCCATCAATGAGTACCTGTGCGCCTATGGCACCAGGACAGGGTCAGCGGAGCTTGGTTTTTTTTCCCCACGCCAGTGGGCCATGATCAGGGATGCATGCACTGTCCTGTCACCATTTGAGGAGGCCACGAGGATGGTGAGCAGTGACAGTGCATGCATCAGTGACACTGTCCCCCTTTTCCACCTGTTGGAGCACACGCTGCGTGGAATAATGGACAGGGCACTTGAGGCAGAACAGAGGCAGGAAGAGGAGGACTTCCTTAGCTCTCAAGGCCCCCTTTATCCAGAGAGTGTTCCTGCGTGCCCGCCGATCACACAGGAAGAGGAGGAGGAGGATTGTGTCAGTATAGAGGTGGAGCCTGGCACTCAGCATCAGCAGCAGTTTTTAAGAGATCAGTCCCAAGAAACCCATGGACTTGTACGTGGCTGGGAGGAGGTGGCTGCGGACCATGTCGTCCTTAGTGACCCAGAGGACTCCGGACCGAATGCCTCAGCAAACTTACGCTGCATGGCCTCCCTGATCCTGCAAAGCCTGCGTAAGGATCCTCGTATTTGTGGTATTAAGGAGAAGGACCAATACTGGCTGGCAACCCTCCTTGATCCACGTTACAAGGGTAAGGTTGCGGACCTTATCTTGCCATCGCAGAGGGAGCAGAGGATGAAACATCTTCGGGAGGCCTTGCAGAAAGGTCTGTGCAACGCGTTCCCAGAGACTGGGAGGTTACAAACTCCTGTTTCTGGACAACGTGTTGCTGAGGCTTCGGTCAGTCAAAGAAGGAGCGGTGGAGAAGGTGGCCGTCTGACCGATGCGTTCAGACAATTTTTTGGTCCGCAGCCCCAAGGTATGATCGGTTCCAGCAACCATCGCCATCGTCTGTTTTACATGGTGCAGGAATACCTAGGGGCAAGATCTGACTTGGACACCTTTCCCACCGAAAATCCTCTGGGTTACTGGGTCTTGAGGATGGATCACTGGCCAGAGCTTGCACAGTATGCAATTGAGCTACTGGCCTGTCCTGCATCCAGCGTTCTTTCGGAACGCACATTCAGTGCTGCTGGAGGCTTTGTAACCGATCACAGGGTGCGTCTGTCCACCGACTCGGTCGATCGACTGACCTTCAAAAAAATGAATCAGTCTTGGATCACCACCAGCTACCAAGCACCTGATGCTGATGTAACCGAATAATTTTTTTGGAAATCTCAGATCCCTTCAAAGACTGCCTATGCTGATGCTGAGTGACTATCCCTGAGTAATTATCCTCTTCCTCCTCAATCATCACGCTGATAGCTTGTAAGAACATTTTTGGTTCTGGGCGCCGCCACCAGTGCCTAAGGCACAATTTTTCAGCCCCTGTTTAGGGGCGTGTAATTACAATTTTTGATGCAATACTTTGCAGCAGGGCCCTGTGAGGGCTTACAGTGTTGTGGCCACAACAACACCTAAGGCCCATATATAGGGCAGGCCCCTACTTTCAAACATCTAACTTATAAACGACTCCTACTTGCAAACGGAAGGAGACAACAGGAAGTGAGATGAAATCTACCCCTAGGGAGGGAAATTCTCTCCTGTAATGGGGCGTACACACGATCTGACGAACGCCGACGGACCAAATCCGGCAAACAATCCGATCGTGTGTGGGCTTCAGCTGACTTTTACAGTCGCAAATCTGACAGACTTTAGATTTGAAACATGCTTCAAATCTTTATGTCGGAACTCCGCCGGACCCAGAAATCCGCTCGTCTGTATGCTAGTCCGATGGACAAAAAACGACGCTAGGGCAGCTATTGGCTACTGGCTATCAACTTCCTTATTTTAGTCCGGTGTACGTCATCACGTACGAATCCGTCGGACTTTGGTGTGATCGTGTGTAGGCAAGTCCGTTCGTTAGAAAGTCAGTTGAAAGTCCGCCAAAAGTCTGTCGAAAGTCTATCGGACAGGCTGTCGGACTTTTGTAGCTGAAAAGTCCAACCGTGTGTACAGGGCATTAGAGTTAATATGGGAAAAACATTTCTCCTTTCCACTGATGCTTTATCAACAATCCTTGTTTCACTAAAAACCCCAAATTTTCAAAAAACATTTGTCATTGGGACAGAAAGTGGGGTGAAATCTTCTGAAGAGGAGCACAGACAGCAAAACAAATGTCACAGGGGTGATAACCCTTCCCTATTTTTTTTTCAAAAAGCTAAAAATAGATTTTTTGGCTGGAGCTAAACACGTTAAAAATGTACCCGTTCAAAAATACAAAGAGATTCTACTTAACAACAAACCTACAGTCCCTGTCTTGTTTGCACCGCCTGTATACTGCTGTTCAGAGTATATAGGGCCTGGGGGCCCCACACCTTTCCTTATTTTAATTTGGGTGCGGGGTTCCCCCATAATATCCATACAAGACCCAAAGGGCCTGGTAATGGACTGGGGGGGTACCCATGCCGTTTGTCTCACTGATTTTCATCCATATTGCCAGGACCCGACATTACATTAAAGCCGCAAGCAGTTTTAAATGACTTTTTTTCCTTTAAAAATGACATTTTGTGCAGGGACTGTTCTAAACACGGGAAACACTTTACAGGCATACTATAGACACCCCCCAGGTACGATATTTAAAGGAATGTTTCCACTTTTTTTTTTTACTTTAAGCATCATTAAAATCACTGCTCCCGAAAAAACGGCCATTTTTAAAACTTTTTTTTGCATTGATACATGTCCCCTGGGGCAGGACCCGGGTCCCCAAACACTCCCCTGGGGCAGGACCTGGATCTCCAAACACTCCCCTGGGGTAGGACCCGGGTCCCCAAACCCTTTTTAGGACAATACCATGCATATCAGCCTTTAAAATGAGCACTTTTGATTTTGAACATTCGAGTCCCATAGACTTCAATGGGGTTCTAACGTTCGTGCAAAGTTTCGGTCTGTTCGCAGGTTCTGGTGCGAACCGAACCGGGGGGTGTTCGGCTCATCCCTACTGGTGACCCCACAATAGTGAGAAAACTTTTTCGCAGAAGAGAGTTTAACAAGACTCGCGGCCCCTCATTAAAGTTAGAAGAAAAGAGGTTTAACCTTAAACTATGTAGAGGGTTCTTTACTGTAAGAGCGGCAAGGATGTGGAATTCCCTTCCACAGGCGGTGGTCTCAGCGGGGAGCATCGATCGTTTCAGGAAACTATTAGATAATCACCTGAATGACCACAACATACAGGGATATACAATGTAATACTGACATATAATCACACACATAGGTTGGACTTGATAGACTTGTGTCTTTATTCAACCTCACCTTCTATGTAACTATCTATGTAACTGTGAGTCGAGTAAAGGGGTTAACTACATGTACAGGCATCTCTATGTGATATTTAAAACCGCAGCGCAGGGTTTTTATTGAAATTTACTTGTCACCCACAACTGTTAGATCCACCGTCTTGCACATCCTTACTCTACATAAACAAATGGCAATCCGATCTGAGTCTCCAAATAGATACCGACTGGTCCAACATTTGGGCTGCCACAAAATCGGCCTCACAGAATGTTGTAGACTCTGAAACGGATTACAAATCATTGATGCGCTGGTACCTGGTCCCTTCCCGGATTGCCAAATACCTTCCGTCCTGTTTCCGGGGTTGCCCTGACAACGGCACGCACCTCTAAATCTGGTGGAGCTGTCTATTAGCCCAATGATTTTGGGCTGACATTTTCTATATCCTTTCCACCCTTATTGTTAACACCTTAGCCCACGAACCCAGCCATGGCCCTACTCAATAAGAAACCTCCTGATTTACAGCCGTTTCTGTGGCTTTGATGACATTACCCAGAAAGCATTGCTCCTCCCATGCTGCATTGCAGTTTTCAGTGAGTGACTTGACCTTGCTGCGTCCTTCCTTTGTCCTTGCGGTGTCCTTCCTTTGACCTTGCGGTGTCCTTCCTTTGTCCTTGCGGTGTCCTTCCTTTGTCCTTGCGGTGTCCTTCCTTTGACCTTGCGGTGTCCTTCCTTTGACCTTGCTGTGTCCTTCCTTTGACCTTGCTGTGTCCTTCCTTTGTCCTTGCTGTGTCCTTCCTTTGTCCTTGCTGTGTCCTTCCTTTGTCCTTGCTGTGTCCTTCCTTTGACCTTGCTGTGTCCTTCCTTTGTCCTTGCTGCGTCCTTCCTTTGACCTTGCTGCGTCCTTCCTTTGACCTTGCTGTGTCCTTCCTTTGACCTTGCTGTGTCCTTCCTTTGACCTTGCTGTGTCCTTCCTTTGTCCTTGCTGTGTCCTTCCTTTGACCTTGCGGTGTCCTTCCTTTGACCTTGCTGTGTCCTTCCTTTGACCTTGCTGTGTCCTTCCTTTGTCCTTGCTGTGTCCTTCCTTTGTCCTTGCTGTGTCCTTCCTTTGTCCTTGCTGTGTCCTTCCTTTGACCTTGCTGTGTCCTTCCTTTGTCCTTGCTGCGTCCTTCCTTTGACCTTGCTGCGTCCTTCCTTTGACCTTGCTGTGTCCTTCCTTTGACCTTGCTGTGTCCTTCCTTTGACCTTGCTGTGTCCTTCCTTTGTCCTTGCTGTGTCCTTCCTTTGACCTTGCTGCGTCCTTCCTTTGACCTTGTCCTTGTGTGTGTTATCTGCGTTGTGCCATGGATTCCAACAATGGATTTTGGGACAGTGTGACACTATTTTCTCATTTTTGCCTATATGTGAAGAAAGCAGAGCAAGAAAAAGCAGATTGTGAGTAGGAGCTGCTCCTGGGAGACATCTCTGGCCATGGGTCTCTTTGGGGATGTACTTCCAATGTACCTCCTATTGTCCAACCACTGCCTGGGTCATAGGTTGAGTTCACAGATAAAGAAAAAAAAAAGATTTCTTCAAAACGGATCTTAACTGATTGGATGCTGACGGAATTTGTCCTTTAACGTCAGTTAATATCCATTTTCACGGATCTCGACGTAGCCTTTGTATGTTAAAAAAGAAACGGATAAAGTCGGTAGTGGAGGTTAACAGATGGTAACGGATGGTCGTCCATTTGCCCATAGGAATGCATTGTCGTCCGTTGATGGATGGAACAAAAAGGGATAGACGGTCTGTTCGTGTGAAAGGGGCCTTAACCTTTATCCACTTCGAGGACTCTTAGACACCTGATTGTTAACCTCGGGGCAACTCCAACTGGAGCCCTCGGTAACTAGCCTTTCTTTATAGGAATTATATTGGTTCTTGGATTCCACTTACCAACGATCTCCTAACTATCCCCTAAATAACCCGCACCAAGTTGTCTTCTGATGTCTTTTTATGATTTGCTGTTATTTATGTTTTGTTACAAAGTGCTGCATCCCTACCTCTGCATTATGTCATTACGCTACTATTGCCCCCCCCCCCCCCCTAACCTGGGGGAAGATTTCTCTCTGATGCATCCTATTAAGATTTATTGTTCTTTCCTTTAATAAAAAATTTGAATAAAAAAAAAAATGACTTGTCACCCAAATGTCACGGGCTGGGTGTTGGCTGAAGCCAAGTCCTAGAAAGGATTGTGAGGTGAGTGAATGGATGTCCCACCAATGGTGAAGTGTGGAAATAAAGTGCATTGCTATCTGTAGGAGGAGGCCTGGGGGGAGAATGGAAGGACGCCGCTCCATGGACTGTGCTCTATGGATAGAAGGGATATATTCTGCAGCATCTCTGGGAATAACAAGACACATTCCCTAGAATTAATAGAGATTGGAACGGAGAGATTTTATGAAAGTGTCTCTCATGAGTTCCAAAAGTGGTGCAGAATGTGGCAAATCCCTGGAACCATCCAGAACTTGGAGTGGAATTTGGTGAATGTTGCTCTAGACACTTTCATACAATCTGTCTGTACCGGTCCCTCTATCTGTATACCGGGAGAGCCGGTCTTCATCAGCTTCACTTTCCTACCAAACTAAGTGTCTGTATTTTATGCTGAATTTGGCGCACTCATTGGGCCACAATGTAAAAGTCTCACATTTTAGAACTGCCTGAATTTGGTTGACTATTTGCTATCAGGACCACAAGTGTCGTAAATTTTTTTATGAATTCACTGCAAAACATTAACAAGAGGGTTTGAGGCCAGAAAAGTGGCGCAGGAGCTTTATTGAAGTGTGTGGCAGCAATAACCGTTCTGTGGGCATTATATGGAGGACCAGATACCTATCATAGGATTTCTTCCCATTATTACTGCAGCAGATGGGAACACGTGTGAGCTCTCTATGTCACTGACTGCGTAGAGGACTCCATACATGGACTATTGGGGGTCACTGCAAGTATGCCACAATAAAACCTGAAGAGAATCAGAAACCCGCCAAACGCTCGGCCTAGATCGCTTTCCCCATAACTTCCATGTGACCCAAAACTCCAGGTGCCTTTCCCTAAGCCCGAGTCAAAATATTCCAACATGAAGTGTATTTCTTAATGCCACATTTCCTCCATATTTATTACAGTCCTCGGAATGAATCCTGCTTAATGCCTTCCTCCTCAGGATCCACGCTGGATTTTATTTGTGGAGAATATTGGATTACTGCACATTTAGGAGAAGTTATATGACCATAACAGAGGAATTAGGCTGGATGTCGGTACCACCAGGCCAGGTCTGAACTGCATTTCCTTTATTGTGAAACTGAATATTTTTTTCTTGTAATAACAGATGATGGGTACGATGGTAGAGCCATGAGGGATGTAGAGTTCCATGTGTTAGGAGTCCTCCTATGTGACCCCCATGTGGTAAAGGAGGTTTGAGTGATGGTGACAGGCTTGTATGATGGGAGAACCATGTGGGGTGTAGAGTTCCATGTATTGGGAGGTGTCTTATATGACCCCCATGTGGTAAAGGAGGTCTGAGTGATGGTGACAGGCTTGTATGATGGGAGAACCATGTGGGGTGTAGAGTTCCATGTATTGGGAGGTGTCTTATATGACCCCCATGTGGTAAAGGAGGTCTGAGTGATGGTGACAGGCTTGTATGATGGGAGAACCATGTGGGGTGTAGAGTTCCATGTATTGGGAGGTGTCTTATATGACCCCCATGTGGTAAAGGAGGTCTGAGTGATGGTGACAGGCTTGTATGATGGTAGAGCCATAAGGGATGTAGAGTTCCATGTATTGGGAGGTGTCCTATATGACCCCAATGTGGTAAAGGAGGTCTGAGTGATGGTGACAGGCTTGTATGATGGGAGAACCATAAGGGATGTAGAGTTCCATGTATTGGGAGGTGTCTTATATGACCCCCATGTGGTAAAGGAGGTCTGAGTGATGGTGACAGGCTTGTATGATGGGAGAACCATGTGGGGTGTAGAGTTCCATGTATTGGGAGGTGTCTTATATGACCCCCATGTGGTAAAGGAGGTCTGAGTGATGGTGACAGGCTTGTATGATGGGAGAACCATGTGGGGTGTAGAGTTCCATGTATTGGGAGGTGTCTTATATGACCCCAATGTGGTAAAGGAAGTCTGAGTGATGGTGACAGAAATGTATGATGGGAGAACCTGTGGGGTGTGAAGAGTTCCCTTCTTGGTTTGCAATGCTGGTCATTGCAGTGAGACATGGAGAGATTACTTCCATGGCAAGTTTCCTGTAGAAGAATCCCAGACATTCTGGTGGAAGTGAGGAGATTGTCACATCACCCCATCATGTCGTTAATTCTCATCTATAGTAAAAGGTTCCAGACAGCCGCCTAGCCTCCGTGTTCTGGCCCCAGCATAGATTGTGCTTTTTTGTTAGTAATTTGGTGCGCTGCGTGTTCCTCCACTCTGGGTCATCCACCCAGATCTAAACCCCTCGCATAGCATGGAGACACTTTGCTCCACTCCTCCAGTGGTTGGTTTTTGGTGTAGACCAGCCTTTCTATGTCCTCTGAGACTGAATTGTCTGATCCGGTTTCTGCGATTCTAAAACTGGATGAACTCAGCTGAAGGCCTCAAATCCCTCCTTTCACAATCTTGCCTGGCTACAAATGGCAGTTTTTGCCTAATCATAGAGAAGATGATCAACTGAAAATGAATCTCATCTTCTGTAGACACACAAATCTGCTCCTCACTGATGTCTGAAAGGCTAATTCTGCTGTAATGGAGGAGAAGAATAAACCATTCGCAAGTTTCCAACCATCCAAACTACTGGGCTATTGGAGAAGATCAATTCTGCAATTTTTCCAACCTTATATGAGGTTCCACAACCATTCATCCTGCACTCCCATATCTATCTAAAGTGTGTGACAAAACCATGGTCACCCTCACATGACCTACCCCCAATAATACCTGGCAACACTATGGAACGACTGTACATACACCATGTACAGTGCCTTGCGAAAGTATTCGGCCCCCTTGAACTTTTCAACCTTTTGCCACATTTCAGGCTTCAAACATAAAGATATAAAATTTTTATTTTTTGTGAAGAATCACCAACAAGTGGGACACAATTGTGAAGTGGAACGAAATCTTTTGGATTTTTGAAACTTTTTTAACTAATAAAAAAATGAAAAGTGGTGCGTGCAAAATGATTCGGCCCCCTTGCGTTAATACTTTGTAGAGCCACCTTTTGCTGTGATTACAGCTGCAAGTCGCTTGGGGTATGTCTCTATCAGTTTTGCACATCGAGAGACTGAAATTCTTGCCCATTCTTCCTTACAAAACAGCTGGAGCTCAGTGAGGTTGGATGGAGAGCGTTTGTGAACAGCAGTTTTCAGCTCTTTCCACAGATTCTCGATTGGATTCAGGTCTGGACTTTGACTTGGCCATTCTAACACCTGGATACGTTTATTTGTGAACCGTTCCTTTGTAGATTTTGCTGTATGTTTGGGATCATTGTCTTGTTGGAAGATAAATCTCCGTCCCAGTTTCAGGTCTTTTGCAGACTCCAACAGGTTTTCATCCAGAATGGTCCTGTATTTGGCTGCATCCATCTTCCCCTCAATTTTAACCATCTTCCCTGTCCCTGCTGAAGAAAAGCAGGCCCAAACCATGATGCTGCCACCACCATGTTTCACGGTGGGGATGGTGTGTTGAGTGTGATGAGCTGTGTTGCTTTTACACCAAACATATCGTTTTGCATTGTGGCCAAAAGTTGGATTTTGGTTTCATCGGACCAGAGCACCTTCTTCCACATGTTTGGTGTGTCTCCCAGGTGGCTTGTGGCAAACTTTAGACGAGACTTTTTATGGATATCTTTGAGAAATGGCTTTCTTCTTGCCACTCTTCCATAAAGGCCAGATTTGTGCAGTGTACGACTGATTGTTGTCCTATGGACAGACTCTCCCACCTCAGCTGTAGTTCTCTGCAGTTCATCCAGAGTGATCATGGGCCTCTTGGCTGCATCTCTGATCAGTCTTCTCCTTGTCTGAGCTGAAAGTTTAGAGGGACAGCCAGGTCTTGGTAGATTTGCAGTGGTCTGATACTCCTTCCATTTCAAAATGATCGCTTGCACAGTGCTCCTTGGGATGTTTAAAGCTTGGGAAATCTTTTTGTATCCAAATCCGGCTTTAAACTTCTCTACAACAGTATTACGGACCTGCCTGGTGTGTTCCTTGGTCTTCATGATGCTCTCTGCGCTTTCAGCAGAACCCTGAGACTATCACAGAGCAGGTGCATTTATACAGAGACTTGATTACACACAGGTGGATTCTATTTATCACCATCAGTCATTTAGGACAACATTGGATCATTCAGAGATCCTCGCTGAACTTCTGGAGTCAGTTTTCTGCACTGAAAGTAAAGGGGCCGAATAATTTTGCACGCACCACTTTTCAGTTTTTTAATTGCTAAAAAAAGTTTAAAATATCCAATAGATTTCGTTCCACTTCACAATTGTGTCCCACTTGTTGGTGATTCTTCACAAAAAATTAAAATTTTATATCTTTATGTTTGAAGCCTGAAATGTGGCAAAAGGTTGAAAAGTTCAAGGGGGCCGAATACTTTTGCAAGGCACTGTACATGCATTACCATGTAACTACAAGCGGTTCCTCAGAAATATAGATGCAGTTTCATGTTACGTTATTCCATACGCATGACCTACCCCCAATAATACCCAGCAATACCATGTAACTACAACATACCACATGTATATGCAATACAATGTAACTACAAGAGGTTCCCCAGAGATACATGGAGCTGTTCCATACACATGACCCGAGATATACTTTACTGTAGAGCCCCCGCCTCAGGCAATGGGCAGCTCCCCAGGCTCACACAGAAGATGATGAACTTCAGAGAGCTCCCAGTGCTGGACAACTGATCCGGACCAGCAATCCTCCTCCATGAGCCATGGATCTGATCCAGGGCACTCTGAGGGATTATCCAGATTTCCAAGCAGCTGCTGCAGACCGATATTTGGCATAATGAAATCAGATACAATTACAGCTTTACAATATGACAAGAAAGCCAACAAAAGGTGTCCTCAAGGAAGCGTGATGCAGCAATGGCATCTGAGATGGTCAGAGACTTAAATGTGCCTTTATACAATGATCCCTCAGATCGGCACAAAAATGCAGCAAAATGCTGGGCACGGCACTCAAATGACTGAAATCGCTGCATTTGTCATTGGCCTGGAATGTCCACCATTTGTGCAATATATTCCAAAGGATCTGCCCAGCAACTCTCTAGCCACTCGCTAGGGACATACACTGACCTCCTGGGGTGTTGGGGTACCGGTGGAGGATGGGCTTACAGATATGGATGACCTGAATTTCTAGAGTATGGGTGGAAGGTCTGATAGAGGTAGGGAATTGTGCTAATGATTTTCCCATGAGATGGCGAGGGATAAAAATAGAGTATTAGACCACCTGTCAGAACAAAATGAGCCTCAGCTTGGCCCCTCCGCAGTGACACACGTAGGACCCGAAGCCCATACAACACAAACAGTGGGGTCAGATTTCCGAGTGTTCATCTGCTGACGAAGGAGGAAATATTTCATGTCACACTTCCAGGACAATGAAGAAAATGCCACCCATAGACTGATGTGGTGCCAGTGCAGGCAGAATAATCCACCAAGAGGCTTCCCCCATCCTGACCAAACATGGCACATGGCGCTCACCACCGTGTTCACCACCTTCCACCATCCTGACCAAACACGGCTCTAAGCGCTCACCACCTTCCACCATCCTGACCAAACACGGCTCTAAGCGCTCACCACCTTCCACCATCCTGACCAAACACGGCTCTAAGCGCTCACCACCTTCCACCATCCTGACCAAACATGGCACATGGCGCTCACCACCGTGTTCACCACCCTCCACCATCCTGACCAAACACGGCTCTAAGCACTCACCACCTTCCACCATCCTGACCAAACACAGCTCTAGGCGCTCACCACCGCGTTCACCACCTTCCACCATCCTGACCAAACACAGCTCTAAGCGCTCACCAAAGCGCTCACCACCTTCCACCATCCTGACCAAACATGGCTCTGGGCGCTCACCAAAGCGCTCACCACCTTCCACCATCCTGACCAAACACGGCTCTAAGCGCTCACCACTGCGCTCGCCACCTTCCACCATCCTGACCAAACACGGCTCTAAGCGCTCACCACTGCGCTCGCCACCTTCCACCATCCTGACCAAACACGGCTCTAAGCGCTCACCACTGCGCTCGCCACCTTCCACCATCCTGACCAAACACGGCTCTAAGCGCTCACCACTGCGCTCACCACCTTCCACCATCCTGACCAAACACGGCTCTAAGCGCTCACCACCTTCCACCATCCTGACCAAACACGGCTCTAAGCGCTCACCACCTTCCACCATCCTGACCAAACATGGCACATGGCGCTCACCACCGTGTTCACCACCCTCCACCATCCTGACCAAACACGGCTCTAAGCGCTCACCACCTTCCACCATCCTGACCAAACACAGCTCTAGGCGCTCACCACCGCGTTCACCACCTTCCACCATCCTGACCAAACACAGCTCTAAGCGCTCACCAAAGCGCTCACCACCTTCCACCATCCTGACCAAACATGGCTCTGGGCGCTCACCAAAGCGCTCACCACCTTCCACCATCCTGACCAAACACGGCTCTAAGCGCTCACCACTGCGCTCGCCACCTTCCACCATCCTGACCAAACACGGCTCTAAGCGCTCACCACTGCGCTCGCCACCTTCCACCATCCTGACCAAACACGGCTCTAAGCGCTCACCACTGCGCTCGCCACCTTCCACCATCCTGACCAAACACGGCTCTAAGCGCTCACCACTGCGCTCGCCACCTTCCACCATCCTGACCAAACACGGCTCTAAGCGCTCACCACTGCGCTCGCCACCTTCCACCATCCTGACCAAACATGGCACATGGCGCTCACCACCGTGTTCACCACCTTCCAC
The DNA here is from genome assembly GCA_037952835.1 of Lithobates septentrionalis. Classification (NCBI taxonomy): domain Eukaryota; kingdom Metazoa; phylum Chordata; class Amphibia; order Anura; family Ranidae; genus Lithobates; species Lithobates septentrionalis. The sequence goes on along the minus strand of JBBDGP010002471.1, from coordinate 111,246 downwards.
CATCCTGACCAAACACGGCTCTAAGCGCTCACCACCTTCCACCATCCTGACCAAACATGGCTCTAGGCGCTCACCACCGCGTTCACCACCTTCCACCATCCTGACCAAACACGGCTCTAAGCGCTCACCACCGCGCTCACCACCTTCCACCATCCTGACCAAACACGGCTCTAAGCGCTCACCACCTTCCACCATCCTGACCAAACACGGCTCTAAGCGCTCACCACCGCGCTCACCACCTTCCACCATCCTGACCAAACACGGCTCTAAGCGCTCACCACCTTCCACCATCCTGACCAAACATGGCTCTAGGCGCTCACCACCGCGTTCACCACCTTCCACCATCCTGACCAAACACGGCTCTAAGCGCTCACCACCTTCCACCATCCTGACCAAACATGGCTCTAGGCGCTCACCACTGTGCTTGCCATCTTCCACCATCCTGACCAAACATGGCTATAGGCGCTCACCACCGCGTTCACCACCTTCCACCATCCTGACCAAACACAGCTCTAAGCGCTCACCACTGCGCTCGCCACCTTCAACCATCCTGACCAAACATGGCTCTAGGCGCTCACCACTGCGCTCACCACCTTCCACCATCCTGACCAAACATGGCTCTAGGCGCTCACCACCGCGCTCACCACCTTCCACCATCCTGACCAAATACAGCTCTAAGCGCTCACCACCTTCCACCATCCTGACCAAACACGGCTCTAGGCGCTCACCACCGCGCTCACCACCTTCCACCATCCTGACCAAACATGGCTCTAGGCGCTCACCACGGCGCTCACCACCTTCCACCATCCTGACCAAACATGGCTCTAGGCGCTCACCACGGCGCTCACCACCTTCCACCATCCTGACCAAACATGGCTCTAGGCGCTCACCACGGCGCTCACCACCTTCCACCATCCTGACCAAACATGGCTCTAGGCGCTCACCACGGCGCTCACCACCTTCCACCATCCTGACCAAACATGGCTCTAGGCGCTCATCACCGCACTCGCCATCTTCCACCATCCTGACCAAACACGGCTCTAAGCGCTCACCACTGCGCTCGCCACCTTCCACCATCCTGACCAAACATGGCTCTAGGCGCTCACCACCGCGCTCACCACCTTCCACCATCCTGACCAAACATGGCTCTAGGCGCTCACCACCGTGTTCACCACCTTCCACCATCCTGACCAAATACAGCTCTAAGCGCTCACCACGGCGCTCACCACCTTCCACCATCCTGACCAAACACGGCTCTAGGCGCTCACCACCTTCCACCATCCTGACCAAACACGGCTCTAAGCGCTCACCACCTTCCACCATCCTGACCAAACACGGCTCTAGGCGCTCACCACCGCGCTCACCACCTTCCACCATCCTGACCAAACATGGCTCTAGGCGCTCACCACGGCGCTCACCACCTTCCACCATCCTGACCAAACATGGCTCTAGGCGCTCATCACCGCACTCGCCATCTTCCACCATCCTGACCAAACACGGCTCTAAGCGCTCACCACTGCGCTCGCCACCTTCCACCATCCTGACCAAACATGGCTCTAGGCGCTCACCACCGTGTTCACCACCTTCCACCATCCTGACCAAACATGGCTCTAAGCGCTCACCACTGCGCTCACCACCTTCCACCATCCTGACCAAACACGGCTCTAAGCGCTCACCATCGTGCTCACCACCTTCCACCATCCTGACCAAACACGGCTCTAAGCGCTCACCACTGCGCTCACCACCTTCCACCATCCTGACCAAACACGGCTCTAAGCGCTCACCACGGTGCTCACCACCTTCCACCATCCTGACCAAACACGGCTCTAAGCGCTCACCACTGTGCTCACCACCTTCCACCATCCTGACCAAACACGGCTCTAGGCGCTCACCACCGCGCTCACCACCTTCCACCATCCTGACCAAACACGGCTCTAAGCGCTCACCACCGCGCTCACCACCTTCCACCATCCTGACCAAACACGGCTCTAGGCGCTCCCCACTGCGCTCACCACCTTCCACCATCCTGACCAAACATGGCTCTAGGCGCTCACCACCGCGTTCACCACCTTCCACCATCCTGACCAAACACAGCTCTAAGCGCTCACCACTGCGCTCACCACCTTCCACCATCCTGACCAAACACAGCTCTAAGCGCTCACCACTGCGCTCGCCACCTTCCACCATCCTGACCAAACATGGCTCTAGGCGCTCACCACGGCGCTCACCACCTTCCACCATCCTGACCAAACATGGCTCTAGGCGCTCACCACCGCGCTCACCACCTTCCACCATCCTGACCAAATACAGCTCTAAGCGCTCACCACCGCGTTCACCACCTTCCACCATCCTGACCAAACACGGCTCTAAGCGCTCACCACTGCGCTCGCCACCTTCCATCATCCTGACCAAATACAGCTCTAAGCGCTCACCACCTTCCACCATCCTGACCAAACACGGCTCTAGGCGCTCACCACCGCGCTCACCACCTTCCACCATCCTGACCAAACATGGCTCTAGGCGCTCACCACGGCGCTCACCACCTTCCACCATCCTGACCAAACATGGCTCTAGGCGCTCACCACGGCGCTCACCACCTTCCACCATCCTGACCAAACATGGCTCTAGGCGCTCATCACCGCACTCGCCATCTTCCACCATCCTGACCAAACACGGCTCTAAGCGCTCACCACTGCGCTCGCCACCTTCCACCATCCTGACCAAACATGGCTCTAGGCGCTCACCACCGTGTTCACCACCTTCCACCATCCTGACCAAATACAGCTCTAAGCGCTCACCACCTTCCACCATCCTGACCAAACACGGCTCTAGGCGCTCACCACCTTCCACCATCCTGACCAAACATGGCTCTAAGCGCTCACCACCTTCCACCATCCTGACCAAACACGGCTCTAGGCGCTCACCACCGCGCTCACCACCTTCCACCATCCTGACCAAACATGGCTCTAGGCGCTCACCACGGCGCTCACCACCTTCCACTATCCTGACCAAACATGGCTCTAGGCGCTCATCACCGCACTCGCCATCTTCCACCATCCTGACCAAACACGGCTCTAAGCGCTCACCACTGCGCTCGCCACCTTCCACCATCCTGACCAAACATGGCTCTAGGCGCTCACCACCGTGTTCACCACCTTCCACCATCCTGACCAAACATGGCTCTAAGCGCTCACCACTGCGCTCACCACCTTCCACCATCCTGACCAAACACGGCTCTAAGCGCTCACCACGGTGCTCACCACCTTCCACCATCCTGACCAAACACGGCTCTAGGCGCTCACCACCGCGCTCACCACCTTCCACCATCCTGACCAAACACGGCTCTAAGCGCTCACCACTGCGCTCACCACCTTCCACCATCCTGACCAAACACGGCTCTAAGCGCTCACCACGGTGCTCACCACCTTCCACCATCCTGACCAAACACGGCTCTAGGCGCTCACCACCGCGCTCACCACCTTCCACCATCCTGACCAAACACGGCTCTAAGCGCTCACCACCGCGCTCACCACCTTCCACCATCCTGACCAAACACGGCTCTAAGCGCTCACCACCTTCCACCATCCTGACCAAACATGGCTCTAGGCGCTCACCACCGCGTTCACCACCCTCCACCATCCTGACCAAACACAGCTCTAAGCGCTCACCACTGCGCTCACCACCTTCCACCATCCTGACCAAACACAGCTCTAAGCGCTCACCACTGCGCTCGCCACCTTCCACCATCCTGACCAAACATGGCTCTAGGCGCTCACCACTGCGCTCACCACCTTCCACCATCCTGACCAAACATGGCTCTAGGCGCTCACCACCGCGCTCACCACCTTCCACCATCCTGACCAAATACAGCTCTAAGCGCTCACCACTGTGCTCGCCACCTTCCATCATCCTGACCAAATACAGCTCTAAGCGCTCACCACCTTCCACCATCCTGACCAAACACGGCTCTAAGCGCTCACCACCTTCCACCATCCTGACCAAACACGGCTCTAAGCGCTCACCACCTTCCACCATCCTGACCAAACACGGCTCTAGGCGCTCACCACCGCGCTCACCACCTTCCACCATCCTGACCAAACATGGCTCTAGGCGCTCACCACCGCGCTCACCACCTTCCACCATCCTGACCAAACATGGCTCTAGGCGCTCACCACCGCACTCGCCATCTTCCACCATCCTGACCAAACACGGCTCTAAGCGCTCACCACTGCGCTTGCCACCTTCCACCATCCTGACCAAACATGGCTCTAGGCGCTCACCACCGCGCTCACCACCTTCCACCATCCTGACCAAACACGGCTCTAGGCGCTCACCACCTTCCACCATCCTGACCAAACACGGCTCTAAGCGCTCACCACCTTCCACCATCCTGACCAAACATGGCTCTAGGCGCTCACCACGGCGCTCACCACCTTCCACCATCCTGACCAAACATGGCTCTAGGCGCTCACCACGGCGCTCACCACCTTCCACCATCCTGACCAAACATGGCTCTAGGCGCTCATCACCGCACTCGCCATCTTCCACCATCCTGACCAAACACGGCTCTAAGCGCTCACCACTGCGCTCGCCACCTTCCACCATCCTGACCAAACATGGCTCTAGGCGCTCACCACCGTGTTCACCACCTTCCACCATCCTGACCAAATACAGCTCTAAGCGCTCACCACCTTCCACCATCCTGACCAAACACGGCTCTAGGCGCTCACCACCTTCCACCATCCTGACCAAACATGGCTCTAAGCGCTCACCACCTTCCACCATCCTGACCAAACACGGCTCTAGGCGCTCACCACCGCGCTCACCACCTTCCACCATCCTGACCAAACATGGCTCTAGGCGCTCACCACGGCGCTCACCACCTTCCACTATCCTGACCAAACATGGCTCTAGGCGCTCATCACCGCACTCGCCATCTTCCACCATCCTGACCAAACACGGCTCTAAGCGCTCACCACTGCGCTCGCCACCTTCCACCATCCTGACCAAACATGGCTCTAGGCGCTCACCACCGTGTTCACCACCTTCCACCATCCTGACCAAACATGGCTCTAAGCGCTCACCACTGCGCTCACCACCTTCCACCATCCTGACCAAACACGGCTCTAAGCGCTCACCACGGTGCTCACCACCTTCCACCATCCTGACCAAACACGGCTCTAGGCGCTCACCACCGCGCTCACCACCTTCCACCATCCTGACCAAACACGGCTCTAAGCGCTCACCACTGCGCTCACCACCTTCCACCATCCTGACCAAACACGGCTCTAAGCGCTCACCACGGTGCTCACCACCTTCCACCATCCTGACCAAACACGGCTCTAGGCGCTCACCACCGCGCTCACCACCTTCCACCATCCTGACCAAACACGGCTCTAAGCGCTCACCACCGCGCTCACCACCTTCCACCATCCTGACCAAACACGGCTCTAAGCGCTCACCACCTTCCACCATCCTGACCAAACATGGCTCTAGGCGCTCACCACCGCGTTCACCACCCTCCACCATCCTGACCAAACACAGCTCTAAGCGCTCACCACTGCGCTCACCACCTTCCACCATCCTGACCAAACACAGCTCTAAGCGCTCACCACTGCGCTCGCCACCTTCCACCATCCTGACCAAACATGGCTCTAGGCGCTCACCACTGCGCTCACCACCTTCCACCATCCTGACCAAACATGGCTCTAGGCGCTCACCACCGCGCTCACCACCTTCCACCATCCTGACCAAATACAGCTCTAAGCGCTCACCACTGTGCTCGCCACCTTCCATCATCCTGACCAAATACAGCTCTAAGCGCTCACCACCTTCCACCATCCTGACCAAACACGGCTCTAAGCGCTCACCACCTTCCACCATCCTGACCAAACACGGCTCTAAGCGCTCACCACCTTCCACCATCCTGACCAAACACGGCTCTAGGCGCTCACCACCGCGCTCACCACCTTCCACCATCCTGACCAAACATGGCTCTAGGCGCTCACCACCGCGCTCACCACCTTCCACCATCCTGACCAAACATGGCTCTAGGCGCTCATCACCGCACTCGCCATCTTCCACCATCCTGACCAAACACGGCTCTAAGCGCTCACCACTGCGCTTGCCACCTTCCACCATCCTGACCAAACATGGCTCTAGGCGCTCACCACCGCGCTCACCACCTTCCACCATCCTGACCAAACACGGCTCTAGGCGCTCACCACCTTCCACCATCCTGACCAAACACGGCTCTAAGCGCTCACCACTGCGCTTGCCACCTTCCACCATCCTGACCAAACACGGCTCTAAGCGCTCACCACTGCGCTTGCCACCTTCCACCATCCTGACCAAACATGGCTCTAGGCGCTCACCACCGCGCTCACCACCTTCCACCATCCTGACCAAACACGGCTCTAAGCGCTCAACACGGTGCTCACCACCTTCCACCATCCTGACCAAACACGGCTCTAGGCGCTCACCACCGCGCTCACCAATTTCCACCATCCTGACCAAACACGGCTCTAAGCGCTCACCACCACGCTCACCACCTTCCACCATCCTGACCAAACACAGCTCTAGGCGCTCACCACCTTCCACCATCCTGACCAAACACGGCTCTAAGCGCTCACCACTGCACTCGCCACCTTCCACCATCCTGACCAAACACAGCTCTAAGCGCTCACCACTGCGCTCGCCACCTTCCACCATCCTGACCAAACACGGCTCTAGGCGCTCACCACCGCGCTCACCACCTTCCACCATCCTGACCAAACACGGCTCTAGGCGCTCACCACTGCGCTCGCCACCTTCCACCATCCTGACCAAACATGGCTCTAGGCGCTCACCACCGCGCTCACCACCTTCCACCATCCTGACCAAACACGGCTGTAGGCGCTCACCACCAAGCTCACCACCTTCCACCATCCTGACCAAACACGGCTCTAAGCGCTCACCACAGCGCTCACCAGCTTCCACCATCCTGACCAAACACGGCTCTAAGCGCTCACCACAGCGCTCACCACCTTCCACCATCCTGACCAAACACGGCTCTAAGCGCTCACCACCACGCTCACCACCTTCCACCATCCTGACCAAACACGGCTCTAAGCGCTCACCACCTTCCACCATCCTGACCAAACACGGCTCTAAGCGCTCACCACCACGCTCACCACCTTCCACCATCCTGACCAAACACGGCTCTAAGTGCTCACCACTGCACTCGCCACCTTCCACCATCCTGACCAAACACAGCTCTAAGCGCTCACCACTGCACTCGCCACCTTCCACCATCCTGACCAAACACGGCTCTAGGCGCTCACCACCTTGCACCATCCTGACCAAACACGGCTCTAGGCGCTCACCACCACGCTCACCACCTTCCACCATCCTGACCAAACATGGCTCTAGGCGCTCACCACCTTGCACCATCCTGACCAAACACGGCTCTAGGCGCTCACCACCACGCTCACCAGCTTCCACCATCCCGACCAAACATGGCTCTAGGTGCTCACCACCTTCCACCATCCTGACCAAACACGGCTCTAGGCGCTCACCACCACGCTCACCACCTTCCACCATCCTGACCAAACATGGCTCTAGGCGCTCACCACCTTGCACCATCCTGACCAAACACGGCTCTAGGCGCTCATCACCGCGCTCACCACCTTCCACCATCCCGACCAAACATGGCTCTAGGTGCTCACCACCTTCCACCATCCTGACCAAACACGGCTCTAGACGCTCACCACTGCGCTCACCACCTTTCACCATCCTGACCAAACACAGCTCTAAGCGCTCACCACTGTGCTCACCACCTTCAACCATCCTGACCAAACACAGCTCTAGGCGCTCACCACCGCGCTCACCACCTTCCACCATCCTGACCAAACACGGCTCTAGGCGCTCACCACTGCGCTCGCCACCTTCCACCATCCTGACCAAACACAGCTCTAAGCGCTCACCACTGCGCTCGCCACCTTCCACCATCCTGACCAAACACAGCTCTAAGCGCTCACCACTGTGCTCACCACCTTTCACCATCCTGACCAAACACAGCTCTAAGCGCTCACCACTGTGCTCACCACCTTCAACCATCCTGACCAAACACAGCTCTAGGCGCTCACCACCGCGCTCACCACCTTCCACCATCCTGACCAAACACGGCTCTAGGCGCTCACCACCAAGCTCACCACCTTCCACCATCCTGACCAAACACGGCTCTAAGCGCTCACCACCTTCCACCATCCTGACCAAACACGGCTCTAAGCGCTCACCACCTTCCACCATCCTGACCAAACAAGGCTCTAAGTGCTCACCACTGCACTCGCCACCTTCCACCATCCTGACCAAACACAGCTCTAAGCGCTCACCACTGTGCTCACCACCTTCAACCATCCTGACCAAACACAGCTCTAGGCGCTCACCACCGCGCTCACCACCTTCCACCATCCTGACCAAACACGGCTCTAAGCGCTCACCACAGCACTCACCACCTTCCACCATCCTGACCAAACACGGCTCTAGGCGCTCACCACTGCGCTCACCACCTTCCACCACCCTGACCAAACACGGCTCTAGGCGCTCACCACCTTCCACCATCCTGACCAAACACGGCTCTAGGCGCTCACCACTGCACTCGCCACCTTCCACCATCCTGACCAAACACGGCTCTAAGCGCTCACCACCACGCTCACCACCTTCCACCATCCTGACCAAACACGGCTCTAGGCGCTCACCACCTTCCACCATCCTGACCAAACACGGCTCTAGGCGCTCACCACCTTCCACCATCCTGACCAAACACGGCTCTAGGCGCTCACCACCTTCCACCATCCTGACCAAACACGGCTCTAGGCGCTCACCACTGCACTCGCCACCTTCCACCATCCTGACCAAATACAGCTCTAAGCGCTCACCACTGTGCTCACCACCTTCCACCATCCTGACCAAACACGGCTCTAGGCGCTCACCACTGCGCTCACCACCTTCCACCATCCTGACCAAACACGGCTCTAGGCGCTCACCACTGCGCTCACCAATTTCCACCATCCTGACCAAACACGGCTCTAAGCGCTCACCACCACGCTCACCACCTTCCACCATCCTGACCAAACACAGCTCTAGGCGCTCACCACCTTCCACCATCCTGACCAAACACGGCTCTACGCGCTCACCACTGCGCTCGCCATCTTCCACCATCCTGACCAAACACGGCTCTAAGCGCTCACCACTGCACTCGCCACCTTCCACCATCCTGACCAAACACAGCTCTAAGCGCTCACCACTGCGCTCGCCACCTTCCACCATCCTGACCAAACACGGCTCTAAGCGCTCACCACCGCGCTCACCACCTTCCACCATCCTGACCAAACACGGCTCTAAGCGCTCACCACTGCGCTCACCACCTTCCACCATCCTGACCAAACACGGCTCTAAGCGCTCACCACCTTCCACCATCCTGACCAAACACGGTTCTAAGCGCTCACCACTGCGCTCACCACCTTCCACCATCCTGACCAAACACAGCTCTAAGCGCTCACCACTGCGCTCGCCACCTTCCACCATCCTGACCAAACACAGCTCTAAGCGCTCACCACTGCGCTCACCACCTTCCACCACCCTGACCAAACACGGCTCTAAGCGCTCACCACTGCGCTCGCCATCTTCCACGATCCTGACCAAACACGGCTCTAAGCGCTCACCACTGCACTCGCCACCTTCCACCATCCTGACCAAACACAGCTCTAAGCGCTCACCACTGCGCTCGCCACCTTCCACCATCCTGACCAAACACGGCTCTAAGCGCTCACCACCACGCTCACCACCTTCCACCATCCTGACCAAACACAGCTCTAGGCGCTCACCACCTTCCACCATCCTGACCAAACACGGCTCTACGCGCTCACCACTGCGCTCGCCATCTTCCACCATCCTGACCAAACACAGCTCTAAGCGCTCACCACTGCGCTCGCCACCTTCCACCATCCTGACCAAACACGGCTCTAAGCGCTCACCACTGCGCTCATCACCTTCCACCACCCTGACCAAACACGGCTCTAAGCGCTCACCACCGCGCTCACCACCTTCCTCTATCCTTACCAAACACGGCTCTAGGCGCTCACCACCTTCCACCATCCTGACCAAACACGGCTCTAGGCGCTCACCACCGCGCTCACCACCTTCCACCATCCTGACCAAACATGGCTCTAGACGCTCACCACCTTCCACCATCCTGACCAAACACGGCTCTAGGCGCTCACCACCTTCCACCATCCTGACCAAACACGGCTCTAAGCGCTCACCACCTTCCACCATCCTGACCAAACACGGCTCTAAGCGCTCACCACCTTCCACCATCCTGACCAAACACGGCTCTAGGCGCTCACCACCTTCCACCATCCTGACCAAACACGGCTCTAGGCGCTCACCACCGCGCTCACCACCTTCCACCATCCTGACCAAACATGGCTCTAGACGCTCACCACCGCGCTCACCACCTTCCACCATCCTGACCAAACACGGCTCTAGGCGCTCACCACCTTCCACCATCCTGACCAAACACGGCTCTAGGCGCTCACCACCGCGCTCACCACCTTCCACCATCCTGACCAAACACGGCTCTGGGCGCTCACCACCTTCCACCATCCTGACCAAACACGGCTCTAGGCGCTCACCACCTTCCACCATCCTGACCAAACACGGCTCTAGGCGCTCACCACCGCGCTCACCACCTTCCACCATCCTGACCAAACACGGCTCTAGGCGCTCACCACCGCGCTCACCACCTTCCACCATCCTGACCAAACACGGCTCTAGGCGCTCACCACTGCGCTCGCCACCTTCCACCATCCTGACCAAACACAGCCCTAAGCGCTCACCACCACGTTCACCACCTTCCACCATCCTGACCAAACATGGCTCTAGGCGCTCACCACCGCGCTCACCACCTTCCACCATCCTGACCAAACATGGCTCTAGGCGCTCACCACCGCGCTCACCACCTTCCACCATCCTGACCAAACACGGCTCTAAGCGCTCACCACCTTCCACCATCCTGACCAAACATGGCTCTAGGCGCTCACCACCTTCCACCATCCTGACCAAACATGGCTCTAGACGCTCACCACCTTCCACCATCCTGACCAAACACGGCTCTAGGCGCTCACCACCGCGCTCACCACCTTCCACCATCCTGACCAAACACGGCTCTAAGCGCTCACCACCGCGCTCACCACCTTCCACCATCCTGACCAAACATGGCTCTAGACGCTCACCACTGCGCTCACCACCTTCCACCATCCTGACCAAACATGGCTCTAGACGCTCACCACCGCGCTCACCACCTTCCACCATCCTGACCAAACATGGCTCTAGACGCTCACCACCTTCCACCATCCTGACCAAACATGGCTCTAGACGCTCACCACCTTCCACCATCCTGACCAAACACGGCTCTAAGCGCTCACCACCTTCCACCATCCTGACTAGGGATGAGCCGAACACCCCCCTGTTCGGTTCGCACCAGAACATGCGAACAGGAAAAAAATTCGTTCGAACACGCGAACACCGTTAAAGTCTATGGGACACGAACATGAATAATCAAAAGTGCTAATTTTAAAGGCTAATATGCAAGTTATTGTCAATAAAAGTGTTTGGGGACCCGGGTCCTGCCCCAGGGGACATGGATCAATGCAAAAAAAAGTTTTAAAAACGGCCGTTTTTTCAGGAGCAGTGATTTTAATAATGCTTAAAGTCAAACAATAAAAGTGTAATATCCCTTTAAATTTCATACCTGGGGGGTGTCTATAGTATGCCTGTAAAGGGGCGCATGTTTCCCGTGTTTAGAACAGTCTGACAGCAAAATGACATTTCAAAGGAAAAAAGTCATTTAAAACTACCGCGGCTATTGCATTGCCGACAATACACATAGAAGTTCATTGATAAAAACGGCATGGGAATTCCCCACAGGGGAACCCCGAACCAAAATAAAAAAAAAAAAAAATGATGTGGGGGTCCCCCTAAATTCCATACAAGGCCCTTCAGGTCTGGTATGGATTTTAAGGGGAACCCCGCGCCAAAAAAAAAAAAAAAAAACGGTGTGGGGTCCCCCTAAAAATCCATACCAGACCCTTATCCGAGCACGCAACCTGGCAGGCCGCATGAAAAGAGGGGGGGACGAGAGTGCGGCCCCCCCCCCTCCTGAACCGTACCAGGCCACATGCCCTCAACATTGGGAGGGTGCTTTGGGGTAGCCCCCCAAAACACCTTGTCCCCATGTTGATGAGGACAAGGGCCTCATCCTCACAACCGTGGCCGGTGGTTGTGGGGGTCTGCGGGCGGGGGGCTTATCGGAATCTGGAAGCCCCCTTTAACAAGGGGACCCCCAGATCCTGGCCCCCTCCCCCTGTGTGAAATGGTAAGGGGGTACTTACCCCTACCATTTCACTAAAAAACTGTCAAAAATGTTAAAAATGACAAGAGACAGTTTTTGACAATTCCTTTATTTAAATGCTTCTTCTTTCTTCTATCTTCCTTCATCTTCTTCTTCTGGCTCTTCTGGTTCTTCCTCCGGCGTTCTCGTCCAGCATCTTCTCCGCGGCGTCTTCTATCTTCTTCTCCTCGGGCCGCTCCGCACCCATGGCATGAGGGGGGAGGCTCCCGCTCTTCTCTTCATCTTCTTCTCTTCTTCATTTTCTTCTTCATCTTCTTCTTCATCTTCTTCTTCCTTCTTCTCTTCTTCATGTCTTCTCCGGGCCGCTCCGCAGCCATGCTGTGGCATGGAGGGAGGCTCCCGCTGTGTGACGGCGTCTCTTCGTCTGACGGTTCTTAAATAAAGGGGGGCGGGGCCACCCGGTGACCCCGCCCCCCTCTGACGCACGGTGACATGACGGGACTTCCCTGTGGCATTCCCCGTGACGTCACAGGGAAGTCCCGTCAATTCACCGTGCGTCAGAGGGGGGCGGGGTCAGCGGATGGCCCCGCCCCCCGTTATTTAAGAACCGTCAGACGAAGAGACGCCGTCACACAGCGGGAGCCTCCCACCATGCCAGCATGGCTGCGGAGCGGCCCGGAGAAGAAATGAAGAAGAGAAGAAGGAAGAAGAGAAGAAGAAGAAGATGAAGAAGAAGATGAAGAAGAGAAGAAGATGAAGAGAAGAGCGGGAGCCTCCCCCCTCATGCCATGGGTGCGGAGCGGCCCCAGGAGAAGAAGATAGAAGACGCCGCGGAGAAGATGCTGGACGAGAACGCCGGAGGAAGAACCAGAAGAGCCAGAAGAACCAGAAGAAGAAGAAGATGAAGGAAGAAAGAAGAAGCATTTAAATAAAGGAATTGTCAAAAACTGTCTCTTGTCATTTTTAACATTTTTGACAGTTTTTTAGTGAAATGGTAGGGGTAAGTACCCCCTTACCATTTCACACAGGGGGGGGGGCCGGGATCTGGGGGTCCCCTTGTTAAAGGGGGCTTCCAGATTCCGATAAGCCCCCCGCCCGCAGACCCCCACAACCACCGGCCACGGTTGTGAGGATGAGGCCCTTGTCCTCATCAACATGGGGACAAGTTGTTTTGGGGGGCTACCCCAAAGCACCCTCCCAATGTTGAGGGCATGTGGCCTGGTACGGTTCAGGAGGGGGGGGGCCGCACTCTCGTCCCCCCCTCTTTTCCTGCGGCCTGCCAGGTTGCGTGCTCGGATAAGGGTCTGGTATGGATTTTTAGGGGGACCCCACGCCGTTTTTTTTTTTTTTTTTGGCGCGGGGTTCCCCTTAAAATCCATACCAGACCTGAAGGGTCTGGTATGGAATTTAGGGGGAACCCCACGTCAATTTTTTTTTTAAATTTTGGCTGGGGTTCCCCTTAATATCCATACCAGACCTGAAGGGCCTTGTATGGAATTTAGGGGGACCCCCACATCATTTTTTTTTTTTTTATTTTGGTTCGGGGTTCCCCTGTGGGGAATTCCCATGCCGTTTTTATCAATGAACTTCTATGTGTATTGTCGGCAATGCAATAGCCGCGGGTAGTTTTAAATGAGTTTTTTCCTTCCAAATGTCATTTTGCTGTCAGACTGTTCTAAACACGGGAAACATGCGCCCCTTTACAGGCATACTATAGACACCCCCCAGGTACGAAATTTAAAGGGATATTACACTTTTATTGTTTGACTTTAAGCATTAATAAAATCACTGCTCCTGAAAAAACGTCCGTTCTTAAAACTTTTTTTTGCATTGATCCATGTCCCCTGGGGCAGGACCCAGGTCCCCAAACACTTTTTATGACAATAACTTGCATATAAGCCTTTAAAATTAGCACTTTTGATTTCTCCCATAGACTTTTAAAGGGTGTTCCGCGGCATTCGAATTTGCCGCGAACACCCCAAATTGTTCGCTGTTCGGCGAACTTGCGAACAGCCAATGTTCGAGTAGAACATGAGTTCGACTCGAACTCGAAGCTCATCCCTAATCCTGACCAAACACGGCTCTAGACGCTCACCACCTTCCACCATCCTGACCAAACACGGCTCTAAGCGCTCACCACCGCGCTCACCACCTTCCACCATCCTGACCAAACACGGCTCTAGGCGCTCACCACTGCGCTCACCACCTTCCACCATCCTGACCAAACATGGCTCTAGGCGCTCACCACCGCGCTCACCACCTTCCACCATCCTGAACAAACACGGCTCTAGGCGCTCCCCACTGCGCTCACCACCTTCCACCATCCTGACCAAACATGGCTCTAGGCACTCACCACTGCGCTCACCACCTTCCACCATCCTGACCAAACACGGCTCTAGGCGCTCACCACCTTCCACCATCCTGACCAAACATGGCTCTAGGCGCTCACCACCGCGCTCACCACCTTCCTCTATCCTTACCAAACACGGCTCTAGGCGCTCACCACCGCGCTCACCACCTTCCACCATCCTGACCAAACACGGCTCTAGGCGCTCACCACCGCGCTCACCACCTTCCTCTATCCTTACCAAACACGGCTCTAGGCGCTCACCACCGCGCTCACCACCTTCCACCATCCTGACCAAACACGGCTCTAGGCGTTCACCACTGCGCTTACCACCTTCCACCATCCTGACCAAACACGGCTCTAGGCGCTCACCACCTTCCACCATCCTGACCAAACACGGCTCTAAGCGCTCACCACCTTCCACCATCCTGACCAAACATGGCTCCAGGCGCTCACCACCTTGCACCATCCTGACCAAACATGGCTCCAGGCGCTCACCACCTTCCACCATCCTGACCAAACATGGCTCCAGGCGCTCACCACCTTCCACCATCCTGACCAAACACGGCTCTAGGCGCTCACCACTGCGCTCACCACCTTCCACCATCCTGACCAAACACGGCTCTAGGCGCTCACCACCTTCCACCATCCTGACCAAACACGGCTCTAGGCGCTCACCACCGCGCTCACCACCTTCTTCTATCCTTACCAAACACGGCTCTAGGCGCTCACCACCGCGCTCACCACCTTCCACCATCCTGACCAAACACGGCTCTAGGCGCTCACCACCACGCTCACCACCTTCCTCTATCCTTACCAAACACGGCTCTAGGCGCTCACCACCGCGCTCACCACCTTCCACCATCCTGACCAAACACGGCTCTAGGCGTTCACCACTGCGCTTACCACCTTCCACCATCCTGACCAAACACGGCTCTAGGCGCTCACCACCTTCCACCATCCTGACCAAACACGGCTCTAAGCGCTCACCACCTTCCACCATCCTGACCAAACATGGCTCCAGGCGCTCACCACCTTGCACCATCCTGACCAAACATGGCTCCAGGCGCTCACCACCTTGCACCATCCTGACCAAACATGGCTCCAGGCGCTCACCACCTTCCACCATCCTGACCAAACATGGCTCCAGGCGCTCACCACCTTCCACCATCCTGACCAAACACGGCTCTAGGCGCTCACCACTGCGCTCACCACCTTCCACCATCCTGACCAAACACGGCTCTAGGCGCTCACCACCTTCCACCATCCTGACCAAACACGGCTCTAGGCGCTCACCACCGCGCTCACCACCTTCCTCTATCCTTACCAAACACGGCTCTAGGCGCTCACCACCGCGCTCACCACCTTCCACCATCCTGACCAAACACGGCTCTAGGCGCTCCCCACCTTCCACCATCCTGACCAAACACGGCTCTAGGCGTTCACCACTGCGCTTACCACCTTCCACCATCCTGACCAAACACGGCTCTAATCGCTCACCACCGCGCTCACCACCTTCCACCATCCTGACCAAACATGGCTCTAGGCGCTCACCACCTTCCACCATCCTGAGCAAACACGGCTCTAGGCGCTCACCACCTTCCACCATCCTGACCAAACACGGCTCTAGGCGCTCACCACCTTCCACCATCCTAACCAAACACAGCTCTAATCGCTCACCACCGCGCTCACCACCTTCCACCATCCTCACCAAGCACGGCTCTAAGCGCTCACCACTGCGCTCACCACCTTCCACCATCCTCACCAAGCACGGCTCTAAGCGCTCACCACTGCGCTCACCACCTTCCACCATCCTGACCAAGCATGGCTCTAGACGCTCACCACCGCGCTTACCACCTTCCACCATCCTGACCAAACATGGCTCTAGACGCTCACCACCTTTCACCATCCTGACCAAACACGGCTCTAGACGCTCACCACCTTCCACCATCCTGACCAAACACGGCTCTAGGCGCTCACCACCTTCCACCATCCTGACCAAACATGGCTCTAGGCGCTCATCACCGCGCTCACCACCTTCCACCATCCTGACCAAACACGGCTCTAGGGGCTCATCACCGCGCTCACCACCTTCCACCATCCTGACCAAACACGGCTCTAGGCGCTCACCACCTTCCACCACCTTCCACCATCCTGACCAAACACGGCTCTAGGCGCTCATCACCGCGCTCACCACCTTCCACCATCCTGACCAAACACGGCTCTAGGCGCTCATCACCGCGCTCACCACCTTCCACCATCCCGACCAAACACGGCTCTAGGCGCTCATCACCGCGCTCACCACCTTCCACCATCCCGACCAAACACGGCTCTAGGCGCTCACCACCGTGCTCACCACCTTCCACCATCCTGACCAAACACGGCTCTAGGCGCTCACCACTGCGCTCACCACCTTCCACCATCCTGACCAAACAAGGCTCTAAGCGCTCACCACTGCGCTCACCACCTTCCACCATCCTGACCAAACACGACTCTAGGTGGGTTCTACAACCCAGAAAGGAGGTTATTGCCTGATTATCTGAAGATTACACTCCATTCCGAATGAGGCCACGTAGAAAGGATAAGGAAAGACGTGGTCATAGGGTGTCATGGTGGCCAATATTCCGCCTGTCCCAGGAGAGGATAGAAATAAACAGATCCACCATTTATATCTTTATTACAGATCAACCTTCAGAGCGGCTTCTCTTCCTCCACAACACCACATCCACTTCCCTTATATTACCGTAATGTGGCAGGGAAAGTCCGGTGACAACATGATACCCGAGAACCATTCCACCTGATACCAGAGCGCCATTCCACCTGATACCCGAGTAACATTCCACCTGATACCCGAGAACCATTCCACCTGATACCAGAGCACCATTCCACCTGATACCCGAGTAACATTCCACCTGATACCAGAGCACCATTCCACCTGATACCCGAGTAACATTCCACCTGATACCAGAGCACCATTCCACCTGATACCCGAGTAACATTCCACCTGATACCCGAGTACCATTCCACCTGATATCCGAGTAACATTCCACCTGATACCAGAGCACCATTCCACCTGATACCCGAGTAACATTCCACCTGATACCAGAGCACCATTCCACCTGATACCCGAGAACCATTCCACCTGATACCAGAGCGCCATTCCACCTGATACCCGAGTAACATTCCACCTGATACCAGAGCACCATTCCACCTGATACCCGAGAACCATTCCACCTGATACCAGAGCACCATTCCACCTGATACCAGAGCACCATTCCACCTGATACCCGAGAACCATTCCACCTGATACCAGAGCACCATTCCACCTGATACCCGAGTAACATTCCACCTGATACCAGAGCACCATTCCACCTGATACCCGAGAACCATTCCACCTGATACCAGAGCACCATTCCACCTGATACCCGAGAACCATTCCACCTGATACCAGAGCGCCATTCCACCTGATACCCGAGTAACATTCCACCTGATACCAGAGCACCATTCCACCTGATACCAGAGCACCATTCCACCTGATACCCGAGAACCATTCCACCTGATACCAGAGCACCATTCCACCTGATACCAGAGCACCATTCCACCTGATACCCGAGTAACATTCCACCTGATACCAGAGCACCATTCCACCTGATACCCGAGTAACATTCCACCTGATACCAGAGCACCATTCCACCTGATACCCGAGTAACATTCCACCTGATACCAGAGCACCATTCCACCTGATACCCGAGTAACATTCCACCTGATACCCGAGTAACATTCCACCTGATACCAGAGCACCATTCCACCTGATACCCGAGCACCATTCCACCTGATACCCGAGTAATATTCCACCTGATACCCGAGTAACATTCCACGTGATACCCGAGTACTATTCCACCTGATACCCGAGCACCATCCCATCTGATACCCGAGTAACATTCCACCTGATACCAGAGCACCATTCCACCTGATACCCGAGTACCATTCCACCTGATACCCGAGTACCATTCCACCTGATACCCGAGTACCATTCCACCTGATACCCGAGTACCATTCCACCTGATACCCGAGTACCATTCCACCTGATACCCGAGTACCATTCCACCTGATACCCGAGCACCATCCCATCTGATACCCGAGTAACATTCCACCTGATACCAGAGCACCATTCCACCTGATACCCGAGTAACATTCCACCTGATACCCGAGTACTATTCCACCTGATACCCGAGTACTATTCCACCTGATACCCGAGTACTATTCCACCTGATACCCGAGTACCATTCCACCTGATACCAGAGAACCATTCCACCTGATACCTGAGTACCATTCCACCTGATACCCGAGTACCATTCCACCTGATACCCGAGTAAGATTCCACGTGATACCCGAGTACCATTCCACCTGGTACACGAGTACCATCCCATCTGATACCCGAGTAACATTCCACCTGATACCAGAGCACCATTCCACCTGATACCCGAGTACTATTCCACCTGATACCCGAGTACTATTCCACCTGATACCCGAGTACCATTCCACCTGATACCAGAGAACCATTCCACCTGATACCCGAGTACCATTCCACCTGATACCCGAGTACCATTCCACCTGATACCCGAGTAAGATTCCACGTGATACCCGAGTACCATTCCACCTGGTACACGAGTACCATCCCATCTGATACCCGAGTAACATTCCACCTGATACCCGAGTACCATTCCACCTGATACCCGAGTACCATTCCACCTGATACCCGAGAACCATCCCATCTGATACCTGAGCACCATTCCACCTGATATCCTAGTACCATTCCATCTGATACCCGAGAACCATCCCATCTGATACCTGAGCACCATTCCACCTGATACCTGAGCACCATTCCACCTGATACCTGAGCACCATTCCACCTGATACCTGAGCACCATTCCACCTGATACCTGAGCACCATTCCACCTGATACCCGAGTACCATTCCACCTGATACCCGAGTACCATTCCACCTGGTACACGAGTACCATCCCATCTGATACCCGAGTAACATTCCACCTGATACCAGAGCACCATTCCACCTGATACCTGAGTACCATTCCAACCGATACCCGAGTACCATTCCACCTGATACCCGAGTACCATTCCACCTGATACCCGAGTACCATTCCACCTGATACCCGAGTACCATTCCACCTGATACCCGAGAACCATCCCATCTGATACCTGAGCACCATTCCACCTGATATCCGAGTACCATTCCACCTGATACCCGAGTACCATTCCACCTGATACCCGAGAACCATCCCATCTGATACCTGAGCACCATTCCACCTGATATCCGAGTACCATTCCATCTGATACCCGAGTACCATTCCACCTGATACCCGAGTACCATTCCACCTGATACCCGAGAACCATCCCATCTGATACCTGAGCACCATTCCACCTGATACCTGAGCACCATTCCACCTGATACCTGAGCACCATTCCACCTGATATCCGAGTACCATTCCACCTGATACCCGAGTACCATTCCACCCGGTACACGAGTACCATCCCATCTGATACCCGAGTAACATTCCACCTGATACCAGAGCACCATTCCACCTGATACCTGAGTACCATTCCAACCGATACCCGAGTACCATTCCACCTGATACCCGAGTACCATTCCACCTGATACCCGAGTACCATTCCACCTGATACCCGAGTACCATTCCACCTGATACCCAAGAACCATCCCATCTGATACCTGAGCACCATTCCACCTGATATCCGAGTACCATTCCACCTGATACCCGAGTACCATTCCACCTGATACCCGAGAACCATCCCATCTGATACCTGAGCACCATTCCACCTGATATCCGAGTACCATTCCATCTGATACCCGAGTACCATTCCACCTGATACCCGAGTACCATTCCACCTGATACCCGAGTACCATTCCACCTGATACCTGAGCACCATTCCACCTGATACCCGAGCACCATTCCACCTGATACCTGAGCACCATTCCACCTGATACCCGAGTACCATTCCATCTGATATCAGAGCACCATTCCATCTGATATCAGAGCACCATTCCACCTGATACCCGAGTACCATTCCACCTGATACCTGAGCACCATTCCACCTGATACCCGAGTACCATTCCACCTGATATCCGAGTACCATTCCACCTGATACCCGAGTAAAATTCCACCTGATACCTGAGCACCATTCCATCTGATACCCGAGTAAAATTCCACCTGATACCCGAGTACTATTCCACCTGATACCCGAGTACTATTCCACCTGATATCAGAGCACCATTCCACCTGATATCAGAGCACCATTCCACCTGATACCCGAGAACCATCCCATCTGATACCTGAGTACCATTCCACCTGATATCCGAGTACCATTCCACCTGATACCCGAGTACCATTCCACCTGATACCCGAGTACCATTCCACCTGATATCCGAGTACCATTCCACCTGATACCCGAGTACCATTCCACCTGATACCCGAGAACCATCCCATCTGATACCTGAGCACCATTCCACCTGATATCCGAGTACCATTCCATCTGATACCCGAGTACCATTCCACCTGATACCCGAGTACCATTCCACCTGATACCCGAGAACCATCCCATCTGATACCTGAGCACCATTCCACCTGATATCCGAGTACCATTCCACCTGATACCCGAGTACCATTCCACCTGATACCCGAGAACCTTCCCATCTGATACCTGAGCACCATTCCACCTGATATCCGAGTACCATTCCATCTGATACCCGAGTACCATTCCACCTGATACCCGAGTACCATTCCACCTGATACCCGAGAACCATCCCATCTGATACCTGAGCACCATTCCACCTGATACCTGAGCACCATTCCACCTGATACCCGAGCACCATTCCACCTGATACCTGAGCACCATTCCACCTGATACCCGAGTACCATTCCACCTGATACCTGAGCACCATTCCATCTGATACCCGAGTAAAATTCCACCTGATACCCGAGTACTATTCCACCTGATATCAGAGCACCATTCCACCTGATATCAGAGCACCATTCCACCTGATACCCGAGAACCATCCCATCTGATACCTGAGTACCATTCCACCTGATATCCGAGTACCATTCCACCTGATACCCGAGTACCATTCCACCTGATACCCGAGTACCATTCCACCTGATACCTGAGTACCATTCCATCTGATACCCGAGTACCATTCCACCTGATACCCGAGTACCATTCCACCTGATACCTGAGTACCATTCCATCTGATACCCGAGTACCATTCCACCTGATACCCGAGTACCATTCCACCTGATACCCGAGAACCATCCCATCTGATACCTGAGTACCATTCCACTTGATACCCGAGCACCATTCAACCTTCAATTATTTGATCTCTGAGTATCGTTCCTCCTGCAGTAATATGAGGCTCCCTTTGGAATTCTGCATGCCAGGAGGTGCCTCTGAGTATGTGCGCACTTTTTTACAATCATACTGCAGCAAAACACTGCCCCCCTCCTATCACACTGCCCCCCTCCTATCACACTGCCCCCCTCCTATCACACTACCCCCTCCTATCACACTGCCCCCCTCCTATCACACTGCCCCCCTCCTATCACACTGCCCCCCTCCTATCACACTGCCCCCCTCCTATCACACTACCCCCTCCTATCACACTGACCCCCTCCTATCACACTGACCCCCTCCTATCACACTGCCCCCCCTCCTATCACACTGACCCCCTCCTATCACACTGACCCCCTCCTATCACACTGCCCCCCTCTTATCACACTGACCCCCTCTTATCACACTGCCCCCCTCTTATCACACTGACCCCCTCCTATCACACTGACCCCCTCCTATCACACTGACCCCCTCCTATCACACTGCCCCCTCCTATCACACTGACCCCCTCCTATCACACTGACCCCCTCCTATCACACTGCCCCCCTCCTATCACACTGCCCCCCTCCTATCACACTACCCCCCTCCTATCACACTGACCCCCTCCTATCACACTGACCCCCTCCTATCACACTGACCCCCTCCTATCACACTACCCCCCTCCTATCACACTGCCCCCCTCCTATCACACTGACCCCCTCCTATCACACTGACCCCCTCCTATCACACTGCCCCCTCCTATCACACTGACCCCCTCCTATCACACTGACCCCCTCCTATCACACTGACCCCCTCCTATCACATTGCCCCTTCCTATCACACTGCCCCCTCCTATCACACTGCCCCCCTCCTATCACACTGCCCCCTCCTATCACACTGACCCCCTCCTATCACACTGGCACCCACTTGTTACACTGCCCCCCTCTTATCAAACTGCCCTACTTCTATCACACTGCCCTCTTCTTGTTACACTTCCACCTCCTTTTACAGTGCCCCCCCTCTTATCACACTGCCCCCACCTGTCACACTGCCCCTTTTATCACACTGCCCTCCCTCTTACCACACTGCAACCCTATTATCACTCTGCCCCCCTCTGATCAAACTGAGTACCATTCCACCTGATACCTGAGTACCATTCCATCTGATACCCGAGTACCATTCCACCTGATACCCGAGTACCATTCCACCTGATACCCGAGAACCATCCCATCTGATACCTGAGTACCATTCCACTTGATACCCGAGCACCATTCAACCTTCAATTATTTGATCTCTGAGTATCGTTCCTCCTGCAGTAATATGAGGCTCCCTTTGGAATTCTGCATGCCAGGAGGTGCCTCTGAGTATGTGCGCACTTTTTTACAATCATACTGCAGCAAAACACTGCCCCCCTCCTATCACACTGCCCCCCTCCTATCACACTGCCCCCCTCCTATCACACTGCCCCCCTCCTATCACACTGCCCCCCTCCTATCACACTGCCCCCCTCCTATCACACTGCCCCCCTCCTATCACACTACCCCCTCCTATCACACTGACCCCCTCCTATCACACTGACCCCCTCCTATCACACTGCCCCCCCTCCTATCACACTGACCCCCTCCTATCACACTGACCCCCTCCTATCACACTGCCCCCCTCTTATCACACTGACCCCCTCTTATCACACTGCCCCCCTCTTATCACACTGACCCCCTCCTATCACACTGACCCCCTCCTATCACACTGACCCCCTCCTATCACACTGCCCCCTCCTATCACACTGACCCCCTCCTATCACACTGACCCCCTCCTATCACACTGCCCCCCTCCTATCACACTGCCCCCCTCCTATCACACTACCCCCCTCCTATCACACTGACCCCCTCCTATCACACTGACCCCCTCCTATCACACTGACCCCCTCCTATCACACTACCCCCCTCCTATCACACTGCCCCCCTCCTATCACACTGACCCCCTCCTATCACACTGACCCCCTCCTATCACACTGCCCCCTCCTATCACACTGACCCCCTCCTATCACACTGACCCCCTCCTATCACACTGCCCCCTCCTATCACACTGACCCCCTCCTATCACACTACCCCCCTCCTATCACACTGCCCCTCTCCTATCACACTGACCCCCTCCTATCACACTGCCCCCTCCTATCACACTGCCCCCTCCTATCACACTGCCCCCCTCCTATCACACTGCCCCCTCCTATCACACTGCCCCCCTCCTATCACACTACCCCCTCCTATCACACTGCCCCCCTCCTATCACACTGACCCCCTCCTATCACACTACCCCCCTCCTATCACACTGCCCCTCTCCTATCACACTGACCCCCTCCTATCACACTGACCCCCTCCTATCACACTACCCCCTCCTATCACACTGCCCCTCTCCTATCACACTGACCCCCTCCTATCACACTGACCCCCTCCTATCACACTGCCCCCTCCTATCACACTGACCCCCTCCTATCACACTGCCCCCCTCCTATCACACTGCCCCCCTCCTATCACACTACCCCCCTCCTATCACACTGACCCCCTCCTATCACACTGCCCCTTCCTATCACACTGCCCCCTCCTATCACACTGCCCCCCTCCTATCACACTGACCCCCTCCTATCACACTGCCCCCTCCTATCACACTGCCCCCTCCTATCACACTGCCCCCCTCCTATCACACTGCCCCCTCCTATCACACTGACCCCCTCCTATCACACTGACCCCCTCCTATCACACTGCCCCCCTCCTATCACACTGACCCCCTCCTATCACACTGACCCCCTCCTATCACACTGACCCCCTCCTATCACATTGCCCCTTCCTATCACACTGCCCCCTCCTATCACACTGCCCCCCTCCTATCACACTGCCCCCTCCTATCACACTGACCCCCTCCTATCACACTGGCACCCACTTGTTACACTGCCCCCCTCTTATCAAACTGCCCTACTTCTATCACACTGCCCTCTTCTTGTTACACTTCCACCTCCTTTTACAGTGCCCCCCCTCTTATCACACTGCCCCCACCTGTCACACTGCCCCTTTTATCACACTGCCCTCCCTCTTACCACACTGCAACCCTATTATCACTCTGCCCCCCTCTGATCAAACTGCCCCCCTCTTATCACACTGCCCCCCTCTGATCAAACTGCCCTACTCCTATCACACTGCCCCCTCTTATCACACTGGACCCTTCTTGTTGCACTGACCCCCTCCATTCACAGTGCCCCCCTCTTATCACACTGCCCCCTTCTTGTTACACTTCCCCCCTCCTCCTTTCACAGTCCCCCCCTCTGGCCCCTTTCTTTTCCGAATGGACACAGTGAGTGATCGTCACCGCCCTCATTGTCTCAATTTATAACTGAAGCATAGTAACTGTGTTTCCTATGCTTCAGTTTATAAAAGAATGGGAATCCTCTGTACAGAGCTCCTCCTGTCCATTCATTCTGTGCTGCTGAGGTTACAGAGATGGAGAATGAGGGCCCCGGGCTCAGAGGAAAGGCCCCCTGCCAGTGTCAGGGGGCTTCTCATGGTTTTTAGGCTGGTTCCTGTGGTATGGAGGGTGGGCGACACATATACCGAGGCGGAGCTCATTATCTCTGGAGGCTCCTGACAGTAAAACGATGAATTCCTCTTCCACCTGCCGGGCGCAGTGGGCCGCCGATTATCCGCCCGCTGATGTGCCGGAACAATCCCCCTTTGTGTGGCTGGGGAAGGTGCAGGCCTCATTAGGCGGCCTCCTTCCATGGACTGAGTCCGTGGTATGCGCCAGCCAGCGCACAGCGAGGAGAAACGCACCGTCACCGCAATTATCGCAGACAGCTGTCGCAGGAGGCCGGGAAATCAGAGAGGCCGCTCTCCCCCCTTCCCTTCCCCCCTTCCCTCCCCCTATTAATCATTAACATCGACCCTCCGGAACACCTGTTCCCACAGTGCCGAAATCTGAGTGTCAGCTCTCCGACCAGACAAACCAAACAGCCCCACACCCCCTTCCTCTGTACTACAACCACCTCCCTCTATACTACAACCACCTCCCTCTATACTACAACTACCTCCCTCTATACTACAAACGACTTCCTCTGTACTACAATCACCTCCCTCTGTACTACAATCACCTCCCTCTGTACTACAACCGACTTCCTCTGTACTTCAGACTACACCTCCTCCTCCCTCTGTACTACAACCACCTCCCTCTGTACTACAATCACCTCCCTCTGTACTACATACTACACCCCCTCTATACTACAACCACCTTCCTCTGTGCTACAACCACCTCCCTCTGTACTACAATCACCTCCCTCTGTACTACAACCACCTCCCTCTATACTTCAGACTACACCTCCTCCTCCCTCTGTACTGCAACCATCTCCCTCTATACTACAACCAACTTCTTCTGTACTACAACCACCTCTCTCTGTACTACAATCACCTCCCTCTGTACTACAATCACCTCCCTCTGTACTACATACTACACCCCCTCTATACTACAACCACCTTCCTCTGTGCTACAACCACCCCCCTCTGTACTTCAGACTAGACCTCCTCGCTCCTCCTCCCTCTGTACTGCAACCATCTCCCTCTATACTACAACCAACTTCCTCTGTACTACAACCACCTCCCTCTGTACTACAATCACCTCCCTCTGTACTACATACTACACCCCCTCTATACTACAACCACCTCCCTCTGTACTACAATCACCTCCCTCTGTACTTCAGACTACACCTCCTTGCTCCTCCTCCCTCTGTACTGCAACCATCTCCCTCTATACTACAACCAACTTCCTCTGTGCTACAACCACCTCCCTCTGTACTACAATCACCTCCCTCTGTACTACATACTACACCCCCTCTATACTACAACCACCTTCCTCTGTACTACAACCACCTCCCTCTGTACTACAATCACATCCCTCTCTACTACAACCACCTCCCTCTCTACTTTAGACTACACCTCCTCCTCCCTCTGTACTGCAACCATCTCCCTCTATACTACAACCAACTTCCTCTGTACTACAACCACCACCCTCTGTACTACAACCACCTTCCTCTGTACTACAATCACCTCCCTCTGTACTACATACTACACCCCTCTATACTGCTATCACCTCCCTCTGTACTACAACCACCAACCTCTGTACTACAGACTACCCCCCTCTGTACTACAACCACCATCCTCTGTACTACAACCACCTCCCTCTAAACTACAACCACCTCCCTCTGTACTACAGACTACACCCTCTCCTCCCTCTGTACTACAACCACCTCCCTCTGTACTACAGACTACACCCCCTCTGTACTACAACTACCTCCCTCTATACTGCAGACTACACCCCCTCCTCCTCCAGTACTACAACTGTCACAGAATCCTGTCGCACTCCAACGTACAACACTAACTTGAACATGGAATGTTTATTAGAAGAAGAATAGAGACTTTTATACACTTGAGAAGGAGGTTCCCCCCTCCTGACCATATTACCCCAACAATACAACTGTAACCAGAAATATCAATTATCATGAGCTAATTAACTAATCATTTACACAGTCTAGGTGACTCCGAGAAAAGACCTTTCAGGTCAGCCTTGCCGTCTCCAATCTCAGAAGACACAACACACATTATCATAAACACAGAACTCCTTCACACAATAGCACAATCCCCAAGTAGCAGACTATCCGGCTCCTACATTGTACAGAGGCCAATGTGATCAGCTCTTTCAATTGACATGTATAGTTCAGAATCAAACAAACCAGGAATAGTTTTTATATATATCCTGGGAGATATTGTGGATAAATATTACTGTCCAATTTTAAGTAATCCAAGATATATTCCTAATGTCCATCCTTTTCTCGGTCACCCTGTGCCCCTAATAGACACAGGGTCACTTAGACATAGGAGGTGTATGGGGAGCTGAAGCAAGGGTTTCCCAACCTCTCCAAGGGATTCTGGGTTCCACCAGCCCCCCACCCAAAGTGACTCCCCCGGGAGGGTGAACACCCACTGTGCAGGACGCTGGGGGAGGGGGAACATCCACTGTGCAGGACGCTGGGGGAGGGGGAACATCCACTGTGCAGGATGCTGGGGGAGGGGGAACATCCACTGTGCAGGACGCTGGGGGAGGGGGAACATCCACTGTGCAGGACGCTGGGGGAGGGGGAACATCCACTGTGCAGGACGCTGGGGGAGGGGGAACATCCACTGTGCAGGACGCTGGGGGAGGGGGAACATCCACTGTGCAGGACGCTGGGGGAGGGGGAACACCCACTGTGCAGGACGCTGGGGGAGGGGGAACACCCACTGTGGGTGGCACTGACAGAGGAGAGGGGGAGTTTCACATTGAGAAGATCGTGAGGCTTGTAAGAGCCACTCAGTGTGTGAAACTGTCCGGGAATGTAACAGTTACAGGGAGAAATCCAACTGTCACAACTCAGCGGTGATGTTGGGGTGGGCGGGACCGAACATGATTATATTATTCTTTCTTATTATTCCCTTTTTTCTTT
Source organism: Lithobates septentrionalis (assembly GCA_037952835.1). Classification (NCBI taxonomy): domain Eukaryota; kingdom Metazoa; phylum Chordata; class Amphibia; order Anura; family Ranidae; genus Lithobates; species Lithobates septentrionalis. The sequence goes on along the minus strand of JBBDGP010002471.1, from coordinate 82,585 downwards.
CCTTTTTCCTTCCTGTCCTCTACTTTACAGGGAGAAGGCAGTGAAGGATACATTTGTTAGATTTTTAGTAACATTTTTTGTTTTTTAGGAATTTTGACTGATGTATCCAGGTGATTCCATAAATGGACCTTAGGATTTAGGCCAGGCCATATAAATTTTGGCCACTAGATGCCGCCACCGTGTTCCGTGTGGTACATCTATTTATAACTAATTGGTTACATGCATAATAGTTATACACAGCCCTTTATATTATGGACTGTGTATATATGAACTACAGCATAGCACACAGTTGTAACTAAGGGAGGACATTGATTGTTATCAGTGTCTTTCCCTGAGATTTTACTGGCGTTTGCCCCATTGCAATATGGCGGCAACAGTATCACTTACTGCTCGGACCTCAGGACTGGGCGGTTCCCTTCTGTAATTAACAGGCGTATAATAGGTGGCGTTCAGCACGCCGCCCGTGCCCCTGGACGACGTCAGGTTTGACGAAACGACGTAGGGAGAGCGGCGTGCTGACGCCACCACAACACACACACGCAGTCCCGGAAGTTACGGGCGGTTGCAGAGAGAGCCGGCCGGCTCGTTTATCCGTATTTTGCCTGAATATTACGCATACATGTGAGTGCAATACTGTTTTTTAACAATAAACTTCTTAAACGTTTTTACACTATGGGAGCTTCTTTTCTCCTTCTATGACTGGCCACTGGACAAGTTGTGTATGGGCTTTTAGGACAATAGGAGGAGCTGATCTGACCTTCACCCATTCCTATCTGAGACTGTGGCTGGGTTATAAGCCAAAAGGCGCATTTGATCTCCTGACCAGAGATCAAGGGAGCTGGTAAGAGGCAGTTGTTCTGAAGGTGGAGGACTGTCCTATCTCTAACACTACTTTCCATGGTGAACTAAGTGTGATGTCACTACTGTTGGGGATAAAGATGTGTATCCCATGGTGATCTGCCGTTGGACATTTATTGACATTATTTTCTTTTAAGGGACTCATTAGTTTGATGTGCATTTACCTTTTAATATTTAAGTTCATGTAGCGCGGTTTCTTTTATTTTTTAACATTTTCATTGTGGGTATCTCGCATTTTTGTGACCGCAGCTTATTATTCTACCTAAAGTATATACTTCAGATCAATTTATGTATGTCATATTATATTTTTCTGACAGCGCTGTATTCCTTTATTATTTTGAACAGCTGTCAAACACCAGCCAATGATTGGGCTGCTTAAGAAAGGGGGCGGGGCCACATGCACGTAGCGGCCCACTCAGACCCCATCCCATTGGCTGGGGGTCCTAGTAGATGATAGGCTCAGCAATGCCAAGCTGCTGCTAACAAAGCAAACAGAATATTGGCATTAAAAAGGGGATCAACTCCAGAGATAAAACGATAATTCTCCCGCTCTACAAGACTCTGGTCCGGCCGCACCTGGAGTATGCTGTCCAGTTCTGGGCACCAGTCCTCAGGAAGGATGTACTGGAAATGGAGCGAGTACAAAGAAGGGCAACAAAGCTAATAAAGGGTCTGGAGGATCTTAGTTATGAGGAAAGGTTGTGAGCTCTGAACTTATTCTCTCTGGAGAAGAGACGCTTGAGAGGGGATATGATTTCATTGTATAAATACCGGACTGGTGACCCCACAATATATAAATACCGGACTGGTGACCCCACAATATATAAATACCGGACTGGTGACCCCACAATATACAAATACCGGACTGGTGACCCCACAATATATAAATACCGGACTGGTGACCCCACAATATACAAATACCGGACTGGTGACCCCACAATATATAAATACCGGACTGGTGACCCCACAATATATAAATACCGGACTGGTGACCCCACAATATATAAATACCGGACTGGTGACCCCACAATATATAAATACCGGACTGGTGACCCCACAATATACAAATACCGGACTGGTGACCCCACAATATACAAATACCGGACTGGTGACCCCACAATATATAAATACTGGACTGGTGACCCCACAATATATAAATACTGTACTGGTGACCCCACAATATACAAATACCAGACTGGTGACCCCACAATATATAAATACTGTACTGGTGACCCCACAATATATAAATACCGGACTGGTGACCCCACAATATATAAATACCAGACTGGTGACCCCACAATATACAAATACCGGACTGGTGACCCCACAATATACATTAACCAGACTGGTGACCCCACAATAGAAAAATACCGGACTGGTGACCCCACAATATATAAATACCGGACTGGTGACCCCACAATATATAAATACCGGACTGGTGACCCCACAACATACAAATACCGGACTGGTGACCCCACAATAGGGATAAAACTTTTTCGCAGAAGAGAGTTTAATAAGACTCGTGGCCTCTCATTAAAATTAGAAGAAAAGAGGTTTAATCTTAAACTATGTAGAGGGTTCTTTACTGTAAGAGCGGCAAGGATGTGGAATTCCCTTCCACAGGTGGTGGTCTCAGCGGGGAGCATCGATCGTTTCAGGAAACTATTAGATAATCACCTGAATGACCACAACATACAGGGATATACAATGTAATACTGACATATAATCACACACATAGGTTGGACTTGTGTCTTCTTTCTATGTAATGATGGAGATCTCACTCTCATGGTGTTGTCTTCATGTCGCAGATCCCGGAGATGAGCCCCCATTATGTCTTCGGCTCTCAGCACCCCATATGAAACTTACAGCTGACTTGTGAGTAACGGGGGGGGGGGGGAGGGGGGTTCGCCGTCGCTCTTTTTTTGCATCTAATTACCAGATTACATATACATACATCATATACATACATTATATATACATTTTTGCAGATACAAGTATATGTACCCTACATTGGCTCCCGATGAGTAAAAAGAACCCACGAAACGCGTAAAGCCACTTTTTTCGATGCTGCGCTAATACTACCATCTGACCATACAGACTTTTACAGTCAGGATTTATTATGGACTTTTTATATCACTTTGAGAAGTCACCCCCCACACCACGGCGGTGGAGCGCTATATATGTATATATTGGTACCACGGATCACTAATGAGAAATACTATTTATTCACTGTATTTTGATAAGACTCATCATGTGTATATCTACCAATAAACATTGATTTTCTTTTTATTACCGTCTAGCCGTGTGCTTCATTTAAAGTCACAAATTTCCCCTTTCTTCTCCGGGGTATTATGGGTTCCTACCATCCCCCATCCCGGTGTCTATGAGGGAACAATGGGGTCCAATCAGCAGGTAGATTTCTCCTTGTTTTCCTGATGGAAAATGTTCTCAGTGGACGATGAGGGGTGCAACAGATCAAAAAACTCATGGTTCGGATCCTTCCTCGGATCAGGAGTCGTGGTTCGGATCATTTTCGGATTAACAAAAAAAATCTCCCCCACTGTAATATCCACAATCTCCCTATTGGCAGAGTATTGGAAGGGTATAGGCAGAGTATTGCAGGGTATTGGCAGAGTATTGGCAGGGTATTGGCAGAGTATTGCAGGGTATTGGCAGGGTATTGGCAGAGTATTGCAGGGTATTGGCAGAGTATTGGAAGGGTATAGGCAGAGTATTGCAGGGTATTGGCAGAGTATTGGAAGGGTATAGGCAGAGTATTGGCAGGGTATTGGCAGGGTATTGCAGGGTATTGGCAGAGTATTGCAGAGTATTGGCAGGGTATTGGCAGAGTATTGCAGGGTATTGGCAGAGTATTGGAAGGGTATAGGCAGAGTATTGGCAGAGTATTGGCAGAGTATTGGCAGGGTATTAACAGAGTATTGGCAGAGTATTGGAAGGGTATAGGCAGAGTATTGGCAGGGTATGGCAGAGTATTGGCAGGGTATTGCAGGGTATTGGCAGAGTATTGCAGAGTATTTTCAGGGTATGGCAGATTATTGCAGAGTATTGGCAGAGTATTGGCAGGGTATTGGCAGAGTATTGCAGGGTATTGGCAGGGTATTGGCAGAGTATTGCAGGGTATTGGCAGAGTATTGCAGGGTATTGGCAGGGTATTGCAGGGTATTGGCAGAGTATTGCAGGGTATTGGCAGGGTATTGCAGGGTATTGGCAGAGTATTGGCAGGGTATTGGCAGAGTATTGGCAGAGTATTGCAGAGTATTGCAGAGTATTGCCAGAGTATTGGAAGGGTATGGCAGGGTATTGGCAGAGTATTGCAGGGTATTGGCAGAGTATTGGCAGGGTATTGGCAGAGTATTGGCAGAGTATTGCAGAGTATTGCAGAGTATTGGCAGAGTATTGGAAGGGTATGGCAGGGTATTGGCAGAGTATTGCAGGGTATTGGCAGAGTATTGGCAGGGTATTGGCAGGGTATTGCAGAGTATTGGCAGAGTATTGGCAGGGTATGGCAGGGTATGACAGAGTATTGGCAGATTATTGCAGAGTATTTGCAGAGTATTGGCAGAGTATTTGCAGAGTATTGGCAGGGTATTGGCAGAGTATTGCAGGGTATTGGCAGAGTATTGGCAGGGTATTGGCAGAGTATTGCAGAGTATTGGCAGAGTATTGGCAGAGTATTGGCAGGGTATGGCAGAGTATTGCAGAGTATTGGCAGAGTATTGGAAGGGTATTGGCAGAGTATTGGCAGAGTATTGGAAGGGTATAGGCAGAGTATTGCAGAGTATTGGAAGGGTATTGGCAGAGTATTGGCAGAGTATTGGAAGGGTATAGGCAGAGTATTGGCAGAGTATTGGAAGGGTATAGGCAGAGTATTGCAGAGTATTGCAGAGTATTGGCAGAGTATTGGCAGAGTATTGCAGAGTATTGGCAGAGTATTGCAGAGTATTGGCAGAGTATTGCAGAGTATTGCAGAGTATTGCAGAGTATTGGCAGAGTATTGGCAGGGTATTGGCAGAGTATTGGCAGAGTATTGGAAGGGTATAGGCAGAGTATTGGCAGGGTATGGCAGAGTATTGGCAGGGTATTGGCAGGGTATTGCAGGGTATTGGCAGAGTATTGCAGAGTATTTTCAGGGTATGGCAGATTATTGCAGAGTATTGGCAGAGTATTGGCAGGGTATTGGCAGAGTATTGCAGGGTATTGGCAGGGTATTGGCAGAGTATTGCAGGGTATTGGCAGGGTATTGCAGGGTATTGGCAGAGTATTGGCAGGGTATTGGCAGAGTATTGGCAGAGTATTGCAGAGTATTGCAGAGTATTGGCAGAGTATTGGAAGGGTATGGCAGGGTATTGGCAGAGTATTGCAGGGTATTGGCAGAGTATTGGCAGGGTATTGGCAGAGTATTGGCAGAGTATTGCAGAGTATTGCAGAGTATTGGCAGAGTATTGGAAGGGTATGGCAGGGTATTGGCAGAGTATTGCAGGGTATTGGCAGAGTATTGGCAGGGTATTGCAGAGTATTGGCAGAGTATTGGCAGGGTATGGCAGGGTATGACAGAGTATTGGCAGATTATTGCAGAGTATTTGCAGAGTATTGGCAGAGTATTTGCAGAGTATTGGCAGGGTATTGGCAGAGTATTGCAGGGTATTGGCAGAGTTTTGGCAGGGTATTGGCAGAGTATTGCAGAGTATTGGCAGAGTATTGGCAGAGTATTGGCAGGGTATGGCAGAGTATTGCAGAGTATTGGCAGAGTATTGGAAGGGTATTGGCAGAGTATTGGCAGAGTATTGGAAGGGTATAGGCAGAGTATTGCAGAGTATTGGAAGGGTATTGGCAGAGTATTGGAAGGGTATAGGCAGAGTATTGGCAGAGTATTGGAAGGGTATAGGCAGAGTATTGCAGAGTATTGCAGAGTATTGGCAGAGTATTGGCAGAGTATTGCAGAGTATTGGCAGAGTATTGCAGAGTATTGGCAGAGTATTGCAGAGTATTGGCAGAGTATTGCAGAGTATTGCAGAGTATTGGCAGAGTATTGGCAGGGTATTGGCAGAGTATTGGCAGAGTATTGGAAGGGTATAGGCAGAGTATTGGCAGGGTATGGCAGAGTATTGGCAGGGTATTGGCAGGGTATTGGCAGAGTATTGCAGAGTATTTTCAGGGTATGGCAGATTATTGCAGAGTATTGGCAGAGTATTGGCAGGGTATTGGCAGAGTATTGCAGGGTATTGGCAGGGTATTGGCAGAGTATTGCAGGGTATTGGCAGGGTATTGCAGGGTATTGGCAGGGTATTGCAGGGTATTGGCAGAGTATTGCAGGGTATTGGCAGGGTATTGCAGGGTATTGGCAGAGTATTGGCAGGGTATTGGCAGAGTATTGGCAGAGTATTGCAGAGTATTGCAGAGTATTGGCAGAGTATTGGAAGGGTATGGCAGGGTATTGGCAGAGTATTGCAGGGTATTGGCAGAGTATTGGCAGGGTATTGGCAGAGTATTGGCAGAGTATTGCAGAGTATTGCAGAGTATTGGCAGAGTATTGGAAGGGTATGGCAGGGTATTGGCAGAGTATTGCAGGGTATTGGCAGAGTATTGGCAGGGTATTGCAGAGTATTGGCAGAGTATTGGCAGGGTATGGCAGGGTATGACAGAGTATTGGCAGATTATTGCAGAGTATTTGCAGAGTATTGGCAGAGTATTTGCAGAGTATTGGCAGGGTATTGGCAGAGTATTGCAGGGTATTGGCAGAGTATTGGCAGGGTATTGGCAGAGTATTGCAGAGTATTGGCAGAGTATTGGCAGAGTATTGGCAGGGTATGGCAGAGTATTGCAGAGTATTGGCAGAGTATTGGAAGGGTATTGGCAGAGTATTGGCAGAGTATTGGAAGGGTATAGGCAGAGTATTGCAGAGTATTGGAAGGGTATTGGCAGAGTATTGGCAGAGTATTGGAAGGGTATAGGCAGAGTATTGGCAGAGTATTGGAAGGGTATAGGCAGAGTATTGCAGAGTATTGCAGAGTATTGGCAGAGTATTGGCAGAGTATTGCAGAGTATTGGCAGAGTATTGCAGAGTATTGGCAGAGTATTGCAGAGTATTGCAGAGTATTGGCAGGATATTGGCAGAGTATTGCAGAGTATTGGCAGAGTATTGCAGAGTATTGCAGAGTATTGGCAGAGTATTGGCAGGGTATTGGCAGAGTATTGGCAGAGTATTGCAGAGTATTGGCAGAGTATGGCAGAGTATTGCAGAGTATTGCAGAGTATTGCAGAGTATTGGCAGAGTATTGGCAGAGTATTGCAGGGTATGGCAGAGTATTGCAGAGTATTGGCAGAGTATTGGCAGGGTATGGCAGAGTATTGCAGAGTATTGCAGAGTATTGGCAGAGTATTGGCAGAGTATTGCAGGGTATGGCAGAGTATTGCAGAGTATTGGCAGAGTATTGGCAGGGTATGGCAGAGTATTGCAGAGTATTGCAGAGTATTGGCAGAGTATTGCAGAGTATTGGCAGAGTATTGGCAGGGTATGGCAGAGTATTGCAGAGTATTGGCAGAGTATTGGCAGAGTATTTGCAGAGTATTGGCAGGGTATTGGCAGGGTATTGGCAGAGTATTGCAGGGTATTGGCAGAGTATTGGCAGGGTATTGGCAGAGTATTGGCAGAGTATTGGCAGGGTATTGGCAGAGTATTGCAGGGTATTGGCAGAGTATTGGCAGGGTATTGGCAGGGTATTGCAGAGTATTGGCAGAGTATTGGCAGGGTATGGCAGAGTATTGGCAGAGTATTGGCAGAGTATTGGCAGGGTATGGCAGAGTATTGGCAGAGTATTGGCAGGGTATGGCAGAGTATTGCAGAGTATTGGCAGAGTATTGACAGAGTATTGGATGGGTATGGCAGAGTATTGGAAAGGTATGGCAGAGTATTGGCAGGGTATGGCAGAGTATTGGCAGAGTATTGGCAGAGTATTGGCAGGGTATGGCAGAGTATTGCAGAGTATTGGCAGAGTATTGGCAGGGTATGGCAGAGTATTGCAGAGTATTGGCAGAGTATTGACAGAGTATTGGATGGGTATGGCAGAGTATTGGAAAGGTATGGCAGAGTATTGGCAGAGTATTTGAAGAGTATTGGCAGAGTATTTGCAGAGTATTGGCAGGGTATTGCAGAGTATTGGCAGAGTATTGGCACAGTATTGCAGAGTATTGCAGAGTATTAGCAGGGTATTGCTGAGCATGGAGGGATGGCTGAGCATGGATGGATAGATTCATGGATGTGACTGCAATTTCACAGAGCAGCGCCGTGGGCACCACAGATCCAGCCCACAGCGCGGCTGCTATCCGATCCCTCCCCTCCACTGTACAGATCAGTACACAGAGGGGAGAGAGGAACCGGCGTCATGACGTGACGCCGGTTTGTTTACAAGTGATTGCTCCGTCATTCGACGGAGCAATCACGTGGTAAACGGCCGCCGGGTGTACCAAGATGGCCGCCGCTCCAGAGCTAGGCTGAAGCCACGGCCTTTCCTAAGGCTGAGGCAGCGGCGCTTCGCAAAGCGCCGGTGTGCCGATCCGAACAGGTTGAACCGTTTGGATCACGGATCGGTGACGATCCGTTGCATCCCTGGTCACAATGAGGGCCATACATAGGGTTGCCACCTGTTTGGGATTCACCCAGACAGTCAGGGTTTGGAACTATGTGTCCGGGTTTCAGTCTGCCTGAAACCTGGACACATTATTCAGACTGGGCTGTGGATCCCCAAGTAACTGAGATAGTCAGAGAGAGAGACCACCGCTCAGGTAGGTCAGCCGGAACAAAAGCTTTATCTTTTCCTCTAGAACTGAAGAGCCCCAGGTGCTGGCTAATGCATGTAGCAAATGAGGGTGACCGGAAAACTCTGGACAGCCGCACTCCAAAGAAAAATTCTTGTGCCTTTATTGAAAAATTGGGATCACTCTGTACAAGCCACAGCAAAGTGATACAAACAAGAACTGACGCGTTTCACACTACAGAACATGCTTACTCATAGCTATCAGTAAGCACGTTCCATAGTGTGAAACGCGTCAGTTCTTGTTTGTATCACTTTGCTGTGGCTTGTACAGAGTGATCCCAATTTTTCAATAAAGGCACAAGAATTTTTCTTTGGAGTGCGGCTGTCCAGAGTTTTCCGGTCACCCTCATTAACTGAGATAGTCACACAAAAATCTGTTGCCATCCGGGAGCTGCGGGCCGCTGTCCAGGGGCCACTGTCTGGGGGGCGCTGTCCGGGGGCCGCTGTCTGGGGGCTGCTGTCTGGGGGCCGCTGTCCGGGGGCCGCTGTCTGGGGGCCGCTGTCCGGGGGCCGCTGTCTGGGGGCCGCTGTCTGGGGGCCGCTGTCCGGGGGCCGCTGTCTGGGGGCCACTGTCCGGGGGCCACTGTCTGGGGGCCGCTGTCTGGGGGCAGGTTTGGCATCAATGGGGCACTGGTGGGGCAATGATGTTAGCAAGAGCAGTTTGGCCACATCCACAGTTTGCCGCATGCGCTGCATTACCACTCTCTTTGGGGTACCCAAAGATGCCGCAGGTCTTTTATAATCCTATAGCCACTAAAGTGTTGGGGGTTGGTTAGAAGAAAAGGTGGTGACCCTGGTCATGCGGCACGCAGGGGACAGATCAGGGTCTATTCTGACGCCACTTGTGTCATGTGATATGGAAGGAGGAATGTTCTCTTCACTGCCAGACTCGGAAAATCCCTCTTTAGCACAAACGATGCCAAACTCTTCCAGCGTCTTCCAGATGGATCCAACGTGCGGAATGTCCCGCTCCTTCCATGCCATTCAGTGCAGGGCGGGGCGGGGGGCGGGGCGGGGCGGGGCTGACAGTCAGATGATCAATATTCATCCAATATTTCTGATGAGTGGATACAATGGAGGAAAAGTCCTGTCCAGGGTCCAAACCTCTCTGTCAGTACAGATATATACAGGTGTTCTGTCGGTACAGGTATATACAGGTGTTCTGTCAGTACAGATATATACAGGTGTTCTGTCGGTACAGGTATATACAGGTGTTCTGTCGGTACAGGTATATAGAAGTGTTCTGTCGGTACAGGTATATACAGGTGTTCTGTCAGTACAGATATATACAGGTGTTCTGTCGGTACAGGTATATACAGGTGTTCTGTCGGTACAGATATATACAGGTGTTCTGTCGGTACAGGTATATACAGGTGTTCTGTCGGTACAGGTATATAGAGGTGTTCTGTCGGTACAGGTATATACAGGTGTTCTGTCGGTACAGGTATATACAGGTGTTCTGTCGGTACAGGTATATACAGGTGTTCTGTCGGTACAGGTATATAGAGGTGTTCTGTCGGTACAGGTATATACAGGTGTTCTGTCGGTACAGGTATATAGAGGTGTTCTGTCGGTACAGGTATATACAGGTGTTCTGTCGGTACAGGTATATAGAGGTGTTCTGTCGGTACAGGTATATACAGGTGTTCTGTCGGTACAGGTATATAGAGGTGTTCTGTCGGTACAGGTATATACAGGTATTTGTACACCGCCACTGTCTAGGGACTCCCTCCAGTCACGTCTCACATATCTTACACAAGACAAAACAATGACAGTTCAACCTTCAAAGGATGATTTTGGGATTGTACAGAGGAGTTTGTGGTGATAGATTGGAGAAGACATCTGTGTGGTCCCCGAGCCGCCACCTGCACCCCCCCAATGACCCTTCCACTAGTCACCACCATGGAATCCTCCACACCTGGGAAATCCCTGGAAGTCCTACATGTGAGAGGACAAAGCCACCAGCCATACTGTATGTGTGTCCCTCAAGGAACAGTCAACCCTGACCGGCACCTATATGAAAGCAGTCCCTTCCCAAATAAAAGAGGCGAGATTAAAGACTGCAGGAACATAGACATCAGTTGTCATCTCCATCACCATGACACCTATAGTGGGGTAGAAACCATTTGCCTGCAATTGTGGGGCCCATAATTGGGTGGAAGCCATGTTCCTGTGATTGTGGGGCCCATAATTGGGTGGAAGCCATGTCCCTGTGATTGTGGGGCCCATAATTGGGTGGAAGCCATGTTCCTGTGATTGTGGGGCCCATAATTGGGTGGAAGCCATGTTCCTGTGATTGTGGTTCCCATAATTGGGAGGAAGCCATGTTCCTGTGATTGTGGTTCCCATAATTGGGTGGAAGCCATGTTCCTGTGATTGTGGGGCCCATAATTGGGTGGAAGCCATGTTCCTGTGATTGTGGTTCCCATAATTGGGTGCAAGCCATGTTCCTGTGATTTTGGGGCCCATAATTGGGTGGAAGCCATGTTCCTGTGATTGTGGGGCCCATAATTGGGTGGAAGCCATGTTCCTGTGATTGTGGGGCCCGTAGTTGGGTGGAAGCCATGTTCCTGTGATTGTGGGGCCCATAATTGAGTGGAAGCCATGTTCCTGTGATTGTGGGGCCCGTAGTTGGGTGGAAGCCATGTTCCTGTGATTGTGGGGCCCATAATTGGGTGGAAGCCATGTTCCTGTGATTTTGGGGCCCATAATTGGGTGGAAGCCATGTTCCTGTGATTGTGGGGCCCGTAGTTGGGTGGAAGCCATGTTCCTGTGATTGTGGGGCCCGTAGTTGGGTGGAAGCCATGTTCCTGTGATTGTGGGGCCCGTAGTTGGGTGGAAGCCATGTTCCTGTGATTGTGGTTCCCATAATTGGGTGCAAGCCATGTTCCTGTGATTGTGGGGCCCATAATTGGGTGGAAGCCATGTTCCTGTGATTGTGGGGCCCATAATTGGGTGCAAGCCATGTTCCTGTGATTGTGGGGCCCATAATTGAGTGGAAGCCATGTTCCTGTGATTTTGGGGCCCATAATTGGGTGGAAGCCATGTTCCTGTGATTGTGGGGCCCGTAGTTGGGTGGAAGCCATGTTCCTGTGATTGTGGGGCCCGTAGTTGGGTGGAAGCCATGTTCCTGTGATTGTGGGGCCCGTAGTTGGGTGGAAGCCATGTTCCTGTGATTGTGGAGCCCGTAGTTGGGTGGAAGCCATGTTCCTGTGATTGTGGGGCCCGTAGTTGGGTGGAAGCCATGTTCCTGTGATTGTGGGGCCCGTAGTTGGGTGGAAGCCATGTTCCTGTGATTGTGGGGCCCGTAGTTGGGTGGAAGCCATGTTCCTGTGATTGTGGGGCCCGTAGTTGGGTGGAAGCCATGTTCCTGTGATTGTGGGGCCCGTAGTTGGGTGGAAGCCATGTTCCTGTGATTGTGGGGCCCGTAGTTGGGTGGAAGCCATGTTCCTGTGATTGTGGGGCCCGTAGTTGGGTGGAAGCCATGTTCCTGTGATTGTGGGGCCCGTAGTTGGGTGGAAGCCATGTTCCTGTGATTGTGGGGCCCGTAGTTGGGTGGAAGCCATGTTCCTGTGATTGTGGGGCCCGTAGTTGGGTGGAAGCCATGTTCCTGTGAGTGCAGGTCCTGTAGTAGGGTGAAAGCAATGCTTATGGGTTGGCAGGGTTCATAGTGAAGTGGAAGTTATGTTCCTCTTATTGCAGCACCCTTAGTGGAGAAATTATGTCTCTGTTTGTGGGAGTCAGAGAGGTGGAGGCCACATTCCAGGAATTTCAGGCCCACAGTGGGGTGGGAGCTGCGTTCCCTTAATTTAAGGGTCTAAAGTGGGGTGGAGACCATATTTCTGTGATTTCATAGTCCAAAGTTGGGAGGAAGCCATTTTCCTGTGATTGTAGGGCACATTGGGGGGTTGAAGCCATGTTTCTGTGATTGTGGGGCCCATAGGGTGTGTAAGCCACATTCCTGTGATTGTGGGGCCCATAATTGGGTGCAAGCCATGTTCCTGTGATTGTGGGGCCCATAATTGGGTGGAAGCCATGTCCCTGTGATTGTGGGGCCCATAATTGGGTGGAAGCCATGTTCCTGTGATTGTGGGGCCCATAATTGGGTGGAAGCCATGTTCCTGTGATTGTGGTTCCCATAATTGGGAGGAAGCCATGTTCCTGTGATTGTGGTTCCCATAATTGGGTGGAAGCCATGTTCCTGTGATTGTGGGGCCCATAATTGGGTGGAAGCCATGTTCCTGTGATTGTGGTTCCCATAATTGGGTGCAAGCCATGTTCCTGTGATTTTGGGGCCCATAATTGGGTGGAAGCCATGTTCCTGTGATTGTGGGGCCCATAATTGGGTGGAAGCCATGTTCCTGTGATTGTGGGGCCCGTAGTTGGGTGGAAGCCATGTTCCTGTGATTGTGGGGCCCATAATTGAGTGGAAGCCATGTTCCTGTGATTGTGGGGCCCGTAGTTGGGTGGAAGCCATGTTCCTGTGATTGTGGGGCCCATAATTGGGTGGAAGCCATGTTCCTGTGATTTTGGGGCCCATAATTGGGTGGAAGCCATGTTCCTGTGATTGTGGGGCCCGTAGTTGGGTGGAAGCCATGTTCCTGTGATTGTGGGCCCGTAGTTGGGTGGAAGCCATGTTCCTGTGATTGTGGGGCCCGTAGTTGGGTGGAAGCCATGTTCCTGTGATTGTGGGGCCCGTAGTTGGGTGGAAGCCATGTTCCTGTGATTGTGGGGCCCGTAGTTGGGTGGAAGCCATGTTCCTGTGATTGTGGGGCCCATAATTGGGTGGAAGCCATGTTCCTGTGATTGTGGGGCCCATAATTGGGTGCAAGCCATGTTCCTGTGATTGTGGGGCCCATAATTGAGTGGAAGCCATGTTCCTGTGATTTTGGGGCCCATAATTGGGTGGAAGCCATGTTCCTGTGATTGTGGGGCCCGTAGTTGGGTGGAAGCCATGTTCCTGTGATTGTGGGGCCCGTAGTTGGGTGGAAGCCATGTTCCTGTGATTGTGGGGCCCGTAGTTGGGTGGAAGCCATGTTCCTGTGATTGTGGGGCCCGTAGTTGGGTGGAAGCCATGTTCCTGTGATTGTGGGGCCCGTAGTTGGGTGGAAGCCATGTTCCTGTGATTGTGGGGCCCGTAGTTGGGTGGAAGCCATGTTCCTGTGATTGTGAGGCCCGTAATTGGGTGGAAGCCATGTTCCTGTGATTGTGGGGCCCGTAGTTGGGTGGAAGCCATGTTCCTGTGATTGTGGGGCCCGTAGTTGGGTGGAAGCCATGTTCCTGTGATTGTGGGGCCCGTAGTTGGGTGGAAGCCATGTTCCTGTGATTGTGGGGCCCGTAGTTGGGTGGAAGCCATGTTCCTGTGATTGTGGGGCCCGTAGTTGGGTGGAAGCCATGTTCCTGTGATTGTGGGGCCCGTAGTTGGGTGGAAGCCATGTTCCTGTGATTGTGGGGCCCGTAGTTGGGTGGAAGCCATGTTCCTGTGATTGTGGGGCCCATAATTGGGTGGAAGCCATGTTCCTGTGATTGTGGGGCCCATAATTGGGTGCAAGCCATGTTCCTGTGATTGTGGGGCCCATAATTGAGTGGAAGCCATGTTCCTGTGATTTTGGGGCCCATAATTGGGTGGAAGCCATGTTCCTGTGATTGTGGGGCCCGTAGTTGGGTGGAAGCCATGTTCCTGTGATTGTGGGGCCCGTAGTTGGGTGGAAGCCATGTTCCTGTGATTGTGGGGCCCGTAGTTGGGTGGAAGCCATGTTCCTGTGATTGTGGGGCCCGTAGTTGGGTGGAAGCCATGTTCCTGTGATTGTGGGGCCCGTAGTTGGGTGGAAGCCATGTTCCTGTGATTGTGGGGCCCGTAGTTGGGTGGAAGCCATGTTCCTGTGATTGTGAGGCCCGTAATTGGGTGGAAGCCATGTTCCTGTGATTGTGGGGCCCGTAGTTGGGTGGAAGCCATGTTCCTGTGATTGTGGGGCCCGTAGTTGGGTGGAAGCCATGTTCCTGTGATTGTGGGGCCCGTAGTTGGGTGGAAGCCATGTTCCTGTGATTGTGGGGCCCGTAGTTGGGTGGAAGCCATGTTCCTGTGATTGTGGGGCCCGTAGTTGGGTGGAAGCCATGTTCCTGTGATTGTGGGGCCCGTAGTTGGGTGGAAGCCATGTTCCTGTGATTGTGGGGCCCGTAGTTGGGTGGAAGCCATGTTCCTGTGATTGTGGGGCCCGTAGTTGGGTGGAAGCCATGTTCCTGTGAGTGCAGGTCCTGTAGTAGGGTGAAAGCAATGCTTATGGGTTGGCAGGGTTCATAGTGAAGTGGAAGTTATGTTCCTCTTATTGCAGCACCCTTAGTGGAGAAATTATGTCTCTGTTTGTGGGAGTCAGAGAGGTGGAGGCCACATTCCAGGAATTTCAGGCCCACAGTGGGGTGGGAGCTGCGTTCCCTTAATTTAAGGGTCTAAAGTGGGGTGGAGACCATATTTCTGTGATTTCATAGTCCAAAGTTGGGAGGAAGCCATTTTCCTGTGATTGTAGGGCACATTGGGGGGTTGAAGCCATGTTTCTGTGATTGTGGGGCCCATAGGGTGTGTAAGCCACATTCCTGTGATTGTGGGGCCCATAATTGGGTGCAAGCCATGTTCCTGTGATTGTGGGGCCCATAATTGGGTGGAAGCCATGTCCCTGTGATTGTGGGGCCCATAATTGGGTGGAAGCCATGTTCCTGTGATTGTGGGGCCCATAATTGGGTGGAAGCCATGTTCCTGTGATTGTGGTTCCCATAATTGGGAGGAAGCCATGTTCCTGTGATTGTGGTTCCCATAATTGGGTGGAAGCCATGTTCCTGTGATTGTGGGGCCCATAATTGGGTGGAAGCCATGTTCCTGTGATTGTGGTTCCCATAATTGGGTGCAAGCCATGTTCCTGTGATTTTGGGGCCCATAATTGGGTGGAAGCCATGTTCCTGTGATTGTGGGGCCCATAATTGGGTGGAAGCCATGTTCCTGTGATTGTGGGGCCCGTAGTTGGGTGGAAGCCATGTTCCTGTGATTGTGGGGCCCATAATTGAGTGGAAGCCATGTTCCTGTGATTGTGGGGCCCGTAGTTGGGTGGAAGCCATGTTCCTGTGATTGTGGGGCCCATAATTGGGTGGAAGCCATGTTCCTGTGATTTTGGGGCCCATAATTGGGTGGAAGCCATGTTCCTGTGATTGTGGGGCCCGTAGTTGGGTGGAAGCCATGTTCCTGTGATTGTGGGGCCCGTAGTTGGGTGGAAGCCATGTTCCTGTGATTGTGGGGCCCGTAGTTGGGTGGAAGCCATGTTCCTGTGATTGTGGGGCCCATAATTGGGTGCAAGCCATGTTCCTGTGATTGTGGGGCCCATAATTGGGTGGAAGCCATGTTCCTGTGATTGTGGGGCCCATAATTGGGTGCAAGCCATGTTCCTGTGATTGTGGGGCCCATAATTGAGTGGAAGCCATGTTCCTGTGAGTTTGGGGCCCATAATTGGGTGGAAGCCATGTTCCTGTGATTGTGGGGCCCGTAGTTGGGTGGAAGCCATGTTCCTGTGATTGTGGGGCCCATAGTTGGGTGGAAGCCATGTTCCTGTGATTGTGGGGCCCTTAGTTGGGTGGAAGCCATGTTCCTGTGATTGTGGGGCCCGTAGTTGGGTGGAAGCCATGTTCCTGTGATTGTGGGGCCCGTAGTTGGGTGGAAGCCATGTTCCTGTGATTGTGGGGCCCGTAGTTGGGTGGAAGCCATGTTCCTTTGATTGTGGGGCCCGTAGTTGGGTGGAAGCCATGTTCCTGTGATTGTGGGGCCCGTAGTTGGGTGGAAGCCATGTTCCTGTGATTGTGGGGCCCGTAGTTGGGTGGAAGCCATGTTCCTGTGATTGTGGGGCCCGTAGTTGGGTGGAAGCCATGTTCCTGTGATTGTGGGGCCCGTAGTTGGGTGGAAGCCATGTTCCTGTGAGTGCAGGTCCTGTAGTAGGGTGAAAGCAATGCTTATGGGTTGGCAGGGTTCATAGTGAAGTGGAAGTTATGTTCCTCTTATTGCAGCACCCTTAGTGGAGAAATTATGTCTCTGTTTGTGGGAGTCAGAGAGGTGGAGGCCACATTCCAGGAATTTCAGGCCCACAGTGGGGTGGGAGCTGCGTTCCCTTAATTTAAGGGTCTAAAGTGGGGTGGAGACCATATTTCTGTGATTTCATAGTCCAAAGTTGGGAGGAAGCCATTTTCCTGTGATTGTAGGGCACATTGGGGGGTTGAAGCCATGTTTCTGTGATTGTGGGGCCCATAGGGGGTGTAAGCCACATTCCTGTGATTGTGGGGCCCATAATTGGGTGCAAGCCATGTTCCTGTGATTGTGGGGCCCATAATTGGGTGGAAGCCATGTCCCTGTGATTGTGGGGCCCATAATTGGGTGGAAGCCATGTCCCTGTGATTGTGGGGCCCATAATTGGGTGCAAGCCATGTTCCTGTGATTGTGAGGCCCATAATTGAGTGGAAGCCATGTTCCTGTGATTGTGGGGCCCATAATTGGGTGCAAGCCATGTCCCTGTGATTGTGGTTCCCATAATTGAGTGGAAGCCATGTTCCTGTGATTTTGGGGCCCATAATTGAGTACAAGCCATGTTCCTGTGATTGTGGGGCCCATAATTGGGTTCAAGCCATGTTCCTGTGATTGTGGGGCCCATAATTGGGTGCAAGCCATGTTCCTGTGATTGTGGGGCCCATAATTGGGTGCAAGCCATGTTCCTGTGATTGTGGGGCCCATAATTGGGTGCAAGCCATGTTCCTGTGATTGTGGGGCCCATAATTGGGTGCAAGCCACGTTCCTGTGATTGTGGGGCCCATAATTGGGTGCAAGCCATGTTCCTGTGATTGTGGGGCCCATAATTGGGTGGAAGCCATGTTCCTGTGATTGTGGTTCCCATAATTGGGTGGAAGCCATGTTCCTGTGATTTTGGGGCCCATAATTGGGTGCAAGCCATGTTCCTGTGATTGTGGGGTCCATAATTGAGTGCAAGCCATGGTCCTGTGATTGTGGTTCCCATAATTGGGTGCAAGCCATGTTCCTGTGATTGTGGGGCCCATAATTGGGTGGAAGCCATGTTCCTGTGATTTTGGGGCCCATAATTGAGTGCAAGCCATCTTCCTGTGATTGTGGTTCCCATAATTGGGTGGAAGCCATGTTCCTGTGATTGTGGGGCCCATAATTGGGTGGAAGCCATGTTCCTGTGATTGTGGTTCCCATAATTGGGTGGAAGCCATGTTCCTGTGATTGTGGGGCCCATAATTGGGAGGAAGCCATGTTCCTGTGATTGTGGTTCCCATAATTGGGTGGAAGCCATGTTCCTGTGATTGTGGGGCCCATAATTGGGTGCAAGCCATGTTCCTGTGATTGTGGGGCCCATAATTGGGTGGAAGCCATGTTCCTGTGATTGTGGGGCCCATAATTGGGTGGAAGCCATGTTCCTGTGATTGTGGTTCCCATAATTGGGTGCAAGCCATGTTCCTGTGATTGTGGGGCCCATAATTGGGTGGAAGCCATGTTCCTGTGATTGTGGTTCCCATAATTGGGAGGAAGCCATGTTCCTGTGATTGTGGTTCCTATAATTGGGTGGAAGCCATGTTCCTGTGATTGTGGTTCCCATAATTGGGTGCAAGCCATGTTCCTGTGATTTTGGGGCCCATAATTGGGTGGAAGCCATGTTCCTGTGATTGTGGGGCCCATAATTGGGTGCAAGCCATGTTCCTGTGATTGTGGGGCCCATAATTGGGTGCAAGCCATGTTCCTGTGATTGTGGGGCCCATACTTGGGTGCAAGCCATGTTCCTGTGATTGTGGGGCCCATAATTGAGTGGAAGCCATGTTCCTGTGATTGTGGGGCCCATAATTGGGTGGAAGCCATATTCCTGTGATTGTGGTTCCTATAATTGAGTGGAAGCCATGTTCCTGTGATTTTGGGGCCCATAATTGAGTGGAAGCCATGTTCCTGTGATTGTGGGGCCCATACTTGGGTGCAAGCCATGTTCCTGTGATTGTGGGGCCCATACTTGGGTGCAAGCCATGTTCCTGTGATTGTGGGGCCCATAATTGGGTGGAAGCCATGTTCCTGTGATTGTGGGGCCCATACTTGGGTGCAAGCCATGTTCCTGTGATTGTGGGGCCCATAATTGGGTGGAAGCCATGTTCCTGTGATTGTGGGGCCCATACTTGGGTGCAAGCCATGTTCCTGTGATTGTGGGGCCCATAATTGGGTGGAAGCCATGTTCCTGGGATTGTGGGGCCCATAATTGAGTGGAAGCCATGTCCCTGTGATTGTGGGGCCCATAATTGGGTGCAAGCCATGTTCCTGTGATTGTGGGGCCCATAATTGGGTGGAAGCCATGTTCCTGTGATTGTGGGGCCCATAATTGGG
The DNA here is from genome assembly GCA_037952835.1 of Lithobates septentrionalis. NCBI lineage: Eukaryota > Metazoa > Chordata > Amphibia > Anura > Ranidae > Lithobates > Lithobates septentrionalis. The sequence goes on along the minus strand of JBBDGP010002471.1, from coordinate 63,484 downwards.
TGCAAGCCATGTTCCTGTGATTGTGGGGCCCATAATTGAGTGGAAGCCATGTTCCTGTGATTTTGGGGCCCATAATTGGGTGGAAGCCATGTTCCTGTGATTGTGGGGCCCGTAGTTGGGTGGAAGCCATGTTCCTGTGATTGTGGGGCCCGTAGTTGGGTGGAAGCCATGTTCCTGTGATTGTGGGGCCCGTAGTTGGGTGGAAGCCATGTTCCTGTGATTGTGGGGCCCGTAGTTGGGTGGAAGCCATGTTCCTGTGATTGTGGGGCCCGTAGTTGGGTGGAAGCCATGTTCCTGTGATTGTGGGGCCCGTAGTTGGGTGGAAGCCATGTTCCTGTGATTGTGGGGCCCGTAGTTGGGTGGAAGCCATGTTCCTGTGATTGTGGGGCCCGTAGTTGGGTGGAAGCCATGTTCCTGTGAGTGCAGGTCCTGTAGTAGGGTGAAAGCAATGCTTATGGGTTGGCAGGGTTCATAGTGAAGTGGAAGTTATGTTCCTCTTATTGCAGCACCCTTAGTGGAGAAATTATGTCTCTGTTTGTGGGAGTCAGAGAGGTGGAGGCCACATTCCAGGAATTTCAGGCCCACAGTGGGGTGGGAGCTGCGTTCCCTTAATTTAAGGGTCTAAAGTGGGGTGGAGACCATATTTCTGTGATTTCATAGTCCAAAGTTGGGAGGAAGCCATTTTCCTGTGATTGTAGGGCACATTGGGGGGTTGAAGCCATGTTTCTGTGATTGTGGGGCCCATAATTGGGTGCAAGCCATGTTCCTGTGATTGTGGGGCCCATACTTGGGTGCAAGCCATGTTCCTGTGATTGTGGGGCCCATAATTGGGTGCAAGCCATGTTCCTGTGATTGTGGGGCCCATACTTGGGTGCAAGCCATGTTCCTGTGATTGTGGGGCCCATAATTGGGTGGAAGCCATGTTCCTGTGATTGTGGGGCCCATAATTGAGTGGAAGCCATGTTCCTGTGATTGTGGGGCCCATAATTGGGTGCAAGCCATGTCCCTGTGATTGTGGTTCCCATAATTGAGTGGAAGCCATGTTCCTGTGATTTTGGGGCCCATAATTGAGTGCAAGCCATGTTCCTGTGATTGTGGGGCCCATAATTGGGTTCAAGCCATGTTCCTGTGATTGTGGGGCCCATAATTGGGTGGAAGCCATGTTCCTGGGATTGTGGGGCCCATAATTGAGTGGAAGCCATGTCCCTGTGATTGTGGGGCCCATAATTGGGTGCAAGCCATGTTCCTGTGATTGTGGTTCCCATAATTGGGAGGAAGCCATGTTCCTGTGATTGTGGTTCCCATAATTGGGTGGAAGCCATGTTCCTGTGATTGTGGGGCCCATAATTGGGTGGAAGCCATGTTCCTGTGATTGTGGTTCCCATAATTGGGTGGAAGCCATGTTCCTGTGATTGTGGTTCCCATAATTGGGAGGAAGCCATGTTCCTGTGATTGTGGTTCCCATAATTGGGTGGAAGCCATGTTCCTGTGATTGTGGGGCCCATACTTGGGTGGAAGCCATGTTCCTGTGATTTTGGGGCCCATACTTGGGTGCAAGCCATGTTCCTGTGATTTTGGGGCCCATAATTGAGTGGAAGCCATGTTCCTGTGATTGTGGGGCCCATACTTGGGTGCAAGCGATGTTCCTGTGATTGTGGGGCCCATACTTGGGTGCAAGCCATGTTCCTGTGATTGTGGGGCCCATAATTGGGTGGAAACCATGTTCCTGTGATTGTGGGGCCCATACTTGGGTGCAAGCCATGTTCCTGTGATTGTGGGGCCCATAATTGGGTGGAAGCCATGTTCCTGTGATTGTGGGGCCCATACTTGGGTGCAAGCCATGTTCCTGTGATTGTGGGGCCCATAATTGGGTGGAAGCCATGTTCCTGGGATTGTGGGGCCCATAATTGAGTGGAAGCCATGTCCCTGTGATTGTGGGGCCCATAATTGGGTGCAAGCCATGTTCCTGTGATTGTGGGGCCCATAATTGGGTGGAAGCCATGTTCCTGTGATTGTGGGGCCCATAATTGGGTGCAAGCCATGTTCCTGTGATTGTGGGGCCCATAATTGAGTGGAAGCCATGTTCCTGTGATTTTGGGGCCCATAATTGAGTGGAAGCCATGTTCCTGTGATTGTGGGGCCCATACTTGGGTGCAAGCGATGTTCCTGTGATTGTGGGGCCCATACTTGGGTGCAAGCCATGTTCCTGTGATTGTGGGGCCCATACTTGGGTGCAAGCCATGTTCCTGTGATTGTGGGGCCCATACTTGGGTGCAAGCCATGTTCCTGTGATTGTGGGGCCCATAATTGGGTGGAAGCCATGTTCCTGGGATTGTGGGGCCCATAATTGAGTGGAAGCCATGTCCCTGTGATTGTAGGGCCCATAATTGGGTGCAAGCCATGTTCCTGTGATTGTGGGGCCCATAATTGGGTGGAAGCCATGTTCCTGTGATTGTGGGGCCCATAATTGGGTGCAAGCCATGTTCCTGTGATTGTGGGGCCCATAATTGAGTGGAAGCCATGTTCCTGTGATTTTGGGGCCCATAATTGGGTGGAAGCCATGTTCCTGTGATTGTGGGGCCCGTAGTTGGGTGGAAGCCATGTTCCTGTGATTGTGGGGCCCGTAGTTGGGTGGAAGCCATGTTCCTGTGATTGTGGGGCCTGTAGTTGGGTGGAAGCCATGTTCCTGTGATTGTGGGGCCCATAATTGGGTGGAAGCCATGTTCCTGTGATTGTGGGGCCCATAATTGGGTGCAAGCCATGTTCCTGTGATTTTGGGGCCCATAATTGGGTGGAAGCCATGTTCCTGTGATTGTGGGGCCCGTAGTTGGGTGGAAGCCATGTTCCTGTGATTGTGGGGCCCGTAGTTGGGTGGAAGCCATGTTCCTGTGATTGTGGGGCCCATAATTGGGTGCAAGCCATGTTCCTGTGATTGTGGGGCCCATAATTGGGTGCAAGCCATGTTCCTGTGATTGTGGGGCCCATACTTGGGTGCAAGCCATGTTCCTGTGATTGTGGGGCCCATAATTGAGTGGAAGCCATGTTCCTGTGATTGTGGGGCCCATAATTGGGTGGAAGCCATATTCCTGTGATTGTGGTTCCTATAATTGAGTGGAAGCCATGTTCCTGTGATTGTGGGGCCCATACTTGGGTGGAAGCCATGTTCCTGTGATTTTGGGGCCCATAATTGGGTGGAAGCCATGTTCCTGTGATTGTGGGGCCCATAATTGGGTGGAAGCCATGTTCCTGTGATTGTGGGGCCCATACTTGGGTGCAAGCCATGTTCCTGTGATTGTGGGGCACATAATTGGGTGAAAGCCATGTTCCTGTGATTGTGGGGCCCATACTTGGGTGCAAGCCATGTTCCTGTGATTGTGGGGCCCATAATTGGGTGGAAGCCATGTTCCTGGGATTGTGGGGCCCATAATTGAGTGGAAGCCATGTCCCTGTGATTGTGGGGCCCATAATTGGGTGCAAGCCATGTTCCTGTGATTGTGGGGCCCATAATTGGGTGCAAGCCATGTTCCTGTGATTGTGGGGCCCATAATTGGGTGCAAGCCATGTTCCTGTGATTGTGGGGCCCATAATTGAGTGGAAGCCATGTTCCTGTGATTTTGGGGCCCATAATTGGGTGGAAGCCATGTTCCTGTGATTGTGGGGCCCGTAGTTGGGTGGAAGCCATGTTCCTGTGATTGTGGGGCCCGTAGTTGGGTGGAAGCCATGTTCCTGTGATTGTGGGGCCCGTAGTTGGGTGGAAGCCATGTTCCTGTGATTGTGGGGCCCGTAGTTGGGTGGAAGCCATGTTCCTGTGATTGTGGGGCCCGTAGTTGGGTGGAAGCCATGTTCCTGTGATTGTGGGGCCCGTAGTTGGGTGGAAGCCATGTTCCTGTGATTGTGGGGCCCGTAGTTGGGTGGAAGCCATGTTCCTGTGATTGTGGGGCCCATAATTGGGTGGAAGCCATGTTCCTGTGATTGTGGGGCCCGTAGTTGGGTGGAAGCCATGTTCCTGTGATTGTGGGGCCCGTAGTTGGGTGGAAGCCATGTTCCTGTGATTGTGGGGCCCATAATTGGGTGGAAGCCATGTTCCTGTGATTGTGGGGCCCGTAGTTGGGTGGAAGCCATGTTCCTGTGATTGTGGGGCCCGTAGTTGGGTGGAAGCCATGTTCCTGTGATTGTGGGGCCCGTAGTTGGGTGGAAGCCATGTTCCTGTGATTGTGGGGCCCGTAGTTGGGTGGAAGCCATGTTCCTGTGATTGTGGGGCCCGTAGTTGGGTGGAAGCCATGTTCCTGTGATTGTGAGGCCCATAATTGGGTGGAAGCCATGTTCCTGTGATTGTGGGGCCCGTAGTTGGGTGGAAGCCATGTTCCTGTGATTGTGGGGCCCGTAGTTGGGTGGAAGCCATGTTCCTGTGATTGTGGGGCCCGTAGTTGGGTGGAAGCCATGTTCCTGTGATTGTGAGGCCCATAATTGGGTGGAAGCCATGTTCCTGTGATTGTGGGGCCCGTAGTTGGGTGGAAGCCATGTTCCTGTGATTGTGGGGCCCGTAGTTGGGTGGAAGCCATGTTCCTGTGATTGTGGGGCCCGTAGTTGGGTGGAAGCCATGTTCCTGTGATTGTGGGGCCCGTAGTTGGGTGGAAGCCATGTTCCTGTGATTGTGGGGCCCGTAGTTGGGTGGAAGCCATGTTCCTGTGATTGTGGGGCCCGTAGTTGGGTGGAAGCCATGTTCCTGTGATTGTGGGGCCCGTAGTTGGGTGGAAGCCATGTTCCTGTGAGTGCAGGTCCTGTAGTAGGGTGAAAGCAATGCTTATGGGTTGGCAGGGTTCATAGTGAAGTGGAAGTTATGTTCCTCTTATTGCAGCACCCTTAGTGGAGAAATTATGTCTCTGTTTGTGGGAGTCAGAGAGGTGGAGGCCACATTCCAGGAATTTCAGGCCCACAGTGGGGTGGGAGCTGCGTTCCCTTAATTTAAGGGTCTAAAGTGGGGTGGAGACCATATTTCTGTGATTTCATAGTCCAAAGTTGGGAGGAAGCCATTTTCCTGTGATTGTAGGGCACATTGGGGGGTTGAAGCCATGTTCCTGTGATTGTGGGGCCCATAATTGGGTGCAAGCCATGTTCCTGTGATTGTGGGGCCCATACTTGGGTGCAAGCCATGTTCCTGTGATTGTGGGGCCCATAATTGGGTGGAAGCCATGTTCCTGTGATTGTGGGGCCCATAATTGAGTGGAAGCCATGTTCCTGTGATTGTGGGGCCCATAATTGGGTGCAAGCCATGTCCCTGTGATTGTGGTTCCCATAATTGAGTGGAAGCCATGTTCCTGTGATTTTGGGGCCCATAATTGAGTGCAAGCCATGTTCCTGTGATTGTGGGGCCCATAATTGGGTTCAAGCCATGTTCCTGTGATTGTGGGGCCCATAATTGGGTGCAAGCCATGTTACTGTGATTGTGGGGCCCATAATTGGGTGCAAGCCATGTTCCTGTGATTGTGGGGCCCATAATTGGGTGCAAGCCATGTTCCTGTGATTGTGGGGCCCATAATTGGGTGCAAGCCACGTTCCTGTGATTGTGGGGCCCATAATTGGGTGCAAGCCATGTTCCTGTGATTGTGGTTCTCATAATTGGGAGGAAGCCATGTTCCTGTGATTGTGGGGCCCGTAGTTGGGTGGAAGCCATGTTCCTGTGATTGTGGGGCCCGTAGTTGGGTGGAAGCCATGTTCCTGGGATTGTGGTTCCCATAATTGGGTGGAAGCCATGTTCCTGTGATTGTGGGGCCCATAATTGGGTGGAAGCCATGTTCCTGTGATTGTGGTTCCCATAATTGGGTGCAAGCCATGTTCCTGTGATTTTGGGGCCCATAATTGGGTGGAAGCCATGTTCCTGTGATTGTGGGGCCCATAATTGGGTGCAAGCCATGTTCCTGTGATTGTGGGGCCCATAATTGGGTGCAAGCCATGTTCCTGTGATTGTGGGGCCCATACTTGGGTGCAAGCCATGTTCCTGTGATTGTGGGGCCCATAATTGAGTGGAAGCCATGTTCCTGTGATTGTGGGGCCCATAATTGGGTGGAAGCCATATTCCTGTGATTGTGGTTCCTATAATTGAGTGGAAGCCATGTTCCTGTGATTTTGGGGCCCATAATTGAGTGGAAGCCATGTTCCTGTGATTGTGGGGCCCATACTTGGGTGCAAGCCATGTTCCTGTGATTGTGGGGCCCATACTTGGGTGCAAGCCATGTTCCTGTGATTGTGGGGCCCATAATTGGGTGCAAGCCATGTTCCTGTGATTGTGGGGCCCATAATTGGGTGGAAGCCATGTTCCTGTGATTGTGGGGCCCATACTTGGGTGCAAGCCATGTTCCTGTGATTGTGGGGCCCATAATTGGGTGGAAGCCATGTTCCTGGGATTGTGGGGCCCATAATTGAGTGGAAGCCATGTCCCTGTGATTGTGGGGCCCATAATTGGGTGCAAGCCATGTTCCTGTGATTGTGGGGCCCATAATTGGGTGGAAGCCATGTTCCTGTGATTGTGGGGCCCATAATTGGGTGCAAGCCATGTTCCTGTGATTTTGGGGCCCATAATTGGGTGCAAGCCATGTTCCTGTGATTGTGGGGCCCATAATTGGGTGGAAGCCATGTTCCTGTGATTTTGGGGCCCATAATTGGGTGGAAGCCATGTTCCTGTGATTGTGGGGCCCATAGTTGGGTGGAAGCCATGTTCCTGTGATTGTGGGGCCCGTAGTTGGGTGGAAGCCATGTTCCTGTGATTGTGGGGCCCGTAGTTGGGTGGAAGCCATGTTCCTGTGATTGTGGGGCCCGTAGTTGGGTGGAAGCCATGTTCCTGTGATTGTGGGGCCCGTAGTTGGGTGGAAGCCATGTTCCTGTGATTGTGGGGCCCGTAGTTGGGTGGAAGCCATGTTCCTGTGATTGTGGGGCCCGTAGTTGGGTGGAAGCCATGTTCCTGTGATTGTGGGGCCCGTAGTTGGGTGGAAGCCATGTTCCTGTGATTGTGGGGCCCGTAGTTGGGTGGAAGCCATGTTCCTGTGATTGTGGGGCCCGTAGTTGGGTGGAAGCCATGTTCCTGTGATTGTGGGGCCCGTAGTTGGTTGGAAGCCATGTTCCTGTGATTGTGGGGCCCGTAGTTGGGTGGAAGCCATGTTCCTGTGATTGTGAGGCCCATAATTGGGTGGAAGCCATGTTCCTGTGATTGTGGGGCCCGTAGTTGGGTGGAAGCCATGTTCCTGTGATTGTGGGGCCCGTAGTTGGGTGGAAGCCATGTTCCTGTGATTGTGGGGCCCGTAGTTGGGTGGAAGCCATGTTCCTGTGATTGTGGGGCCCGTAGTTGGGTGGAAGCCATGTTCCTGTGATTGTGGGGCCCGTAGTTGGGTGGAAGCCATGTTCCTGTGAGTGCAGGTCCTGTAGTAGGGTGAAAGCAATGCTTATGGGTTGGCAGGGTTCATAGTGAAGTGGAAGTTATGTTCCTCTTATTGCAGCACCCTTAGTGGAGAAATTATGTCTCTGTTTGTGGGAGTCAGAGAGGTGGAGGCCACATTCCAGGAATTTCAGGCCCACAGTGGGGTGGGAGCTGCGTTCCCTTAATTTAAGGGTCTAAAGTGGGGTGGAGACCATATTTCTGTGATTTCATAGTCCAAAGTTGGGAGGAAGCCATTTTCCTGTGATTGTAGGGCACATTGGGGGGTTGAAGCCATGTTCCTGTGATTGTGGGGCCCATAATTGGGTGCAAGCCATGTTCCTGTGATTGTGGGGCCCATACTTGGGTGCAAGCCATGTTCCTGTGATTGTGGGGCCCATAATTGGGTGGAAGCCATGTTCCTGTGATTGTGGGGCCCATAATTGAGTGGAAGCCATGTTCCTGTGATTGTGGGGCCCATAATTGGGTGCAAGCCATGTCCCTGTGATTGTGGTTCCCATAATTGAGTGGAAGCCATGTTCCTGTGATTTTGGGGCCCATAATTGAGTGCAAGCCATGTTCCTGTGATTGTGGGGCCCATAATTGGGTTCAAGCCATGTTCCTGTGATTGTGGGGCCCATAATTGGGTGCAAGCCATGTTACTGTGATTGTGGGGCCCATAATTGGGTGCAAGCCATGTTCCTGTGATTGTGGGGCCCATAATTGGGTGCAAGCCATGTTCCTGTGATTGTGGGGCCCATAATTGGGTGCAAGCCACGTTCCTGTGATTGTGGGGCCCATAATTGGGTGCAAGCCATGTTCCTGTGATTGTGGTTCTCATAATTGGGAGGAAGCCATGTTCCTGTGATTGTGGGGCCCGTAGTTGGGTGGAAGCCATGTTCCTGTGATTGTGGGGCCCGTAGTTGGGTGGAAGCCATGTTCCTGTGATTGTGGGGCCCGTAGTTGGGTGGAAGCCATATTCCTGTGATTGTGGGGCCCATAATTGGGTGGAAGCCATGTTCCTGTGATTGTGGTTCCCATAATTGGGTGGAAGCCATGTTCCTGTGATTGTGGTTCCCATAATTGGGTGCAAGCCATGTTCCTGTGATTTTGGGGCCCATAATTGGGTGGAAGCCATGTTCCTGTGATTGTGGTTCCCATAATTGGGTGCAAGCCATGTTCCTGTGATTTTGGGGCCCATAATTGGGTGGAAGCCATGTTCCTGTGATTGTGGGGCCCATAATTGGGTGCAAGCCATGTTCCTGTGATTGTGGGGCCCATAATTGGGTGCAAGCCATGTTCCTGTGATTGTGGGGCCCATACTTGGGTGCAAGCCATGTTCCTGTGATTGTGGGGCCCATAATTGAGTGGAAGCCATGTTCCTGTGATTGTGGGGCCCATAATTGGGTGGAAGCCATATTCCTGTGATTGTGGTTCCTATAATTGAGTGGAAGCCATGTTCCTGTGATTTTGGGGCCCATAATTGAGTGGAAGCCATGTTCCTGTGATTGTGGGGCCCATACTTGGGTGCAAGCCATGTTCCTGTGATTGTGGGGCCCATACTTGGGTGCAAGCCATGTTCCTGTGATTGTGGGGCCCATAATTGGGTGCAAGCCATGTTCCTGTGATTGTGGGGCCCATAATTGGGTGGAAGCCATGTTCCTGTGATTGTGGGGCCCATACTTGGGTGCAAGCCATGTTCCTGTGATTGTGGGGCCCATAATTGGGTGGAAGCCATGTTCCTGGGATTGTGGGGCCCATAATTGAGTGGAAGCCATGTCCCTGTGATTGTGGGGCCCATAATTGGGTGCAAGCCATGTTCCTGTGATTGTGGGGCCCATAATTGGGTGGAAGCCATGTTCCTGTGATTGTGGGGCCCATAATTGGGTGCAAGCCATGTTCCTGTGATTTTGGGGCCCATAATTGGGTGCAAGCCATGTTCCTGTGATTGTGGGGCCCATAATTGGGTGGAAGCCATGTTCCTGTGATTTTGGGGCCCATAATTGGGTGGAAGCCATGTTCCTGTGATTGTGGGGCCCATAGTTGGGTGGAAGCCATGTTCCTGTGATTGTGGGGCCCGTAGTTGGGTGGAAGCCATGTTCCTGTGATTGTGGGGCCCGTAGTTGGGTGGAAGCCATGTTCCTGTGATTGTGGGGCCCGTAGTTGGGTGGAAGCCATGTTCCTGTGAGTGCAGGTCCTGTAGTAGGGTGAAAGCAATGCTTATGGGTTGGCAGGGTTCATAGTGAAGTGGAAGTTATGTTCCTCTTATTGCAGCACCCTTAGTGGAGAAATTATGTCTCTGTTTGTGGGAGTCAGAGAGGTGGAGGCCACATTCCAGGAATTTCAGGCCCACAGTGGGGTGGGAGCTGCGTTCCCTTAATTTAAGGGTCTAAAGTGGGGTGGAGACCATATTTCTGTGATTTCATAGTCCAAAGTTGGGAGGAAGCCATTTTCCTGTGATTGTAGGGCACATTGGGGGGTTGAAGCCATGTTCCTGTGATTGTGGGGCCCATAGGGGGTGTAAGCCACATTCCTGTGATTGTGGGGCCCATAATTGGGTGCAAGCCATGTTCCTGTGATTGTGGGGCCCATACTTGGGTGCAAGCCATGTTCCTGTGATTGTGGGGCCCATAATTGGGTGGAAGCCATGTTCCTGTGATTGTGGGGCCCATAATTGAGTGGAAGCCATGTTCCTGTGATTGTGGGGCCCATAATTGGGTGCAAGCCATGTCCCTGTGATTGTGGTTCCCATAATTGAGTGGAAGCCATGTTCCTGTGATTTTGGGGCCCATAATTGAGTGCAAGCCATGTTCCTGTTATTGTGGGGCCCATAATTGGGTTCAAGCCATGTTCCTGTGATTGTGGGGCCCATAATTGGGTGCAAGCCATGTTCCTGTGATTGTGGGGCCCATAATTGGGTGCAAGCCATGTTCCTGTGATTGTGGGGCCCATAATTGGGTGCAAGCCATGTTCCTGTGATTGTGGGGCCCATAATTGGGAGGAAGCCATGTTCCTGTGATTGTGGGGCCCATAATTGGGTGGAAGCCATGTTCCTGGGATTGTGGGGCCCATAATTGAGTGGAAGCCATGTCCCTGTGATTGTGGGGCCCATAATTGGGTGCAAGCCATGTTCCTGTGATTGTGGGGCCCATAATTGGGTGGAAGCCATGTTCCTGTGATTGTGGTTCCCATAATTGGGAGGAAGCCATGTTCCTGTGATTTTGGGGCCCATAATTGAGTGCAAGCCATGTTCCTGTGATTGTGGGGCCCATAATTGGGTGGAAGCCATGTTCCTGGGATTGTGGGGCCCATAATTGAGTGGAAGCCATGTCCCTGTGATTGTGGGGCCCATAATTGGGTGCAAGCCATGTTCCTGTGATTGTGGGGCCCATAATTGGGTGGAAGCCATGTTCCTGTGATTGTGGTTCCCATAATTGGGTGGAAGCCATGTTCCTGTGATTGTGGGGCCCATAATTGAGTGGAAGCCATGTTCCTGTGATTGTGGGGCCCATAATTGGGTGGAAGCCATGTTCCTGTGATTGTGGTTCCTATAATTGAGTGGAAGCCATGTTCCTGTGATTGTGGGGCCCATACTTGGGTGGAAGCCATGTTCCTGTGATTTTGGGGCCCATAATTGAGTGGAAGCCATGTTCCTGTGATTGTGGGGCCCATACTTGGGTGCAAGCGATGTTCCTGTGATTGTGGGGCCCATACTTGGGTGCAAGCCATGTTCCTGTGATTGTGGGGCCCATAATTGGGTGGAAGCCATGTTCCTGGGATTGTGGGGCCCATAATTGAGTGGAAGCCATGTCCCTGTGATTGTGGGGCCCATAATTGGGTGCAAGCCATGTTCCTGTGATTGTGGGGCCCATAATTGGGTGGAAGCCATGTTCCTGTGATTGTGGGGCCCATAATTGGGTGCAAGCCATGTTCCTGTGATTGTGGGGCCCATAATTGAGTGGAAGCCATGTTCCTGTGATTTTGGGGCCCATAATTGGGTGGAAGCCATGTTCCTGTGATTGTGGGGCCCGTAGTTGGGTGGAAGCCATGTTCCTGTGATTGTGGGGCCCGTAGTTGGGTGGAAGCCATGTTCCTGTGATTGTGGGGCCCGTAGTTGGGTGGAAGCCATGTTCCTGTGATTGTGGGGCCCATAATTGGGTGGAAGCCATGTTCCTGTGATTGTGGGGCCCATAATTGGGTGCAAGCCATGTTCCTGTGATTGTGGGGCCCGTAGTTGGGTGGAAGCCATGTTCCTGTGATTGTGGTTCCCATAATTGGGTGGAAGCCATGTTCCTGTGATTTTGGGGCCCATAATTGGGTGGAAGCCATGTTCCTGTGATTGTGGGGCCCGTAGTTGGGTGGAAGCCATGTTCCTGTGATTGTGGGGCCCGTAGTTGGGTGGAAGCCATGTTCCTGTGATTGTGGGGCCCGTAGTTGGGTGGAAGCCATGTTCCTGTGATTGTGGGGCCCGTAGTTGGGTGGAAGCCATGTTCCTGTGAGTGCAGGTCCTGTAGTAGGGTGAAAGCAATGCTTATGGGTTGGCAGGGTTCATAGTGAAGTGGAAGTTATGTTCCTCTTATTGCAGCACCCTTAGTGGAGAAATTATGTCTCTGTTTGTGGGAGTCAGAGAGGTGGAGGCCACATTCCAGGAATTTTCAGGCCCACAGTGGGGTGGGAGCTGCGTTCCCTTAATTTAAGGGTCTAAAGTGGGGTGGAGACCATATTTCTGTGATTTCATAGTCCAAAGTTGGGAGGAAGCCATTTTCCTGTGATTGTAGGGCACATTGGGGGGTTGAAGCCATGTTTCTGTGATTGTGGGGCCCATAATTGGGTGCAAGCCATGTTCCTGTGATTGTAGGGCCCATAATTGGGTGCAAGCCATGTTCCTGTGATTGTGGGGCCCATACTTGGGTGCAAGCCATGTTCCTGTGATTGTGGGGCCCATAATTGGGTGGAAGCCATGTCCCTGTGATTGTGGGGCCCATAATTGAGTGGAAGCCATGTTCCTGTGATTGTGGGGCCCATAATTGGGTGCAAGCCATGTCCCTGTGATTGTGGTTCCCATAATTGAGTGGAAGCCATGTTCCTGTGATTTTGGGGCCCATAATTGAGTGCAAGCCATGTTCCTGTGATTGTGGGGCCCATAATTGGGTTCAAGCCATGTTCCTGTGATTGTGGGGCCCATAATTGGGTGGAAGCCATGTTCCTGTGATTGTGGGGCCCATAATTGAGTGGAAGCCATGTTCCTGTGATTGTGGGGCCCATAATTGGGTGCAAGTCATGTCCCTGTGATTGTGGTTCCCATAATTGAGTGGAAGCCATGTTCCTGTGATTTTGGGGCCCATAATTGAGTGCAAGCCATGTTCCTGTGATTGTGGGGCCCATAATTGGGTTCAAGCCATGTTCCTGTGATTGTGGGGCCCATAATTGGGTGCAAGCCATGTTCCTGTGATTGTGGGGCCCATAATTGGGTGCAAGCCATGTTCCTGTGATTGTGGGGCCCATAATTGGGTGCAAGCCATGTTCCTGTGATTGTGGGGCCCATAATTGGGTGCAAGCCACGTTCCTGTGATTGTGGGGCCCATAATTGGGTGCAAGCCATGTTCCTGTGATTGTGGGGCCCATAATTGGGTGGAAGCCATGTTCCTGTGATTGTGGTTCCCATAATTGGGTGGAAGCCATGTTCCTGTGATTTTGGGGCCCATAATTGGGTGCAAGCCATGTTCCTGTGATTGTGGGGCCCATAATTGAGTGCAAGCCATGGTCCTGTGATTGTGGTTCCCATAATTGGGTGCAAGCCATGTTCCTGCGATTGTGGGGCCCATAATTGGGTGCAAGCCATGTTCCTGTGATTGTGGGGCCCATAATTGAGTGCAAGCCATGGTCCTGTGATTGTGGTTCCCATAATTGGGTGCAAGCCATGTTCCTGTGATTGTGGGGCCCATAATTGGGTGGAAGCCATGTTCCTGTGATTGTGGGGCCCATAATTGGGTGGAAGCCATGTTCCTGTGATTGTGGGGCCCATAATTGGGTGGAAGCCATGTTCCTGTGATTGTGGGGCCCATAATTGGGTGCAAGCCATGTTCCTGTGATTGTGGGGCCCATAATTGGGTGGAAGCCATGTTCCTGTGATTGTGGTTCCCATAATTGGGTGCAAGCCATGTTCCTGTGATTTTGGGGCCCATAATTGGGTGGAAGCCATGTTCCTGTGATTGTGGGGCCCATAATTGGGTGCAAGCCATGTTCCTCTGATTGTGGGGCCCATACTTGGGTGCAAGCCATGTTCCTGTGATTGTGGGGCCCATAATTGAGTGGAAGCCATGTTCCTGTGATTGTGGGGCCCATAATTGGGTGGAAGCCATATTCCTGTGATTGTGGTTCCTATAATTGAGTGGAAGCCATGTTCCTGTGATTTTGGGGCCCATAATTGAGTGGAAGCCATGTTCCTGTGATTGTGGGGCCCATACTTGGGTGCAAGCCATGTTCCTGTGATTGTGGGGCCCATAATTGGGTGGAAGCCATGTTCCTGTGATTGTGGGGCCCATACTTGGGTGCAAGCCATGTTCCTGTGATTGTGGGGCCCATAATTGGGTGGAAGCCATGTTCCTGTGATTGTGGGGCCCATACTTGGGTGCAAGCCATGTTCCTGTGATTGTGGGGCCCATAATTGGGTGGAAGCCATGTTCCTGTGATTGTGCGGACCATAATTGGGTGCAAGCCATGTTCCTGTGATTGTGGGGCCCATAATTGGGTGGAAGCCATGTTCCTGTGATTGTGGTTCCCATAATTGAGTGGAAGCCATGTTCCTGTGATTTTGGGGCCCATAATTGGGTGGAAGCCATGTTCCTGTGATTGTGGGGCCCGTAGTTGGGTGGAAGCCATGTTCCTGTGATTGTGGGGCCCGTAGTTGGGTGGAAGCCATGTTCCTGTGATTGTGGGGGCCGCAGTTGGGTGGAAGCCATGTTCCTGTGATTGTGGGGCCCGTAGTTGGGTGGAAGCCATGTTCCTGTGATTGTGGGGCCCGTAGTCCAGGAATTTCAGGCCCACAGTGGGGTGGGAGCTGCGTTCCCTTAATTTCAGGGTCTAAAGTGGGGTGGAGACCATATTTCTGTGATTTCATAGTCCAAAGTTGGGAGGAAGCCATTTTCCTGTGATTGTAGGGCACATTGGGGGGTTGAAGCCATGTTTCTGTGATTGTAGGGCCCATAGGGGGTGTAAGCCACATTCCTGTGATTGTTAAGCCCATGTGGGGGTGGAAACCATGTTCCTGTGATTGTAGGGCTCATAGGGGGGTGGAAGTCATATTCCTGTGATTGTGGGGCCCATGGGGATGGAAACTATGCTCCTGTGACTGTATGGCCCATGGGGGGGGGGGGGTCGGGATTGGGGAGCCATGTTCCTGTGATTGTAGGGCCAATTAGGGGGGGTTGGAAACCATATTCCTGCGATTGTATGGCCCATAGGGGGTGGAAGCCACGTTCCTGTGATTGTAGGGCCAATTAGGGGGGGTTGGAAACCATATTCCTGTGATTGTAGGGCTCCTAGGGGGTGGAAGCCATGTTCCTCTGATTGCAGGGTCCATGGGGGGGGGTGGAAGCCATGTTCCTGTGACCGTAGGGCCCATCCGGGGAAGAAGCCATATTCCTGTGATTGTATGGCCCATGGGGGGTGGAAGCCATGTTCCTGTGATTGTAGGGCCCATGGGGGTGGAAGCCATGTTCCTGTAATTGTATGGCCCATGGGGGGTGGAAGCCATGTTCCTGTGACCGTAGGGCCCATCGGGGGAAAAAGCCATGTTCCTGTGATTGTAGGGCCCATAGGGGGTGGAAGCCATGTTCCTGTAATTGTAGGGCCCATAGGGGAGTAAGCCATGTTCCTCTGATTGTAGGGCCCATGGTTGCCATGTTGTAATTTACACGTAGGTTGGAAGCCATGGTCCAGTACAGGAATCTGAGGCCTCTTTGTTGTGTCTGTTTATTCTACCTTTCAGCAGTGAATTTTCTAGTTGGTTCTCCTGAGAATTTTCCCCGATATGGATTACGATGCTTCCTCTTCTCACCTCTCGGAAGGGTGAAGGTCATGTTCTCCAAGGAAAGCTTTTCAAAACAAGCAAAGGATTTCATTAAATCCTTCCAGCTAATTAAAAGGCCAACGTTTCTGGAGAGTCTTCAATGGGGTAATCCCGGGAGGATAATATTCTGTTTCCATGGCCTCTCAGTCTAAACCCGGTACAGCTGGAGAAGCCGCACTGCTTTCCTATATGCTGGAACATCATAGTTACCAACATTGTAAAAAAATTTATAGGGACACTTTTTTGGCTGTAGGCGGAGTCTTATTATAATTAGGGGGCAGGGCATGAATTTGTAGGCATGACATAGCAAAAAAGAAAAATGTGGCGCGCTGGGCGTGGTTTACGTGAAATAGTGGGCGTGGCTTGTATGGCCTGGTTCAAATGGGGGTGTGGTTAGAGCCTGAGATGAATGAGAGATGGAGAAAGAAAGGGGAAAAGAGGGAGGGAGGGAGAGAGAAGGAAGGAAAGAGGGATGGAGGGACAGCAGGCCCAGATCCTACACAATAGAAATGTGTATTCCAGAGTTTAACAAATCAGCAGATAAAGATACTCCAAACACCTGGTGTTAGCGCTTCAATCATCCCAGCACCATGGTTGTTATGGTGTCAGGATGATTGAAGCGCATTATTACTATTATTACATTGTAATATAAAATTAAATCATTCAACTCACCATAATCCAGAATCAGTGGGACCCCTAAGTGTGTCAACTGCACCAGATGCCATCAGGTGCCCCCAGCAGAGTCCGTCCTTACATCAGGTGCCGCCAGCAGAGTCCATTCCTACATCAGGTGTCCCCAGCAGAGTCCGTTCTTACATCAGGTGTCCCTAGCAGAGTCCGTCCTTACATCAGGTGCCCCCAGAAGCAGAGGCCCTCCTTACGGATCTGTGTCCCTGAGTGTGTCACCTGCCACCAGATGCCATCAGATGCCCCCAGCACAGTCTGTCCTTGCATCAGGTGCCCCCAGCAGAGTCTGTCCTTTCATCAGGTGTCCCCAGCAGAGTCCATCCTTTCATCAGGTGTCCCCAGCAGAGTCCGTCCTTACATCAGGTGCCCCCAGAAGCAGAGGCCCTCCTTATGGATCTGTGTCCCTGGCAGCGGAGCCCTCCTTTACATCTGGTGTCCCTGGCAGCAGAGCCCTCCTTACTTCAGTGTCCCACAGCAGCAGAGCCCTCCTTTACATCTGGTGTCCCCCCTGCAGCAGAGCCCTCCTTTACATCTGGTGTCCCCGGCAGCAGAGCCCTCCTTATTTCAGTGTCCCTAGCAGTGGAGCCCTCCTTACAGATCTGTGTCCCCCCAGCAACAGAGCCCTCCTTACTTCAGTGTCCCTGGCAGCAGCAGCGGAGCCCTCCTTACAGAGCGATCTGTGTCCCCCAGCAGCGGAGCCCTCCTTTACATCTGGTGTCCCCGGCAGCGGAGCCCTCCTTATTTCAGTGTCTCTAGCAGCAGAGCCCTCCTTACAGATCTGTGTCCCCCCAGCAAGAGAGCCCTCCTTACTTCAGTGTCCCTGGCAGCAGCAGCGGAGCCCTCCTTTACATCTGGTGTCCCCCAACAGCAGAGCCCTCCTTTACATCTGGTGTCCCCAGCAGTGGAGCCCTCCTTTACATCTGGTGTCCCCAGCAGTGGAGCCCTCCTTTACACCTGGAGTCCCCCAGCAGCAGAGCCCTCCTTTACATCTGGTGTCCCCCAGCAGCAGAGCCCTCCTTTACATCTGGTGTCCCCCAGCAGCAGAGCCCTCCTTTACATCTGGTGTCCCCGGCTGCGGAGCCCTCCTTATTTTAGTGTCCCTAGCAGCAGAGCCCTCCTTACAGATCTGTGTCCCCCCAGCAACAGAGCCCTCCTTACTTCAGTGTCCCTGGCAGCAGCAGCGGAGCCCTCCTTTACATCTGGTGTCCCCAGCAGTGGAGCCCTCCTTTACATCTGGTGTCCCCAGCAGTGGAGCCCTCCTTTACATCTGGTGTCCCCCAGCAGCAGAGCCCTCCTTTACATCTGGTGTCCCCAGCAGTGGAGCCCTCCCTTACATCTGGTGTCCCCAGCAGTGGAGCCCTCCTTTACATCTGGTGTCCCCAGCAGCAGAGCCCTCCTTATTTCAGTGTCCCTAGCAGCAGAGCCCTCCTTACAGATCTGTGTCCCCCCCAGCAACAGAGCCCTCCTTACTTCAGTGTCCCTGGCAGCAGCAGCGGAGCCCTCCTTACAGAGCGATCTGTGTCCCCCAGCAGCGGAGCCCTCCTTACAGAGCGATCTGTGTCCCCCGGCAGCGGAGCCCTCCTTACAGAGCGATCTGTGTCCCCCAGCAGCGGAGCCCTCCTTACAGAGCGATCTGTGTCCCCCGGCAGCGGAGCCCTCCTTACAGAGCGATCTGTGTCCCCCAGCAGCGGAGCCCTCCTTACAGAGTGATCTGTGTCCCCCAGCAGCGGAGCCCTCCTTACAGAGCGATCTGTGTCCCCCCAGCAGCGGAGCCCTCCTTACAGAGCGATCTGTGTCCCCCCACCCGGGGAAGCCCTCCTTATTTTAGTGTCCCTAGCAGCAGAGCCCTCCTTACAGATCTGTGTCCCCCCAGCAACAGAGCCCTCCTTACTTCAGTGTCCCTGGCAGCAGCAGCGGAGCCCTCCTTTACATCTGGTGTCCCCAGCAGTGGAGCCCTCCTTTACATCTGGTGTCCCCAGCAGTGGAGCCCTCCTTTACATCTGGTGTCCCCCAGCAGCAGAGCCCTCCTTTACATCTGGTGTCCCCAGCAGTGGAGCCCTCCTTTACATCTGGTGTCCCCAGCAGTGGAGCCCTCCTTTACATCTGGTGTCCCCAGCAGCAGAGCCCTCCTTATTTCAGTGTCCCTAGCAGCAGAGCCCTCCTTACAGATCTGTGTCCCCCCCAGCAACAGAGCCCTCCTTACTTCAGTGTCCCTGGCAGCAGCAGCGGAGCCCTCCTTACAGAGCGATCTGTGTCCCCCAGCAGCGGAGCCCTCCTTACAGAGCGATCTGTGTCCCCCGGCAGCGGAGCCCTCCTTACAGAGCGATCTGTGTCCCCCGGCAGCGGAGCCCTCCTTACAGAGCGATCTGTGTCCCCCAGCAGCGGAGCCCTCCTTACAGAGTGATCTGTGTCCCCCAGCAGCGGAGCCCTCCTTACAGAGCGATCTGTGTCCCCCCAGCAGCGGAGCCCTCCTTACAGAGCGATCTGTGTCCCCCCACCTGGGGAAGCCCTCCTTACAGAGCGATCTGTGTCCCCCAGCAGCGGAGCCCTCCTTACAGAGCGATCTGTGTCCCCCAGCAGCGGAGCCCTCCTTACAGAGCGATCTGTGTCCCCCAACCCGGGGAAGCCCTCCTTACAGAGCGATCTGTGTCCCCCAGCAGCGGAGCCCTCCTTACAGAGCGATCTGTGTCCCCCAGCAGCGGAGCCCTCCTTACAGAGCGATCTGTGTCCCCCAGCAGCGGAGCTCTCCTTACAGAGCGATCTGTGTCCCCCAGCAGCGGAGCCCTCCTTACAGAGCGATCTGTATCCCCCAGCAGCGGAGCCCTCCTTACAGAGCGATCTGTGTCCCCCAGCAGCGGAGCCCTCCTTACAGAGCGATCTGTATCCCCCAGCAGCGGAGCCCTCCTTACAGAGCGATCTGTGTCCCCCAGCAGCGGAGCCCTCCTTACAGAGCGATCTGTGTCCCCCAGCAGCGGAGCTCTCCTTACAGAGCGATCTGTGTCCCCCAGCAGCGGAGCCCTCCTAACAGAGCGATCTGTATCCCCCAGCAGCGGAGCCCTCCTTACAGAGCGATCTGTGTCCCCCAGCAGCGGAGCCCTCCTTACAGAGCGATCTGTGTCCCCCCAGCAGCGGAGCCCTCCTTACAGAGCGATCTGTATCCCCCAGCAGCGGAGCCCTCCTTACAGAGCGATCTGTGTCCCCCAGCAGCGGAGCCCTCCTTACAGAGCGATCTGTGTCCCCCAGCAGCGGAGCTCTCCTTACAGAGCGATCTGTGTCCCCCAGCAGCGGAGCCCTCCTTACAGAGCGATCTGTATCCCCCAGCAGCGGAGCCCTCCTTACAGAGCGATCTGTGTCCCCCAGCAGCGGAGCCCTCCTTACAGAGCGATCTGTGTCCCCCAGCAGCAGTGTGGCAGCTACAGTTCCCGGCTTTCTTGTGTGTGTTCAGTGGAGAGAGGAGAAGCTGATTGGCTGCCCCTCCCCTCTCCACTGAACACAAGGGGAAATAATCCTCGTGACAGCGGCGGCACCCATCTTTTTGTAGCCCGCCAGCCGTTTTTTCCTTAAACATTCCCGATTTTCCCAGGACAAAGGCAAAATCCTGGGAAAATTAATCAGGATGAGCTCCGATCGGGACGAGGGTTCCAAAATCGGGATTGTCCCGGGAAAATCAAGTATGGAACATCCATATCCATCCTCTGCTGGAGGGTCAGGAGTCCGCAGGCTGAACAGCAGAATATGGATACCAGAAGGTCAAACCTCACCAGGGTTAGTCAGGCTGAAAAAAGACACAAGTCCATCTAGTTCTGCTTCCCTCCATTCTTTTATCCAGACAGCGGGAATTCAGCAAGCATGCCGATCTTCCACAGCAATGGACTCCCGGGGTTCGGTATGACCCCCTCTTCCCCAACTCCATCTACACTTCAGTATTTGGGCTGCAATCTTATGACAAGACTTCCTGTCTGCACCTTCTGTATGATAAGAGTACAGCGGACATTGAATGCCTGGTCACATTTTATGTTTTATGAGAGGTCCTCCTCCCCCTCTCCCCAAAGGGGTATTCCGCCTCCTCTCCTCTCTCCATGGGGGTCCTCCTCCTTCTTTCTTCTCCCCAAAGGGGTATTCCGCCTCCTCTCCTCTCTCCATGGGGGTCCTCCTCCTTCTTTCTTCTCCCCATAGGGGGTCCTCCATCTCCTCTTTCCAAGGGGGTCCTCCTCCTTCTCTCTTCTTCCCATGGAGTGCCAATCCCTCCACTGTCCTCCACCCCTCTCTGTCAATACCTCCACTGGCCTCCATTCAGCGTCCTCCACCCCTCTCTACCAATCCCTCCACTGACCTCCATTCCGTGTCCTCCACCCCTCTCTGCCAATCCCTCCACTGACCTCCATTCAGTGTCTGCCAACCCTCTCCTCCAATCCCTCCACTGGTCTTCATTCAGTGTCCTCCACCCCTCTCTACCAACCCCTCCACTGGCCTCCATTCAGTGTCCTCCAACCCTCTCTGCCAATCCCTCCACTGGCCTCCATTTAGTGTCCTCCATCTCTCTCTCTGCCAATCCCTCCACTGGTCTCCATTCAGTGTCCTCCACCCCTCTCTACCAACCCCTCCACTGGCCTCCATTCAGTGTCCTCCACCCCTCTCTACCAATCCCTCCACTGGTCTCCATTCAGTGTCCTCCACCCCTCTCTACCAATCCCTCCACTGGCCTCCATTCAGTGTCCTCCACCCCTCTCTGCCAATCTCTCCACTGGTCTCCATTCAGTGTCCTCCACTCCTCTCTACCAATCCCTCCACTGGTCTTCATTCAGTGTCCTCCACCCCTCTCTGCCAATCCCTCCACTGGCCTCCATTTAGTGTCCTCCATCTCTCTCTGCCAATCCCTACACTGGCCTCCATTCAGTGTCCTCCACCCCTCTCTACCAATCCCTCCACTGGCCTTCATTCAGTGTCCTCCACCCCTCTCTACCAATCCCTCCACTAACCTCCATTCAGTGTCCTCCACCCCTCTCTACCAATCCCTCCACTGACCTCCATTCAGTGTCCTCCACCCCTCTCTGCCAATGATTCCACTGGCCTCCATTCAGTGTCCTCCACCCCTCTATGCCAATCCCTCCACTGACCTCCATTCAGTGTCCTCCACCCCTCTCTACCAATCCCTCCACTGGTCTCCATTCAGTGTCCTCCACTCCTCTCTTCCAATCCCTCCACTGACCTCCAATCAGTGTCCTCCACCCCTCTCTACCAATCCCTCCACTGGTCTCCATTCAGTGTCCTCCACCCCTCTCTACCAATCCCTCCACTGACCTCCATTCAGTATCCTCCACCCCTCTTTGCCAGTCCCTCCACTGGCCTCCTTTCGGTGTCCTCCACCTCTCTCTACCAATCCCTCCACTGGCCCCCATTCAGTGTCCTCCACCCCTCTCTTCCAATCCCTCCACTGGTCTCCATTCAGTGTCCTCCACCCCTCTCTACCAATCCCTCCACTGACCTCCATTCAGTGTCCTCCACGCCTCTCTACCAATCCCTCCACTGACCTCCATTCAGTGTCCTCCACCCCTCTCTACCAATCCCTCCACTGACCTCCATTCAGTGTCCTCCACGCCTCTCTGCCAATCCCTCCACTGGTCTCCATTCAGTGTCCTCCATCCCTCTCTACCAATCCCTCCACTGGTCTCCATTCAGTGTCCTCCACTGACCTCCATTCAGTGTCCTCCACCCCTCTCTACCAATCCCTCCACTGTTCCCCATTCAGTGTCCTCCACCCCTCTCTGCCAATCCCTCCACTGGCCTCCATTTAGTGTCCTCCATCTCTCTTTGCCAATCCCTCCACTGGCCTCCATTCAAAATCCTCCACTCCTCTCTGCCAATCCTCTCTCACTGGCCTCCATTGAGTGTCCTCCACCCCTCTCTGCCAATTCCCCCACTGACCTCCATTCAGTGTCCTCCACCCCTCTCTGCCAATCCCTACACTGACCTCCATTCAGTGTCCTCCACCCCTCTCTGCCAATCCCTCCACTGGTCTCCATTCAGTGTCCTCCACCCCTCTCTGCCAATCCCTCCACTGGCCTCCATTTAGTGTCCTCCATCTCTCTCTGCCAATCCCTCCACTGGTCTCCATTCAGTGTCCTCCACCCCTCTCTACCAATCCCTCCACTGGTCTCCATTCAGTGTCCTCCACCCCTCTCTTCCAATCCCTACACTGGCCTCCATTCAGTGTCCTCCACCCCTCTCTACCAATCCCTCCACTGGCCTCCATTCAGTGTCCTCCACCCCTCTCTGCCAATCCCTCCACTGGTCTCCATTCAGTGTCCTCCACTCCTCTCTACCAATCCCTCCACTGGCCTCCATTCAGTGTCCTCCACCCCTCTCTACCAATCCCTCCACTGGTCTCCATTCAGTGTCCTCCACCCCTCTCTACCAATCCCTCCACTGGCCTCCATTCAGTGTCCTCCACCCCTCTCTACCAATCCCTCCACTGGTCTCCATTCAGTGTCCTCCACCCCTCTCTGCCAATCCCTCCACTGGCCTCCATTTAGTGTCCTCCATCTCTCTCTGCCAATCCCTACACTGGCCTCCATTCAGTGTCCTCCACCCCTCTCTACCAATCCCTCCACTGACCTCCATTCAGTGTCCTCCACCCCTCTCTGCCAATGATTCCACTGGCCTCCATTCAGTGTCCTCCACCCCTCTATGCCAATCCCTCCACTGACCTCCATTCAGTGTCCTCCACCCCTCTCTACCAATCCCTCCACTGGTCTCCATTCAGTGTCCTCCACTCCTCTCTTCCAATCCCTACACTGGCCTCCATTCAGTGTCCTCCACCCCTCTCTACCAATCCCTCCACTGGCCTCCATTCAGTGTCCTCCACCCCTCTCTGCCAATCCCTCCACTGGTCTCCATTCAGTGTCCTCCACTCCTCTTTGCCAGTCCCTCCACTGGCCTCCTTTCGGTGTCCTCCACCCCTCTCTACCAATCCCTCCACTGGTCTCCATTCAGTGTCCTCCACCCCTCTCTACCAATCCCTCCACTGACCTCCATTCAGTGTCCTCCACCCCTCTCTGCCAATCCCTCCACTGGTCTCCATTCAGTGTCCTCCACCCCTCTCTACCAATCCCTCCACTGACCTCCATTCAGTGTCCTCCACTCCTCTCTACCAATCCCTCCACTGGTCTCCATTCAGTGTCCTCCACCCCTCTCTACCAATCCCTCCACTGGTCTCCATTCAGTGTCCTCCACCCATCTCTGCCAATCCCTCCACTGGCCTCCATTCAGTGTCCTCCACCCCTCTCTACCAATCCCTCCACTGACCTCCATTCAATGTCCTCCACCCCCTCTACCAATCCCTCCACTGGCCTCCATTCAGTGTCCTCCACCCCTCTCTACCAATCCCTCCACTGGTCTCCATTCAGTGTCCTCCACCCCTCTGTGCCAATCCCTCCACTGACCTCCATTCAGTGTCCTCCACCCCTCTCTACCAATCCCTCCACTGGTCTCCATTCAGTGTCCTCCACCCCTCTCTACCAATCCCTCCACTGGTCTCCATTCAGTGTCCTCCACCTCTCTCTACCAATCCCTCCACTGGTCTCCATTCAGTGTCCTCCACTCCTCTCTACCAATCCCTCCACTGGTCTCCATTCAGTGTCCTCCACCCCTCTCTACCAATCCCTCCACTGGCCTCCATTCAGTGTCCTCCACCCCTTTCTACCAATCCCTCCACTGGTCTCCATTCAGTGTCCTCCACCCATCTCTGCCAATCCCTCCACTGGTCTCCATTCAGTGTCCTCCACCCCTCTCTGCCAATCCCTCCACTGATCTCCATTCAGTGTCCTCCACCCCTCTCTACCAATCCCTCCACTGGTCTCCATTCAGTGTCCTCCACCCCTCTGTGCCAATCCCTCCACTGACCTCCATTCAGTGTCCTCCACCCCTCTCTACCAATCCCTCCACTGGTCTCCATTCAGTGTCCTCCACCCCTCTCTACCAATCCCTCCACTGGCCTCCATTCAGTGTCCTCCACCCCTCTCTACCAATCCCTCCACTGGCCTCCATTCAGTGTCCTCCACCCCTCTCTGCCAATCCCTCCACTGGCCTCCATTCAGTGTCCTCCACCCCTCTCTGCCAATCCCTCCACTGACCTCCATTCAGTGTCCTCCACCCCTCTCTACCAATCCCTCCACTGGTCTCCATTCAGTGTCCTCCACCCCTCTCTACCAATCCCTCCACTGGCCTCCATTCAGTGTCCTCCACCCCTCTCTACCAATCCCTCCACTGGCCTCCATTCAGTGTCCTCCACCCCTCTCTGCCAATCCCTCCACTGGCCTCCATTCAGTGTCCTCCACCCCTCTCTGCCAATCCCTCCACTGGTCTCCATTCAGTGTCCTCCACTCCTCTCTACCAATCCCTCCACTGGTCTCCATTCAGTGTCCTCCACCCCTCTCTGCCAATCCCTCCACTGGTCTCCATTCAGTGTCCTCCACCCCTCTCTACCAATCCCTCCACTGGTCTCCATTCAGTGTCCTCCACCCCTCTCTACCAATCCCTCCACTGGTCTCCATTCAGTGTCCTCCACCCCTCTCTACCAATCCCTCCACTGGCCTCCATTCAGTGTCCTCCACCCCTCTCTGCCAATCCCTGCACTGTTCCCCATTCAGTGTCCTCCACCCCTCTCTACCAATCCCTCCACTGGCCTCCATTCAGTGTCCTCCACCCCTCTCTGCCAATCCCTCCACTGGTCTCCATTCAGTGTCCTCCATCCCTCTCTACCAATCCCTCCACTGATCTCCATTCAGTGTCCTCCACCCCTCTCTTCCAATCCCCCCACTGACCTCCATTTAGTGTCCTCCACCCCTCTCTGCCAGTCCCTCCACTGACCTCCATTCAGTGTCCTCCACCCCTCTCTACCAATCCCTCCACTGGTCTCCATTCAGTGTCCTCCACCCCTCTCTACCAATCCCTCCACTGGTCTCCATTCAGTGTCCTCCACCCCTCTGTGCCAATCCCTCCACTGACCTCCATTCAGTGTCCTCCACCCCTCTCTACCAATCCCTCCACTGGTCTCCATTCAGTGTCCTCCACCCCTCTCTACCAATCCCTCCACTGGTCTCCATTCAGTGTCCTCCACCTCTCTCTACCAATCCCTCCACTGGCCTCCATTCAGTGTCCTCCACCCCTCTCTACCAATCCCTCCACTGGCCTCCATTCAGTGTCCTCCACCCCTCTCTGCCAATCCCTCCACTGGCCTCCATTCAGTGTCCTCCACCCCTCTCTGCCAATCCCTCCACTGACCTCCATTCAGTGTCCTCCACCCCTCTCTACCAATCCCTCCACTGGTCTCCATTCAGTGTCCTCCACTCCTCTCTACCAATCCCTCCACTGGTCTCCATTCAGTGTCCTCCACCCCTCTCTGCCAATCCCTCCACTGGTCTCCATTCAGTGTCCTCCACCCCTCTCTACCAATCCCTCCACTGGTCTCCATTCAGTGTCCTCCACCCCTCTCTACCAATCCCTCCACTGGTCTCCATTCAGTGTCCTCCACCCCTCTCTACCAATCCCTCCACTGGCCTCCATTCAGTGTCCTCCACCCCTCTCTGCCAATCCCTGCACTGTTCCCCATTCAGTGTCCTCCACCCCTCTCTACCAATCCCTCCACTGGCCTCCATTCAGTGTCCTCCACCCCTCTCTGCCAATCCCTCCACTGGTCTCCATTCAGTGTCCTCCATCCCTCTCTACCAATCCCTCCACTGATCTCCATTCAGTGTCCTCCACCCCTCTCTTCCAATCCCCCCACTGACCTCCATTTAGTGTCCTCCACCCCTCTCTGCCAGTCCCTCCACTGACCTCCATTCAGTGTCCTCCACCCCTCTCTACCAGTCCCTCCACTGACCTCCATTCAGTGTCCTCCACCCCTCTCTACCAATCCCTCCACTGGTCTCCATTCAGTGTCCTCCACCCCTCTCTACCAATCCCTCCACTGGTCTCCATTCAGTGTCCTCCACCCCTCTCTACCAATCCCTCCACTGGTCTATGCATGACAAACACTAATAACCACATCTCAAAATACCAACCAAACTGTTCTCTCAGCTCCTCCCATGCTCGCCTCCAGGACTTCTCCAGAGTCTCTCTCATCCGTTGGAGGAATGTGGAGAATAGGGCGCTCTGGATAACAAGGAGGCTTTAACAAACAATACATGAGAGCAGGAAGAGGGAAGATTACTCTATAGGAAAAAAACTTTAATGACAAGGAAGGGTTAAAAACACTTACAAGATGGATGTGAAATCCGGCAAGTCAACGGATCCATAATGTCCAGTGAGATGCCTCCTGGGAGAAGAGAGCTGCAGGTGGAAGTTCCAGCCGACCAGCGGTGGTGAACCCCGGGGGCTCTGATCCAACATGGACTCCAGGCAACCGGAAGTGACGTCGGAGTGGGTGGGACATGTTTCGGGCACCTCTCACCCTCTGGAACCTACTACCTGTCATGAGGGCCACGTTCCCGATGTGAGGCTGAAGTAGTGGGGAGGCCTCCCCTGCACCTCGCGTCCGTGAAGCCTCTGGAGATGGAGACAGAGACTTGGTGGGACACCGAGTGGCATGGGTGTCAGGGGTACCAGGGGTGTCAGGGGTACCAGGGGTGTCAGGGGTGTCAGGGGTACCAGGGGTACCAGGGGTACCAGGGGTACCAGGGGTGCCAGGGGTACCAGGGGTGTCAGGGGTGCCAGGGGTACCAGGGGTGTCAGGGGTGCCAGGGGTGTCAGGGGTGCCAGGGGTGTCCGGGGTGTCAGGGGTACCAGGGGTGTCAGGGGTGCCAGGGGTACCAGGGGTGTCAGGGGTACCAGGGGTGCCAGGGGTGTCAGGGGTGCCAGGGGTACCAGGGGTGTCAGGGGTGCCAGGGGTACCAGGGGTGTCAGGGGTACCAGGGGTGCCAGGGGTGTCAGGGGTGCCAGGGGTGTCCGGGGTGTCAGGGGTACCAGGGGTGTCAGGGGTGTCAGGGGTACCAGGGGTGCCAGGGGTGTCCGGGGTACCAGGGGTGTCAGGGGTGTCAGGGGTACCAGGGGTGTCAGGGGTACCAGGGGTGTCAGGGGTACCAGGGGTGTCAGGGGTGTCAGGGGTGCCAGGGGTGTCCGGGGTGTCAGGGGTACCAGGGGTGTCAGGGGTACCAGGGGTGCCAGGGGTGTCAGGGGTACCAGGGGTGTCAGGGGTGTCAGGGGTACCAGGGGTGTCAGGGGTACCAGGGGTGCCAGGGGTGTCAGGGGTACCAGGGGTGCCAGGGGTGCCAGGGGTGTCAGGGGTACCAGGGGTGCCAGGGGTGTCAGGGGTACCAGGGGTGCCAGGGGTGTCAGGGGTACCAGGGGTGTCCGGGGTGTCAGGGGTACCAGGGGTACCAGGGGTGTCAGGGGTACCAGGGGTGCCAGGGGTACCAGGGGTGCCAGGGGTGTCAGGGGTACCAGGGGTACCAGGGGTGTCAGGGGTACCAGGGGTGCCAGGGGTACCAGGGGTGTCAGGGGTGCCAGGGGTGTCAGGGGTACCAGGGGTGCCAGGGGTACCAGGGGTGCCAGGGGTGTCAGGGGTACCAGGGGTACCAGGGGTGTCAGGGGTACCAGGGGTGCCAGGGGTACCAGGGGTGTCAGGGGTGCCAGGGGTGTCAGGGGTACCAGGGGTGTCCGGGGTGTCAGGGGTACCAGGGGTGTCAGGGGTACCAGGGGTGTCAGGGGTGCCAGGGGTACCAGGGGTGTCAGGGGTACCAGGGATGCCAGGGGTGTCAGGGGTGCCAGGGGTGTCCGGGGTGTCAGGGGTACCAGGGGTGTCAGGGGTGTCAGGGGTACCAGGGGTGTCCGGGGTGTCAGGGGTACCAGGGGTGTCAGGGGTACCAGGGGTGTCAGGGGTGCCAGGGGTACCAGGGGTGTCAGGGGTACCAGGGATGCCAGGGGTGTCAGGGGTACCAGGGGTGTCCGGGGTGTCAGGGGTACCAGGGGTGTCAGGGGTACCAGGGGTGTCCGGGGTACCAGGGGTGTCAGGGGTACCAGGGGTGCCAGGGGTACCAGGGGTGCCAGGGGTGTCAGGGGTACCAGGGGTGCCAGGGGTACCAGGGGTGTCAGGGGTACCAGGGGTGCCAGGGGTGTCAGGGGTACCAGGGGTGTCCGGGGTGTCAGGGGTACCAGGGGTGTCAGGGGTACCAGGGGTGCCAGGGGTACCAGGGGTGCCAGGGGTGTCAGGGGTACCAGGGGTGTCAGGGGTACCAGGGGTGTCAGGGGTACCAGGGGTGTCCGGGGTGTCAGGGGTACCAGAGGTGCCAGGGGTGTCAGGGGTGTCAGGGGTGTCAGGGGTACCAGGGGTGCCAGGGGTACCAGGGGTGTCAGGGGTGCCAGGGGTGCCAGGGGTGTCAGGGGTACCAGGGGTGTCCGGGGTGTCATCGGTACCAGGGGTGCCAGGGGTGTCAGGGGTACCAGGGGTGTCCGGGGTGTCAGGGGTACCAGGGGTGCCAGGGGTGTCAGGGGTACCAGGGGTGCCAGGGGTGTCAGGGGTGTCAGGGGTACCAGGGGTGTCCGGGGTGTCAGGGGTACCAGGGGTGCCAGGGGTGTCAGGGGTGTCAGGGGTACCAGGGGTGCCAGGGGTGTCAGGGGTACCAGGGGTGTCCGGGGTGTCAGGGGTACCAGGGGTGTCAGGGGTACCAGGGGTGTCAGGGGTACCAGGGGTGTCAGGGGTACCAGGGGTGTCCGGGGTGTCAGGGGTACCAGGGGTGTCAGGGGTGTCAGGGGTACCAGGGGTGTCAGGGGTGCCAGGGGTACCAGGGGTGTCAGGGGTGTCAGGGGTGCGGAGGACTGTGCAAGCCTTAGTCCGAGATCCGAGCCGAGGTCAAGTCCAGTTGGGCAACGAAGTACAAAAGGGTTAATCAGAAGAAGAATGGTGGAGATCCAAGCAGGGGGGCGGTGCCAATCTGGCAGCTGAGAACAAAAAGGGCAAAGAAGTAGATTGGTACAAATCTGAGGTCAATGGGAAGCAAAAATCAAGAGAAGTCCAATAGGATTCCAGGTCACAACAGGTTCAGACAGATCACAGACCAGGAACAAGGCGGGGCTGAAGATAATCCAGCTGTGTCTGGGCGGGGCTTATTCCCTACCCCAATCCTTCCAGAGCCCCTCCCACTCTCTGGAACTTCCTTCCCCAATCCTTCCAGAGCCCCTCCCGCCCTCTGGAATTCCCTACCCCAATCCTTCCAGAGCCCCTCCCACTCTCTGGAACTTCCTTCCCCAATCTGTCCAGAGCCCCTCCCACTCTCTGGAACTTCCTTCCCCAATCTGTCCAGAGCCCCTCCCACCCTCTGGAATTCCCTACCCCAATCCTTCCAGAGCCCCTCCCACTCTCTGGAACTTCCTTCCCCAATCTGTCCAGAGCCCCTCCCACTCTCTGGAACTTCCTTCCCCAATCTGTCCAGAGCCCCTCCCACTCTCTGGAACTTCTTACCCCAATCTTTCCAGAGCCCCTCCCACTCTCTGGAACTTCTTACACCAATCTGTCCAGAGCCCCTCCCACTCTCTGGAACTTCCTACCCTAATCTGTTCAGAGCCCCTCCCACTCTCTGGAACTTCTTACCCCAATCTTTCAGGAGCCCCTCCCACTCTCTGGAACTTCCTACCCTAATCTGTTCAGAGCCCCTCCCACTCTCTGGAACTTCTTACCCCAATCTTTCAGGAGCCCCTCCCACTCTCTGGAACTTCCTACCCTAATCTGTCCAGAGCCCCTCCCACTCTCTGGAACTTCTTAACTCAATCTTTCCAGAGTCCCTCCCACCCTGTGGATTTCCCTACCCCAATCATTCCAGAACCCCTCCCACCATCTTGAACCCCCTACACCAATCTGTCCAGAGCCCCTCCCACTCTCTGGAACTTCCTAAACGAATCTGTTCAGAGCCCCTCCCACTCTCTGGAACTTCTTACCCCAATCTTTCCAGAGCCCCTCCCACTCTCTGGATCATCTTACCCCAATCCTTTAATAGCTCCTCCCACTCTCTGGAACTTCTTACACCAATCTGTCCAGAGCCCCTCCCACTCTCTGGAACTTCCTGCCCCAATCTGTCCAGAGCACCACCCACTCTCTGGAACTTCCTACCCCAATCTGTCCAGAGCCTCTCCCACCCCCTGGAACTTCCTACCCCAATCTGTCCAGAGCCCCTCCCACTCTCTGGAACCTCTTACCCCAATCTGTCCAGAGCCCCTCCCACTCTCTGGAACTTCCTAAACTAATCTGTTCAGAGCCCCTCCCACTCTCTGGAACTTCTTACCCCAATCTTTCCAGAGCCCCTCCCACTCTCTGGATCATCTTACCCCAATCTGTCCAGAGCCCCTCCCACTCTCTGGAAATTACTACCCCAATCTGTCCAGAGCCCCTCTCACTCTCTGGAACTTCTTACCCCAATCTGTCCAGAGCCCCTCCCACTCTCTGGAACTTCTTACCCCAATCTTTCCAGAGCCCCTCCCACTCTCTGGATCATCTTACCCCAATCTGTCCAGAGCCCCTCCTACTCTCTGGAAATTACTACCCCAATCTGTCCAGAGCCCCTCCCACTCTCTGGAACTTCTTACACCAATCTGTCCAGAGCCCCTCTCACTCTCTGGAACTTCCTACCCTAATCTGTTCAGAGCCCCTCCCACTCTCTGGAACTTCTTACCCCAATCTTTCAGGAGCCCCTCCCACTCTCTGGAACTTCCTACCCTAATCTGTCCAGAGCCCCTCCCACTCTCTGGAACTTCTTAACTCAATTTTTCCAGAGTCCCTCCCACCCCGTGGAATTCCCTACCCCAATCTGTCCAGAGCCCCTTCTCACTCTCTGGAACTTCCTACCCCAATCATTCCAGAGCCCCTCCCACCATCTTGAACCCCCTACACCAATCTGTCCAGAGCCCCTCCCACTCTCTGGAACCTCTTACCCCAATCTGTCCAGAGCCCCTCCCACTCTCTGGAACTTCTTACACCAATCTGTCCAGAGCCCCTCCCACTCTCTGGAACTTCCTACCCCAATCTGTCCAGAGCACCTCCCACTCTCTGGAACTTCCTACCCCAATCTGTCCAGAGCCCCTCCCACTCTCTGGAACCTCTTACCCCAATCTGTCCAGAGCCCCTCCTACTCTCTGGAAATTACTACCCCAATCTGTCCAGAGCCCCTCCCACTCTCTGGAACTTCTTACACCAATCTGTCCAGAGCCCCTCCCACTCTCTGGAACTTCTTACCCCAATCTGTCCAGAGCCCCTCCCACTCTCTGGAACTTCCTACCCCAATCTGTCCAGAGCCCCTCCCACTCTCTGGATCATCTTACCCCAATCTGTCCAGAGCCCCTCCCACTCTCTGGAATTCCCTAATTCAATCATTCCAGAGCCCCTCCCACCCTCTTGAACCCCCCACCCTGATCTGTCCAGAGCCCCTCCCACTCTCTGGAACTTCCTACCCCAATCTGTCCAGAGCCCCTCCTACTCTCTGGAACTTCCTACCCCAATCTGTCCAGAGCCCCTCCCACTCTCTGGAACTTCCTACCCTAATCTGTCCAGAGCCCCTCCCACTCTCTGGAACTTCTTACACCAATCTGTCCAGAGCCCCTCCCACTCTCTGGAACTTCCTACCCCAATCTGTCCAGAGCCGCTCCCACTCTCTGGAACTTCCTACCCCAATCTGTCCAGAGCCCCTCCCACTCTCTGGATCATCTTACCCCAATCTGTCCAGAGCCCCTCCCACTCTCTGGAATTCCCTAATTCAATCATTCCAGAGCCCCTCCCACCCTCTTGAACCCCCCACCCTGATCTGTCCAGAGCCCCTCCCACTCTCTGGAACTTCCTACCCCAATCTGTCCAGAGCCCCTCCCACTCTCTGGAACTTCCTACCCTAATCTGTCCAGAGCCCCTCCCACTCTCTGGAACTTCCTAACCCAATCTTTCCAGAGCCCCTCCCACCTTCTGGAACTTCCTACCCCAATCTTTCCAGAGCCCCTCCCACTCTCTGGAACCTCTTACCCCAATCTGTCCAGAGCCCCTCCCACTCTCTGGAACTTCTTACACCAATCTTTCCAGAGCCCTTCCAACTCTCTGGAACTTCTTACCCCAATCTGTCCAGAGCCCCTCCCACTCTCTGGAACTTCTTACCCCAATCTGTCCAGAGCTCCTCCCACCCTCTGAAATTCCCTACCCCAATCTGTCCAGAGCCCCTCCCACTCTCCGTAACTTCCTACCCCAATCTGTCCAGAGCCCCTCCCACTCTCTGGAACTTCCTACCCCAATCTGTTCAGAGCCCCTCCCACTCTCTGGATTTCCCTACCCCAATCTTTTGAGAGCCCACCCCACTCTCTGGAATTCCCTACCCCATTCTGTACAGAGCCCCTCCCACCCTCTTGAACCCCCACCCTGATCTGTCCAGAGCCCCTCCCACTCTCTGGAACTTCTTACACCAATCTTTCCAGAGCCCCTCCCACTCTCTGGAACTTCTTACCCCAATCTGTCCAGAGCCCCTCCCACTCTCTGGAACTTCTTACCCCAATCTGTCCAGAGCCCCTCCCACTCTCTGGAACTTCTTACCCCAATCTGTCCAGAGCCCCTCCCACTCTCTGGAACTTCTTACCCCAATCTGTCCAGAGCCCCTCCCACCCTCTGAAATTCCCTACCCCAATCTGTCCAGAGCCCCTCCCACTCTCTGGAACTTCCTACCCCAATCTGTCCAGAGCCCCTCCCACCCTCTTGAACCCCCCACCCTGATCTGTCCAGAGCCCCTCCCACTCTCTGGAACTTCCTACCCTGATCTGTCCAGAGCCCCTCCCACTCTCTGGAACCTCTTACCCCAATCTGTCCAGAGCCCCTCCCACTCTCTGGAACTTCCTAAACTAATCTGTTCAGAGCCCCTCCCACTCTCTGGAACTTCTTACCCCAATCTTTCCAGAGCCCCTCCCACTCTCTGGAACTTCCTACCCCAATCTGTCCAGAGCCCCTCCCACTCTCTGGATAATCTTACCCAAATCCTTCAATAGCTCCTCCCACTCTCTGGAACTTCTTACCCCAATCTGTCCAGAGCCCCTCCCACTCTCTCGAACTTCCTACCCCAATCTGTCCAGAGCCCCTCCTATTCTCTGTAAAGTCCTACCCCAATCTGTCCAGAGCCCCGCCCACTCTCTGGAACTTCTTACACCAATCTGTCCAGAGCCCCTCCCACTCTCTGGATCATCTTACCCCAATCCTTCAATAGCTCCTCCCACTCTCTGGAACTTCCTACCCCAATCTGTCCAGAGCCTCTCCCACTCCCTGGAACTTCCTACCCCAATATGTCCAGAGCCCTTCCCACTCTCTGGAACTTCATACCCCAATCTGTCCAGAGCCCCTCCCACTCTCTGGAACTTCTTACCCCAATCTGTCCAGAGCCCCTCCCACTCTCTGGAACTTCCTACCCCAATCTGTCCAGAGCCCCTCCCACTCTCTGGATCATCTTACCCCAATCCTTCCATAGCTCCTCCCACTCTCTGGAACTTCCTACCCCAATCTGTCCAGAGCCCCTCCCACTCTCTGGAATTCCCTAATTCAATCATTCCAGAGCCCCTCCCACCCTCTTGAACCCCCCACCCTGATCTGTCCAGAGCCCCTCCTACTCTCTGGAACTTCCTACCCCAATCTGTTCAGAGCCCCTCCCACTCTCTGGATTTCCTTACCCCAATCTTTTGAGAGCCCCTCCCACTCTTTGGAACTTCCCTACCCCTATCTTTCCAGAGACCCTCCCACTCTATGGAACTTCCTACCCCAATCTGTCCAGAGCCCCTCCCACTCTCTGGAACTTCCTACCCCAATCTGTTCAGAGCCCTTCCCACTCTCTGGAATTCCCTACCCCAATCTGTCTAGAACCCCTCCCACCCTCTTGAACCCCCCACCCTGATCTGTCCAGAGCCCCTCCCACTCTCTCGAACTTCCTACCCCAATCTGTCCAGAGCCCCTCCTACTCTCTGGAACCTCCTACCCCAATCTGTCCAGATCCCCTCCCACTCTCTGGAACCTCTTACTCCAATCTGTCCAGAGCCCCTCCCACTCTCTGGAACCTCTTACCCCAATCTGTCCAGAGCCCCTCCCACTCTCTGGAACTTCTTACACCAATCTTTCCAGAGCCCCTCCCACTCTCTGGAACTTCCTACCCCAATCTGTCCAGAGCCCTTCCCACTCTCTGGAACTTCTTACACCAATCTGTCCAGAGCCCCTCCCACTTTCTGGAACTTCCTACCCCAATCTGTCCAGAGCCCCTCCCACTCTCTGGAACTTCCTACCCCAATCTGTTCAGAGCCCCTCCCACTCTCTGGATTTCCCTACCCCAATCTTTTGAGAGCCCCTCCCACTCTTTGGAACTTCCCTACCCCTATCTTTCCAGAGACCCTCCCACCCTCTGGAACTTGCTACCCCAATCTGTCCAGAGCCCCTCCCACCCTCTGGAACTTCCTACCCCAATCTGTTCAGAGCCCCTCCCACTCTCTGGAATTCCCTACCCCAATCTGTCCAGAGCCCCTCCCACCCTCTTTAATTCCCTACCCCAATCTGTCCAGAGCCCCTCCCACTCTTTGGAACTTCCCTACCCCTATCTTTCCAGAGACCCTCCCACTCTCTGGAACTTCCTACCCCAATCTGTCCAGAGCCCCTCCCACTCTCTGGAACTTCCTACCCCAATCTGTTCAGAGCCCCTCCCACTCTCTGAAACTTCCTACTCCAATCTGTCCAGAGCCCCTCCTACTCTCTGGAATTCCCTACCCCAATAATTCCAGAGCCCCTCCCACCGTCTTGAACCCCCTACCCCGATCTGTCCAGAGCCCCTCCCACTCTCTGGAACTTCTTACCCCAATTTGTCCAGAGGACCTTCCACTCTCTGGAACTTCTTACTCCAATCCTTCCATAGCTCCTCCCACTCTCTGGAACTTTCTACCCCAATCTGTCCAGAGCCCCTCCCACTCTCTGGAACTTCTTACCCCAATGTGTCCAGAGCCCCTCCCACTCTCTGGAACTTCTTACTCCAATCCTTCCATAGCTCCTCCCACTCTCTGAAACTCCCTACCCCAATCTGTCCAGAGCCCCTCCCACTCTCTGGAACTCCCCACCCCAATCTGTCCAAAGCCCCTCCCACCCTCATGAATTCCCTAATTCAATCATTCCAGAGCCCCTCCCACCCTCTTGAACCCCCCACCCTGATCTGTCCAGAGCCTCTACCACTCTCTGGAACTCGCTACCCCAACCTTTCCAGAGCCCCTCCCACTCTCAGGAACTTCCTACCCCAATCTGTCCAGAGCCCCTCCCACTCTCTGGAACTTCCTACCCAAATCTGTCCAGAGCCTCTCCCACCCTCTTGAACCCCCTACCCCAATATGTCCAGAGCCCCTCCCACCCCCTGGAATTTCCTACTTCAATCCTTCCAGAGCCCCTCCCACCCTCTGGAACTTCCTACCCCAATATGTCTGAAGCCCCTCCCAGTCTCTGGAACCTCCTACCCCAATCTGTCCGGAGCCCCTCCCACTATCTGGAACTTCTTACTCCAATCTGTCCGGAGCCCCTCCCAATCTCTGGAACTTCCTACCCCAATCTAACCAGAGCCCCTCCCACTCTCTGGAATTTCCTACCCCAATCTGTCCAGAGCCCCTCCCACTCTCTGGAACTTCCTACCCTAATCTGTTTAGAGCCCCTCCCACTCTCTGGAACTTCCTACCCCAATCTAACCAGAGCCCCTCCCACTCTCTGGAACTTCCTACCCCAATCTGTTCAGAGCCCCTCCCACTCTCTGTATTTCCTTACCCCAATCTTTTGAGAGCCCCTCCCACTCTTTGGAACTTCCCTACCCCTATCTTTCCAGAGACCCTCCCACTCTATGGAACTTCCTACCCCAATCTGTCCAGAGCCCCTCCCACTCTCTGGAACTTCCTACCCCAATCTGTTCAGAGCCCTTCCCACTCTCTGAAACTTCCTACTCCAATCTGTCCAGAGCCCCTCCTACTCTCTGGAATTCCCTACCCCAATAATTCCAGAGCCCCTCCCACCGTCTTGAACCCCCTACCCCGATCTGTCCAGAGCCTCTCCCACCCCCTGGAACTTCCTACCCCAATCCTTTACAGAGCCCCTCCCACTCTCTGGAACTTCTTACTCCAATCCTTCCATAGCTCCTCCCACTCTCTGGAACTTCCTACCCCAATCTGTCCAGAGCCCCTCCCACTCTCTGGAACTTCTTACCCCAATGTGTCCAGAGCCCCTCCCACTCTCTGGAACTTCTTACCCCAATGTGTCCAGAGCCCCTCCCACTCTCTGGAACTTCTTACTCCAATCCTTCCATAGCTCCTCCCACTCTCTGGAACTTCCTACCCCAATCTGTCCAGAGCCCCTCCCACTCTCTGGAACTTCTTACCCCAATCTGTCCAGAGCCCCTCCCACTCTCTGGAACTTCCTACCCCAATCTGTCCAGAGCCCCTCCCACTCTCTGGAACTCCCTAATTCAATCATTCCAGAGCCCCTCCCACCCTCTTGAACCCCCCACCCTGATCTGTCCAGAGCTTCTACCACCCTCTGGAACTCGCTACCCCAACCTTTCCAGAGCCCTTCCCGCTCTCTGGAACTTCCTACCCCAATCTATCCAGAGCCCCTCCCACTCTCTGGAACTTCCTACCCAAATCTGTCCAGAGCCTCTCCCACCCTCTTGAACCCCCTACCCCAATATGTCCAGAGCCCCTCCCACCCCCTGGAATTTCCTACTTCAATCCTTCCAGAGCCCCTCCCACCCTCTGGAACTTCCTACCCCAATATGTCTGGAGTCCCTCCCAGTCTCTGGAACTTCCTACCCCAATCTGTCCGGAGCCCCTCCCACTATCTGGAACTTCTTACTCCAATCTGTCCGGAGCCCCTCCCAATCTCTGGAACTTCCTACCCCAATCTAACCAGAGCCCCTCCCACTCTCTGGAACTTCCTACCCTAATCTGTTTAGAGCCTCTCCCACTCTCTGGAACTTCCTACCCCAATCTAACCAGAGCCCCTCCCACTCTCTGGAACTTCCTACCCCAATCTGTTCAGAGCCCCTCCCACTCTTTGGATTTCCCTACCCCAATCTTTTGAGAGCCCCTCCCACTCTTTGGAACTTCCCTACCCCTATCTTTCCAGAGACCCTCCCACTCTCTGGAACTTCCTACCCCAATCTGTCCAGAGCCCCTCCCACTCTCTGGAACTTCCTACCCCAATCTGTTCAGAGCCCCTCCCACTTTCTGGAATTCCCTACCCCAATCTGTCCAGAGCCCCTCCCACTCTTTGGAACTTCCCTACCCCTATCTTTCCAGAGACCCTCCCACTCTCTGGAACTTCCTACCCCAATCTGTCCAGAGCCCCTCCCACTCTCTGGAACTTCCTACCCCAATCTGTTCAGAGCCCCTCCCACTCTCTGAAACTTCCTACTCCAATCTGTCCAGAGCCCCTCCTACTCTCTGGAATTCCCTACCCCAATAATTCCAGAGCCCCTCCCACCGTCTTGAACCCCCTACCCCGATCTGTCCAGAGCCTCTCCCACCCCCTGGAACTTCCTACCCCAATCCTTTACAGAGCCCCTCCCACCCTCTGGAACTCCCTACCCCAATCTGTCAAGAGCCCCTCCCACTCTCTGGAACTTCTTACCCCAATCTGTCCAGAGGACCTCCCACTCTCTGGAACTTCTTACTCCAATCCTTCCATAGCTCCTCCCACTCTCTGGAACTTCCTACCCCAATCTGTCCAGAGCCCCTCCCACTCTCTGGAACTTCTTACCCCAATGTGTCCAGAGCCCCTCCCACTCTCTGGAACTTCTTACTCCAATCCTTCCATAGCTCCTCCCACTCTCTGAAACTCCCTACCCCAATCTGTCCAGAGCCCCTCCCACTCTCTGGAACTTCCTACCCCAATCTGTCCAGAGCCCCTCCCACTCTCTGGAACTCCCCACCCCAATCTGTCCAAAGCCCCTCCCACCCTCATGAATTCCCTAATTCAATCATTCCAGAGCCCCTCCCACCCTCTTGAACCCCCCACCCTGATCTGTCCAGAGCTTCTACCACCCTCTGGAACTTCCTACCCCAATCTGTCCAGAGCCCCTCCTACTCTCTGGAACTTCCTACCCCAATCTATCCAGAGCCCCTCCCACTCTCAGGAACTTCCTACCCCAATCTGTCCAGAGCCCCTCCCACTCTCTGGAACTTCCTACCCCAATATGTCCAGAGCCCCTCCCACCCCCTGGAATTTCCTACTTCAATCCTTCCAGAGCCCCTCCCACCCTCTGGAACTTCCTACCCCAATATGTCTGGAGCCCCTCCCAGTCTCTGGAACTTCCTACCCCAATCTGTCCGGAGCCCCTCCCACTATCTGGAACTTCTTACTCCAATCTGTCCGGAGCCCCTCCCAATCTCTGGAACTTCCTACCCCAATCTAACCAGAGCCCCTCCCACTCTCTGGAACTTCCTACCCCAATCTGTCCAGAGCCCCTCCCACTCTCTGGAACTTCCTACCCTAATCTGTTTAGAGCCCCTCCCACTCTCTGGAACTTCCTACCCCAATCTAACCAGAGCCCCTCCCACTCTCTGGAACTTCCTACCCCAATCTGTCCAGAGCACCTCCCACTCTCTGGAACTTCTAACCCCAATCTGTCCAGAGCACCTCCCACTCTCTGGAACTTCTAACCCCAATCTGTCCAGAGCCCCTCCCTCCCTCAGGAATTCCCTACCCCAATCTGTCCAGAGCCCCTCCCACCCTCAGGAATTCCTTACCCCAATCTGTCCAGAGCCCCTCCCACTCTCTGGAACTTCCTACCCTAATCTGTCCAGAGCCCCTCCCACTCTCTGGTACTTCCTAACCCAAACCTTCCAGAGCCCCTCCCAATCTCTGGAACCTCCTACCCCAATCTGTCCGGAGCCCCTCTCACAACTGGAACTTCCTACCCCAATCTGTCCAGAGTCCCTCCCACTCTCTGGAACTTTCTACCCCAATCTGTCCAGAGCCCCTCCCACCCTCTGGAATTCCCTACCCCAATCTGTCCAGAGCCCCTCCCACTCTCTGGAACTTCCTACCCCAATCTGTCCAGAGCCCCTCCCACCCTCTGGAATTCCCTACCCCAATCTGTCCGGAGCCCCTCCCACTCTCTGGAACTTCCTACCCCAATCTGTCCAGAGCCCCTCCCACCCTCTGGAATTCCCTACCCCAATCTGTCCGGAGCCCCTCCCACTCTCTGGAACTTCCTACCCCAATCTGTCCAGAGCCCTTCCCACTCTCTGGAACTTCCTACCCCAATATGTCTGGAGCCCCTCCCACTCTCTGGAACTTCCTACCCCAATCTGTTCAGAGCCCCTACCACTCTCTGAAACTTCCTACGCTAATCTGTTCAGAGCCCCTCCCACTCTCTGGAACTTCCTATCTCAATCTGTTCAGAGCCCCTCCCACTCTCTGAAACTTCTTACCCCAATCTGTCCAGAGCCCCTCCCACTCTCTGGAACTTCTTACCCCAATCATTCCAGAGCCCCTCCCACCCTCTTGAAACCCCTACCCCGATCTGTCCAGAGCCTCTCCCACCCCCTGGAACTTCCTACCCCAATCCTTACAGAGCCCCTCATACCCTCTGGAACCTCCTACCCAAATCTGTCAAGAGCCCCTCCCACTCTCTGGAACTTCCTACCCAAATCTGTCCAGAGCACCTCCCACCCCCTTGATTTTCCTACCCCAATCCTTCCAAAGCCCCTCCCACCCTCCGGAACTCTCTACCCCAATCTGTTCAGAGCCCCTCCCACTCTCTGGATTTCCCTACCTCAATCTGTCCAGAGCCCCTCCCACTCTTTGGAACTTCCCTACCCCTATCTTTCCAGAGACCCTCCCACTCTCTGGAACTTCCTACCCCAATCTGTCCAGAGCCCCTCCCACTTTCTGGAACTTCCTACCCCAATCTGTTCAGAGCCCCTCCCACTCTCTGGAATTCCCTACCCCAATCTGTCCAGAGCCCCTCCCACCCTCTTTAATTCCCTACCCCAATCTGTCCAGAGCCCCTCCCACTCTCTGGAATCTCCTACCCCAATCTGTTCAGAGCCCCTCCCACTCTCTGAAACTTCCTACCCCAATCTGTTCAGAGCCCCTCCCACTCTCTGAAACTTCCTACTCCAATCTGTCCAGAGCCCCTCCTACTCTCTGGAATTCCCTACCCCAATAATTGCAGAGCCCCTCCCACCGTCTTGAACCCCCTACCCCGATCTGTCCAGAGCCTCTCCCACCCCCTGGAACTTCCTACCCCAATTCTTTACAGAGCCCCTCCCACCCTCTGGAACTCCCTACCCCAATCTGTCAAGAGCCCCACCCACTCTCTGGAACTTCTTACCCCAATCTGTCCAGAGGACTTTCCACTCTCTGGAACTTCTTACTCCAATCCTTCCATAGCTCCTCCCACTCTCTGGAACTTCCTACCCCAATCTTTCCAGAGCCCCTCCCACTCTCTGGAACTTCCTATCCCAATCTGTCCAGAGCCCCTCCCACTCTCTGGAACTTCCTACCCCAATCTGTTCAGAGCCCCTCCCACTCTCTGGAATTCCCTACCCCAATCTGTCCAGAGCCCCTCCCACCCTCTTTAATTCCCTACCCCAATCTGTCCAGAGCCCCTCCCACTCTTTGGAACTTCCCTACCCCTATCTTTCCAGAGACCCTCCCACTCTCTGGAACTTCCTACCCATATCTGTCCAGAGCCCCTCCCACTCTCTGAAACTTCCTACTCCAATCTGTCCAGAGCCCCTCCTACTCTCTGGAATTCCCTACCCCAATAATTCCAGAGCCCCTCCCACTGTCTTTAACCCCCTACCCCGATCTGTCCAGAGCCTCTCCCACCCCCTGGAACTTCCTACCCCAATTCTTTACAGAGCCCCTCCCACCCTCTGGAACTCCCTACCCCAATCTGTCAAGAGCCCCTCCCACTCTCTGGAACTTCTTACCCCAATCTGTCCAGAGGACCTTCCACTCTCTGGAACTTCTTACACCAATCCTTCCATAGCTCCTCCCACTCTCTGGAACTTCTTACCCCAATCTGTCCAGAGCCGCTCCCACTCTCTGGAATTCCCTAATTCAATCATTCCAGAGCCCCTCCCACCCTCTGGAACTCCCTACCCCAATCTGTCCAGAGCCCCTCCCACTCTCTGGAACTTCCTACCCCAATATGTCTGAAGCCCCTCCCACTCTCTGGAAATTCCTACCCCAATCTGTCCGGAGCCCCTCCCACTATCTGGAACTTCTTACTCCAATCTGTCCGGAGCCCCTCCCAATCTCTGGAACTTCCTACCCCAATCTAACCAGAGCCCCTCCCACTCTCTGGAACTTCCTACCCCAATCTGTCCAGAGCACCTCCCACTCTCTGGAACTTCCTACCCTAATCTGTCCAGAGCCCCTCCCTCCCTCAGGAATTCCCTACCCCAATCTGACCAGAGCCCCTCCCTCCCTCAGGAATTCCCTACCCCAATCTGTCCAGAGCCCCTCCCACCCTCAGGAATTCCCTACCCCAATCTGTCCAGAGCCCCTCCCACCTTCAGGAATTCCCTACCCCAATCTGTCCAGATCCCCTCCCACTCTCTGGAACTACCCTACCCCAATCTGTCCAGAGCCCCTCCCACTCTCTGGTACTTCCTAACCCAAACCTTTCAGAGCCCCTCCCAATCTCTGGAACCTCCTACCCCAATCTGTCCAGAGCCCCTCCCACTCTCTGGTACTTCCTAACCCAAACCTTTCAGAGCCCCTCCCAATCTCTGGAACTTCCTACCCCAATCTGTCCAGAGCCCCTCCCACTCTCTGGAACTTCCTACCCCAATCTGCCAGAGCCCCTCCCACTCTCTGGAACTTCTTACCCCAATCCTTCCATAGCTCCTCCCACTCTCTGGAACTTCCTACCCCAATCTGTCCAGAGCCTCTCCCACCCCCTGGAACTTCCTACCCCAATCCTTACAGAGCCCTCATACCCTCTGGAACTTCCTACCCAAATCTGTCAAGAGCCCTCCCTCTCTCTGGAACTTCCTTCCCCAATCTGTCCAGAGCACCTCCCACCCCCTTGATTTTCCTACCCCAATCCTTCCAAAGCCCCTCCCACC
The DNA here is from genome assembly GCA_037952835.1 of Lithobates septentrionalis. Taxonomy (NCBI): domain Eukaryota; kingdom Metazoa; phylum Chordata; class Amphibia; order Anura; family Ranidae; genus Lithobates; species Lithobates septentrionalis. The sequence continues at coordinate 21,227 of JBBDGP010002471.1, read as the reverse complement.
CTCCGGAACTCTCTACCCCAATCTGTTCAGAGCCCCTCCCACTCTCTGGGTTTCCCTACCCCAATCTGTCCAGAGCCCCTCCCACTCTTTGGAACTTCCTACCCCAATCTGTCCAGAGACCCTCCCACTCTCTGGAACTTCCTACCCCAATCTGTTCAGAGCCCCTCCCACTCTCTGAAACCTCCTACCCCAATCTGTCCAGAGCCCCTCCCACTCTCTGGAACTTCCTACTCCAATCTATCCAGAACCCCTCCTACTCTCTGGAATTCCCTACCCCAATAATTACAGAGCCCTTCCCACCGTCTTGAACCCCCTACCCCGATCTGTCCAGAGCCTCTCCCACCCCCTGGAACTTCCTACCCCAATCCTTTACAGAGCCCCTCCCACCCTCTGGAACTCCCTACCCCAATCTGTCCAGAGCCCCTCCCACTCTCTGGAACTTCCTACCTAAATCTGTCAAGAGCCCTCCCTTTCTCTGGAACTTCCTTCCCCAATCTGTCCAGAGCACCTCCCACCCCCTTGATTTTCCTACCCCAATCCTTCCAAAGCCCCTCCCACCCTCCGGAACTCTCTACCCCAATCTGTTCAGAGCCCCTCCCACTCTCTGGATTTCCCTACCCCAATCTGTCCAGAGCCCCTCCCACCCTCTGTAATTCCCTACCCCAATCTGTCCAGAGCCCCTCCCACTCTCTGGAACTTCCTATCCCAATCTGTTCAGAGCCCCTCCCACTCTCTGGAATTCCCTACCCTTATCTGTCCAGAGCCCCTCCCACCCTCTTTAATTCCCTACCCCAATCTGTCCAGAGCCCCTCCCACTCTCTGGAACTTCCTACCCCAATCTGTTCAGAGCCCCTCCCACTCTCTGGAATTCCCTACCCTTATCTGTCCAGAGCCCCTCCCACCCTCTTTAATTCCCTACCCCAATCTGTCCAGAGCCCCTCCCACTCTTTGGAACTTCCCTACCCCTATCTTTCCAGAGACCCTCCCACTCTCTGGAACTTCCTACCCCAATCTGTCCAGAGCCCCTCCCACTCTCTGGAATTCCCTACCCTTATCTGTCCAGAGCCCCTCCCACCCTCTTTAATTCCCTACCCCAATCTGTCCAGAGCCCCTCCCACTCTTTGGAACTTCCCTACCCCTATCTTTCCAGAGACCCTCCCACTCTCTGGAACTTCCTACCCCAATCTGTCCAGAGCCCCTCCTACTCTCTGGAATTCCCTACCCCAATAATTCCAGATCCCCTCCCACCGTCTTGAACCACCTACCCCGATCTGTCCAGAGCCTCTCCCACCCCCTGGAACTTCCTACCCCAATTCTTTACAGAGCCCCTCCCACCCTCTGGAACTCCCTACCCCAATCTGTCAAGAGCCCCTCCCACTCTCTGGAACTTCTTACCCCAATCTGTCCAGAGGACCTTCCACTCTCTGGAACTTCTTACTCCAATCCTTCCATAGCTCCTCCCACTCTCTGGAACTTCCTACCCCAATCTGTCCAGAGCCCCTCCCACTCTCTGGAACTTCCTATCCCAATCTGTCCAGAGCCCCTCCCACTCTCTGGAACTTCCTACCCCAATCTGTTCAAAGCCCCTCACCTTCTCTGGAACTTCTTACCCCAATCTGTCCAGAGCCCCTCCCACCCTCTTGAACCCCCCACCCTGATCTGTCCAGAGCCTCTACCACTCTCTGGAACTTCCTACCCCAATCTATCCAGAGCCCCTCCCACTCTCTGGAACTTCCTACCCCAATCTGTCCAGAGCCCCTCCCACTCTCTGGAACTTCCTACCCCAATATGTCTGGAGCCCCTCCCACTTTCTGGAACTTCCTACCCCAATCTGTCCAGAGCCCCTCCCACTCTCTGGAACTTCCTACCCCAATATGTCTGGAGCCCCTCCCACTCTCTGGAACTTCCTACCGCAATCTGTCCGGAGCCCCTCCCACTATCTGGAACTTCTTACTCCAATCTGTCCGGAGCCCCTCCCAATCTCTGGAACTTCCTACCCCAATCCTTCCACAGCCCATCCCACCCTCTGGAACTTCCTACCCCAATCTGTCCAGAGCCCCTCCCTCCCTCAGGAATTCCCTACCCCAATCTTACCAGAGCCCCTCCCACCCTCAGGAATTCCCTACCCCAATCTGTCCAGAGCCCCTCCCACCTTCAGGAATTCCCTACCCCAATCTAACCAGAGCCCCTCCCACTCTCTGGAACTTCCTACCCCAATCCTTCCACAGCCCATCCCACCCTCTGGAACTTCCTACCCCAATCTGTCCAGAGCCCCTCCCTCCCTCAGGAATTCCCTACCCCAATCTGTCCAGAGCCCCTCCCACCCTCAGGAATTCCCTACCCCAATCTGTCCAGAGCCCCTCCCACCTTCAGGAATTCCCTACCCCAATCTGTCCAGAGCCCCTCCCACTCTCTGGAACTTCCTACCCCAATCTGTCCAGAGCCCCTCCCACCTTCTGGAATTCCCTACCCCAATCTGTTTGACTCTGTCCTTTTTTAGGTGATCTGTTCCTATACCGTTTCTATCGTCTCCTTCAGCTCATCCCTCTTTTCTATCACTTGGCCCTCCTTTTAGATTGTAAGCTCTCAGGACCAGGGCCCTCCTTACCTTCTTATATTCATTTGTATCAGAAGCGTCCTGTCTCTTAAAGCGGATCTCCGGCAAAATAGGGAAACGATTACGGAGAAAATCACAAAGCTCGACTTTGCTGCAATAATCACCTTCAATCCAGAGCTCTCCCCTGCATACATGTCCTCAGTCTGATGGCCAGCATTATTCAACCCACTTCCTCTGAGCCCAGGTCACCCTGCCCCCATAACACTGAGCTCCTTCTCCTGTCACTCTGCTCTCTCCTCCTATCAGCATGCAGCTGCTCCCGGGTCACATGACCCATGCATTTATTGGTGTCTTTTATATATGCCTTATTGTGATGTCACAGCTCCTTCATCCAATGACTGCACTGCAATCCTACAGCCACAGCTGGGGTCAGAGGTCGCAGGGATATTGCCCCACCCCCATCACATCTCAGAGAGTCTGAGGCCTCAGTGACATGCCAGAGAAGTACAAGCTGTCCACCCGTCACTGCCTGTCACCTTCCCCCGCCATCTGCGTCCCGTCATTCCTCCGCCATTCATCTCTCCCCAGTTTCCATTTCAAAGGACTTGGCATCACATCTGGAGAAAATCCTCCACCCCCCCGAAATGTGACCCTCACCGCTGGCATGCCAGAGGAACATCTCCACCCAAGGCAACCGCTCCGCGTAATCACACCCCATTACCCACTAGAGGGGCATTAATGTCAGAGCCCCCCCAACCTGTCCCAACCCCCCCAATCTGCCCCAACCCCCCCAATCTGTCCCAACCCCCAATCTGCCCCAACCCCCCCAATCTGCCCCAACCCCCCAAATCTGCCCCAACTCCCCTCAATCTACCCCAACCCCCCAATCTGCCTCAACCCCCCCCAACCTGTCCCAACCCCCCCAAATCTGCCCCAACCCCCCCAAATCTGCCCCAACTCCCTCAATCTACCCCAACCCCCCAATCTGCCCCAACGCCCCCCAATCTGCCCCAACCCCCCCAAATCTGCCCCAACTCCCCTCAATCTGTCCCAACCTCCCCCAATCTGTCCCAACCCCCCCAATCTGCCCCAACCCCCCCCCAATCTGCCCCAACCCCCCCAAATCTGCCCCAACTCCCCTCAATCTGTCCCAACCTCCCCCAATCTGTCCCAACCCCCCCCAACCTGCCCCAAACCCCCAAATCTGCCCCAACTCCCCTCAATCTACCCCAACCCCCCAATCTGCCCAATGCCCCCAATCTGCCCCAACCCCCAATCTGCCCCAACCCCCCCAATCTGCCCCAACGCCCCCCAATCTGCCTCAACCCCCCCAACCTGTCCCAACCTCCCCCAATCTGCCCCAACGCCCCCCAATCTGCCCCAACCCCCAAATCTGCCCCAACCCCCAAATCTGCCCCAACCCCCCCAATCTACCCCAACCCCCCAATCTGCCCAAACGCCCCCCAATCTGCCTCAACCCCCCCAACCTGTCCCAACCCCCCAATCTGCCCCAACCTCCCCCAATCTGCCCCAACGCCCCCCAATCTGCCCCAACCTCCCCCAATCTGCCCCAACGCCCCCCAATCTGCCCCAACCTCCCCCAATCTGCCCCAACGCCCCCCAATCTGCCTCAACCCCCCAATCTGCCCCAAAGCCCCCAATCTGCCCCAACCCCCAAATCTGCCCCAACCCCCCCCAATCGACCCCAACCCCCCAATCTGCCCCAAAGCCCCAATCTGCCTCAACCCCCAAATCTGCCCCAACCCCCCCAATCTACCCCAACCCCCCAATCTGCCCCAACCCCCCCAAATCTGCCCCAACTCCCTCAATCTACCCCAACCCCCCAATCTGCCCCAACGCCCCCCAATCTGCCCCAACCCCCAAATCTGCCCCAACCCCCCCAATCTACCCCAAAGCCCCAATCTGCCTCAACCCCCCCAACCTGTCCCAACCCCCCCAAATCTGCCCCAACCCCCCCCAATCTGCCCCAACCTCCCCCAACCCCCCCAATCTGCCCAAACCTCCCCAAATCTGCCCCAACCCCCCCAATCTACCCCAACCCCCCAATCTGCCCCAACGCCCCCCAATCTGCCTCAACCCCCCCAACCTGTCCCGACCCCCCCAATCTGCCCCAACCTCCCCCAATCTGCCCAAAAGTCCCCAAATCTGCCCCAACCTGTCCAACCCCCCCCCCAATCTGCCCCAATCTGTCCCAACCCCCCCCAAATCTGCCCCAATCTGTCCCAACCCCCCCAATCTGCCTCAACCCCCCCAAATCTGCCCCAACTCCCCTCAATCTACCCCAACCCCCCAATCTGCCCCAACTCCCCTCAATCTGTCCCAACCCCCCCCATCTGCCCCAACCCCCCCAATCTGCCCAACCTCCCCCCAATCTGCCCCAACCTCCCCCCAATCTGCCCCAACCCCCCCAATCTGCCCCAACCTCCCCCAATCTGCCCCAACGCCCCCCAATCTGCCCCCCCAATCCGCCCCAACCTCCCCCAATCTGCCCCAACCCCCCAATCTGCCTCAACCCCCCCCCAATCTGCCCCAACCTCCCCCAATCTGTCCCCAACCCCCAATCTGCGCCAACCCCCCCAATCTGCCCCAACCCCCCCATCTGCCCCAACCTCCCCCAATCTGCCCCAACCCCCCCAATCTGCCCCAACCCCCCAATCTGCCTCAATGCCCCCCCCCCAATCTGCCCCAACCCCCCAATCTGCCCCAACCCCCCCAATCTGCCCCAACCCCCCAATCTGCCCCAACGCCCCCCAATCTGCCCCAACCTCCCCTCAATCTACCCCAATCCCCCAATCTGCCTCAACGCCCCCAATCTACCCCAACCCCCCCAATCTGCCCCAACCCCCCAATCTGCCCTACCCCCCCCAATCTGCCTCAATGCCCCCCCAATCTGCCCCAATGCCCCCCGAATCTGCCCCAAACCCCCAATCTGTCCCAACGCCCCCCCAATCTGCCCCCCCCAATCTTCTCCAACCCCATCTGTCCATAAACAGCGACTTCTCCTCTGAATACTGAGAGCTTTATTCCCGACATTTCATATATACCCCCCCATCCCCCCCGTAGGGGCCGCTGGAAGATGACTGACCCCAGAGGTTGCCCCAACACTTCCGACACCCCCGACACCTCCGACACCTCCGACACCTCCGACACTTCCGACACCCCCGACACCTCCGACACTTCCGACACTTCCGACACCCCCGACACCTCCGACACTTCCGACACCCCCGACACCCCCGACACCTCCGACACCTCCGACACCTCCGACACTTCCGACACCCCCGACACCTCCGACACCTCCGACACTTCTGACACCCCCGACACCTCCGACACTTCCGACACTTCCGACACCCCCGACACCTCCGACACTTCCGACACTTCCGACACCCCCGACACCTCCGACACCTCCGACACTTCCGACACCCCCGACACCCCGACACCTCCGACACTTCCGACACCCCCGACACCTCCGACACTTCTGACACCCCCGACACCTCCGACACCCCCGACACCCCCGACACTTCCGACACCCCCGACACCCCCGACACCTCCGACACTTCCGACACCCCCGACACTTCCGACACCCCCAACACCTCCGACACCCCCGACACTTCCGAAACCCCCGACACTTCCGACACCCCCGACACTTCCGACACTTCCGACACCCCCGACACCCCCGACACCTCCGACACTTCCGACACCTCCGACACCTCCGACACCCCCGACACCTCCGACACTTCCGACACCTCCGACACTTCCGACACTTCCGACACCCCCCGACACCTCCGACACCCCCGACACCCCCGACACTTCCGACACCCCCGACACCCCCGACACCTCCGACACTTCCGACACTTCCGACACCTCCGACACTTCCGACACTTCCGACACCCCCGACACCTCCGACACCCCCGACACCCCCGACACCTCCGACACTTCCGACACTTCCGACACCTCCGACACTTCCGACACTTCCGACACCCCCGACACCTCCGACACCCCCGACACCCCCGACACTTCCGACACTTCCGACACCTCCGACACCTCCGACACCCCCGACACTTCCGACACCCCGACACCTCCCACACCTCCGACACTTCCGACACCCCCGACACTTCCGACACTTCCGACACCCCGACACCTCCGACACCCCCGACACCCCCGACACTTCCGACACCCCCGACACCTCCGACACTTCCGACACCCCCGACACCCCCGACACTTCCGACACCCCCGACACCTCCGACACCCCCGACACCTCCGACACTTCCGACACTTCCGACACCCCCGACACCTCTGACACTTCCGACACCCCCGACACTTCCGACACCCCCGACACCTCCGACACCCCCGACACTTCCGACACCTCCGACACTTCCGACACTTCCGACACCCCCGACACCTCCGACACCCCCGACACCCCCGACACTTCCGACACCCCCGACACCTCCGACACCCCCGACACTTCCGACACCCCCGACACCTCCGACACTTCCGACACTTCCGACACCCCCGACACCCCCGACACCTCCGACACTTCCGACACCCCCGACACCTCCGACACCTCCGACACCCCCCGACACCTCCGACACTTCCGACACCTCCGACACTTCCGACACTTCCGACACCCCCGACACCTCCGACACTTCCGACACCCCCGACACCCCCGACACTTCCGACACCCCCGACACCCCCGACACCCCCCGACACTTCCGACACCCCCGACACCCCCGACACCTCCGACACTTCCGACACTTCCGACACCTCCTACACTTCCGACACCCCCGACACCTCCGACACCCCCGACACTTCCGACACCTCCGACACTTCCGACACCCCCGACACTTCCGACACCCCCGACACCTCCGACACCCCCGACACCCCGACACTTCCGACACCCCCGACACCCCCGACACCCCCCGACACCTCCGACACCTCCGACACTTCCGACACCCCCGACACCTCCGACACTTCCGACACCCCCGACACTTCCGACACCCCCGACACCCCCGACACTTCCGACACCTCCGACACTTCCGACACCCCCGACACCCCCGACACTTCCGACACCCCCGACACTTCCGACACCTCCGACACTTCCGACACCCCCGACACTTCCGACACCCCCGACACTTCCGACACCCCCGACACTTCCGACACCCCCGACACTTCCGACACCCCCGACACCTCCGACACCCCCGACACCTCCGACACCCCCGACACCCCCGACACTTCCGACACCCCCGACACTTCCGACACCCCCGACACCCCCGACACTTCCGACACCCCGACACCCCCGACACTTCCGACACCCCCGACACTTCCGACACCCCCGACACTTCCGACACTTCCGACACCTCCGACACTTCCGACACCCCCGACACTTCCGACACCCCCGACACCCCGACACTTCCGACACCCCCGACACCCCCGACACTTCCGACACTTCCGACACCCCCGACACCCCCGACACTTCCGACACCTCCGACACTTCCGACACCCCCGACACCTCCGACACCCCCGACACTTCCGACAATTCCGACACCCCGACACTTCCGACACCCCCGACACCTCCGACACCCCCCGACACTTCCGACAATTCCGACACCCCCGACACTTCCGACACCCCCGACACTTCCGACACCCCCGACACCTCCGACACTTCCGACACCCCCGACACCCCCGACACCTCCGACACCTCCGACACTTCCGACACCCCGACACCTCCGACACTTCCGACACCCCCGACACCCCCGACACCTCCGACACCCCCGACACCCCCGACACTTCCGACACCCCCGACACCCCCGACACCTCCGACACTTCCGACACCCCCGACACTTCCGACACCCCCAACACCTCCGACACCCCCGACACTTCCGACACCCCCGACACTTCCGACACCCCCGACACTTCCGACACCCCCGACACCCCCGACACCTCCGACACTTCCGACACCTCCGACACCTCCGACACCCCCGACACCTCCGACACCCCCGACACCCCCGACACCCCCGACACTTCCGACACCTCCGACACTTCCGACACTTCCGACACCTCCGACACTTCCGACACCTCCGACACCTCCGACACCCCCGACACTTCCGACACCCCCGACACTTCCGACACCTCCGACACCCCCGACACCTCCGACACCCCCGACACTTCCGACACCCCCGACACCTCCGACACTTCCGACACCCCCGACACTTCCGACACTTCCGACACCCCCGACACCTCCGACACCCCGACACCTCCGACACCCCGACACCCCCGACACCTCCGACACTTCCGACACCTCCGACACTTCCGACACTTCGACACTCCGACACTTCCGACACCTCCGACACCTCCGACACCCCGACACTTCCGACACCCCCGACACTTCCGACACCTCCGACACCCCCGACACCTCCGACACCCCCGACACTTCCGACACCCCCGACACCTCCGACACTTCCGACACCCCCGACACTTCCGACACTTCCGACACCCCCGACACCTCCGACACCCCGACACCTCCGACACTTCCGACACCCCCGACACTTCCGACACCTCCGACACCCCCGACACCTCGACACTTCCGACACCCCCGACACCTCCGACACTTCCGACACCCCCGACACCCCCGACACTTCCGACACCCCCGACACCTCCGACACCCCCGACACCTCCGACACTTCCGACACCCCCGACACTTCCGACACCCCCGACACTCCCGACACTTCCGACACCCCCGACACTTCCGACACCCCGACACCTCCGACACCCCCGACACTTCCGACACCTCCGACACTTCCGACACTTCCGACACCCCCGACACTTCCGACACCCCCGACACCCCCGACACTTCCGACACCTCCGACACCCCCGACACTTCCGACACCTCCGACACCCCGACACCCCCGACACTTCCGACACCCCCGACACCTCCGACACCCCCGACACTTCCGACACCCCCGACACCTCCGACACTTCCGACACTTCCGACACCCCCGACACCCCCGACACCTCCGACACTTCCGACACCCCCGACACCTCCGACACCTCCGACACCCCCGACACCTCCGACACTTCCGACACCTCCGACACTTCCCGACACTTCCGACACCCCCGACACCTCCGACACTTCCGACACCCCCGACACCCCCGACACTTCCGACACCCCCGACACCCCCCGACACCCCCGACACTTCCGACACCCCCGACACCCCCGACACCTCCGACACTTCCGACACTTCCGACACCTCCTACACTTCCGACACCCCCGACACCTCCGACACCCCCGACACTTCCGACACCTCCGACACTTCCGACACCCCGACACTTCCGACACCCCCGACACCTCCGACACCCCCGACACCCCGACACTTCCGACACCCCCGACACCCCCGACACCCCCGACACCTCCGACACCTCCGACACTTCCGACACCCCCGACACTTCCGACACCCCCGACACCCCCGACACTTCCGACACCTCCGACACTTCCGACACCCCCGACACCCCCGACACTTCCGACACCCCCGACACTTCCGACACCCCCGACACTTCCGACACCCCCGACACTTCCGACACCCCCGACACTTCCGACACCCCCGACACCTCCGACACCCCCGACACCTCCGACAACCCCGACACCCCCGACACTTCCGACACCCCCGACACTTCCGACACCCCCGACACCCCGACACTTCCGACACCCCGACACCCCCGACACTTCCGACACCCCCGACACTTCCGACACCCCCGACACTTCCGACACTTCCGACACCTCCGACACTTCCGACACCCCCGACACTTCCGACACCCCCGACACCCCCGACACTTCCGACACCCCCGACACCCCCGACACTTCCGACACTTCCGACACCCCCGACACCCCGACACTTCCGACACCTCCGACACTTCCGACACCCCCGACACCTCCGACACTTACGACAATTCCGACACCCCCGACACTTCCGACCCCCCGACACCTCCGACACCCCCGACACTTCCGACAATTCCCGACACCCCCGACACTTCCGACACCCCCGACACCTCCGACACCCCCGACACCTCCGACACTTCCGACACCCCCGACACCTCCGACACCCCCGACACTTCCGACACCCCCGACACCTCCGACACTTCCGACACTTCCGACACCCCCGACACCTCCGACACCCCCGACACCCCCGACACTTCCGACACCCCCGACACCTCCGACACCCCCGACACTTCCGACACCCCCGACACCTCCGACACTTCCGACACTCCGACACCCCCGACACCCCGACACCTCCGACACTTCCGACACCCCGACACCTCCGACACCTCCGACACCCCCGACACCTCCGACACCCCCGACACCCCGACACCCCCGACACTTCCGACACTTCCGACACCCCCGACACTTCCGACACCTCCGACACCTCCGACACCCCCGACCACTTCCGACACTTCCGACACCCCGACACTCCGACACTTCCGACACCCCCGACACCTCCGACACTTCCGACACCCCCGACACCCCCGACACTTCCGACACCCCCGACACCCCCGACACTTCCGACACTTCCGACACCTCCGACACTTCCGACACTTCGACACCCCCGACACCTCCGACACTTCCGACACCCCCGACACCCCCGACACTTCCGACACCCCCGACACCCCCGACACCCCCGACACTTCCGACACCCCCGACACCCCGACACCTCCGACACTTCCGACACTTCCGACACCTCCGACACTTCCGACACCCCCGACACCCCGACACTTCCGACACCCCCGACACCTCCGACACCCCCGACACTTCCGACACCTCCGACACTTCCGACACCCCCGACACTTCCGACACCCCCGACACCTCCGACACCCCCGACACCCCGACACTTCCGACACCCCCGACACCTCCGACCACCCCCGACACCCCCGACACCTCCGACACCTCCGACACTTCCGACACCCCCGACACCTCCGACACTTCCGACACCCCCGACACTTCCGACACCCCCGACACCCCCGACACTTCCGACACCTCCGACACTTCCGACACCCCCGACACTTCCGACACCCCCGACACTTCCGACACCTCCGACACTTCCGACACCCCCGACACTTCCGACACCCCCGACACACTTCCGACACCCCCGACACTTCCGACACCCCCGACACTTCCGACACCCCCGACACCTCCGACACCCCCGACACCTCCGACACCTCCGACACCCCCGACACTTCCGACACCCCCGGACACTTCCGACACCCCCGACACTCCGACACCTCCGACACCCCCGACACTTCCGACACCCCCGACACTTCCGACACCTCCGACACCCCGACACTTCCGACACCTCCGACACCCCCGACACCTCCGACACCCCCGACACCTCCGACACCTCCGACACCCCCGACACTTCCGACACCCCCGACACTTCCGACACCCCCGACACTTCCGACACCTCCGACACCCCCGACACTTCCGACACCCCCGACACTTCCGACACCCCGACACCCCCGACACTTCCGACACCCCCGACACTTCCGACACCCCCGACACTTCCGACACTTCCGACACCCCCGACACTTCCGACACCCCCGACACCCCCGACACTTCCGACACCTTCCGACACCCCGACACCCCCGACACTTCCGACACTTCCGACACCCCGACACCCCGACACTTCCGACACCTCCGACACTTCCGACACCCCCGACACCTCCGACACTTCCGACAATTCCGACACCCCCGACACTTCCGACACCCCCGACACCTCCGACACCCCCGACACTTCCGACAATCCGACACCCCCGACACTTCCGACACCCCCGCACCTCCGACACCCCCGACACCTCCGACACTTCCGACACCCCGACACTCCGACACCCCGACACCTCCGACACCCCCGACACTTCCGACACTTCCGACACCTCCGACACCCCGACACTTCCGACACCCCCGACACCTCCGACCCTCCGACACCTCCGACACCCCCGACACCTCCGACACCTCCGACACCCCCGACACCTCCGACACTTCCGACACTTCCGACACCCCCGACACTTCCGACACCCCCGACACCTCCGACACCCCCGACACTTCCGACACCTCCGACACCTCCGACACTTCCGACACCCCCGACACTTCCGACACCCCGACACCTCCGACACCCTGACACTCCGACACCCCCGACACCCCCGACACTTCCGACACCTCCGACACCCCGACACTTCCGACACCCGACACTTCCGACACCTCCGACACCCCCCGACACTTATGACACCCCCGACACCCCCGACACTTCCGACACCTCCGACACTTCCGACACCTCCGACACTTCCCGACACTTCCGACACCCCGACACCCCGACACCCCCGACACTTCCGACACCCCCGACACCTCCGACACTTCCGACACTTCGACACCCCCGACACCCCCGACACCCCGACACCTCCGACACCCCCGACACCCCCGACACTTCCGACACTTCCGACACCCCCGACACTTCCGACACCCCGACACCTCCGACACTTCCGACACCCCCGACACCTCCGACACCCCACACTCCGACACCTCCGACACTTCCGACACCTCCGACACCTCCGACACTTCCGACACCCCCGACACTCCGACACCCCCGACACTCCGACACCCCCGACACTTCCGACACTTCCGACACCCCCGACACCTCCGACACCTCCGACACCCCGACACTTCCGACACTTCCGACACCCCCGACACTTCCGACACCCGACACTTCCGACACTTCCGACACCCCCGACACTTCCGACACCCCCGCACACCCCCGACACCTCCGACACCTCCCGACACCTTCCGACACTTCCGACACCTCCGACACTTCCGACACTCCGACACCCCCGACACCCCGACACCCCCGACACTTCCGACACCCCCGACACCTCCGACACCCCGACACCCCCTGACACCTCCGACACTTCCGACACCCCCGACACCTCCGACACTTCCGACACCCCCGACACTTCCGACACCCCCGACACTTCCGACACTTCCGACACTCCCGACACCCCGACACCCCGACACTTCCGACACCCCCGACACCCCCGACACCCCCGACACCTCCGACACCTCCGACACTTCCGACACCCCGACACCCCCGACACTTCCGACACTTCCGACACCCCCGACACTTCCGACACCTCCGACACCTCCGACACCCCCGACACTTCCGACACTCGACACCCCGACACTTCCGACACCCCCGACACCTCCCACACCTCCGACACTCCGACACTTCCGACACCCCCGACACCTCCGACACCCCGACACTCCGACACCTCCGACACCTCCGACACCCCCGACACTCCGACACTTCCGACACCCCCGACACTTCCGACACCCCGACACTTCCGACACCCCCGACACCCCCGACACCTCCGACACCCCCGACACCTCCGACACTTCCGACACCCCGACACTTCCGACACCCCGACACTTCCCGACACCTCCGACACTCCCGACACCTCCGACACCCCCGACACCTCCGACACTTCCCGACACTTCCGACACCCCCGACACTTCCGACACCCCCGACACTTCCGACACCTCCGACACCTCCGACACCCCCGACACTTCCGACACCCCCGACACCTCCGACACCTCCGACACCCCCGACACTTCCGACACCTCCGACACTTCGACACTCCGACACCCCCGACACCTCCGACACCCCCGACACCTCCGACACTTCCGACACTTCCGACACCCCCGACACCTCCCGACACTTCCGACACCTCCGACACTTCCCGACACCTCCGACACCCCCGACACTTCCGACACCCCCGACACTTCCGACACCCCCGACACCCCCGACACTTCCGACACTTCCGACACCCCCGACACTTCCGACACTTCCGACACCCCCGACACTTCCGACACCCCCGACACTTCCGACACTTCCGACACCCCCGACACCTCCGACACCCCCGACACCCCCGACACTTCCGACACCCCCGACACTCCGACACCCCCGACACTTCCGACACTTCCCGACACCCCCGACACCTCCGACACCCCCGACACCTCCGACACTTCCGACACTTCCGACACCCCCCGACACTTCCCGACACTTCCGACACTTCCGACACCTCCGACACCCCCGACACTTCCGACACTTCCGACACCCCCGACACTTCCGACACTTCCGACACCCCCGACACCTCACACCCCCGACACTTCCGACACTTCCGACACCCCCGACACCCCCGACACTTCCGACACCTCCGACACCTCCGACACCCCCGACACTTCCGACACCCCGACACCTTCCGGACACTTCCGACACCCCCGACACTCCGACACTTCCCGACACTTCCGACACTTCCGACACCCCGACACTTCCGACACTTCCGACACCCCCGACACTTCCGACACCCCCGACACCCCCGACACTTCCGACACTTCCGACACTTCCGACACTTCCGACACCTCCGACACCTTGACACCCCGACACTCCGACACTTCCGACACTTCCGACACTTCCGACACTTCCGACACTTCCGACACCTCCGACACTTCTGACCACCCCCGACACTTCCGACACTCCCGACACCCCCGACACTTCCGACACTTCCGACACCCCGACACTTCCGACATTCCGACACCCCCGACACTTCCGACACTTCCGACACCCCCGACACCTCCGACACCTCCGGACACCCCCGACACTTCCGACACCCCCGACACCCCCGACACTTCCGACACTTCCGACACCCCCGACACTTCCGACACCCCCGACACTTCCGACACTTCCGACACCCCCGACACCTCCGACACCCCCGACACTTCCGACACTTCCGACACCCCCGACACTTCCGACACTTCCGACACCCCCGACACCTCCGACACCCCCGACACTTCCGACACTTCCGACACCCCCGACACCTCCGACACCCCCGACACTTCCGACACTTCGACACCCGACACTTCCGACACCCCCGACACCCCGACACTTCCCCGACACCTTCCGACACTTCCGACACCCCCGACACCCCCGACAATTTCCGACACTTCCGACACCCCCGACACTTCCGACACCCCGACACTTCCGACACTTCCGACACCCCCGACACCTCCGACACCCCCGACACCCCCCGGACACTTCCGACACTTCCGACACCCCCGACACTTCCGACACTTCCGACACCCCCGACACCTCCGACACCCCCGACACTTCCGACACTCCCGACACCCCCGACACTTCCGACACTTCCGACACCCCGACACCTCCGACACCCCCGACACTTCCGACACTTCCGGACACCCCCGACACCTCCGACACCCCCGACACTTCCGACACTTCCGACACCCCCGACACTTCCGACCACCCCCGACACTTCCGACACTTCCGACACTTCCGACACCCCCGACACTTCCGACACTTCCGACACCCCCGACACTTCCGACACTTCCGACACCTCCGACACTTCTGACACCCCCGACACTTCCGACACTTCCGACACCCCCGACACTTCCGACACTTCCGACACCCCCGACACTTCCGACACCCCCGACACCTCCGACACCTCTGACACCCCCGACACTTCCGACACTTCCGACACCCCCGACACCTCCGACACCTCTGACACCCCCGACACTTCCGACACTTCCGACACTTCCGACACCCCCGACACTTCCGACACTTCCGACACCCCCGACACTTCCGACACTTCCGACACCTCCGACACTTCTGACACCCCCGACACTTCCGACACTTCCGACACCCCCGACACTTCCGACACTTCCGACACCCCCGACACTTCCGACACCCCCGACACCTCCGACACCTCTGACACCCCCGACACTTCCGACACTTCCGACACCCCCGACACCTCCGACACCTCTGACACCCCCGACACTTCCGACACTTCCGACACTTCCGACACCCCCGACACTTCCGACACTTCCGACACCCCCGACACCTCCGACACCTCTGACACCCCCGACACTTCCGACACTTCCGACACTTCCGACACCCCCGACACTTCCGACACTTCCGACACCCCCGACACTTCCGACACCCCCGACACTTCCGACACTTCCGACACCCCCGACACTTCCGACACTTCCGACACCCCCGACACTTCCGACACTTCCGACACCCCCGACACTTCCGACACTTCCGACACCCCCGACACCTCCGACACCTCTGACACCCCCGACACTTCCGACACCCCCGACACCTCCGACACTTCCGACACCCCCGACACCTCCGACACTTCCGACACCCCCGACACTTCCGACACTTCCGACACCTCTGACACCTCCGACACCCCCGACACTTCCGACACCCCCGACACTTCCGACACCCCCGACACTTCCGACCACCCGCACATCCGACACTTCCACACCCCCGACACTTCCGACACCCCCGACACTTCCGACACTTCCGACACCCACGACACTTCCGACACCTCCGACACTTCCGACACCCCCGACACCCCCGACACTTCCGACACCTCCGACACTTCCGACACCCCCGACACTTCCGACACCCCCGACACTTCCGACACCTCCGACACCTCCGACACCCCCGACACTTCCGACACCCCCGACACTTCCGACACCCCCGACACTTCCGACACCTCCGACACCTCCGACACCCCCGACACCTCCGACACCCCCGACACCCCAGACACCTCCGACACCCCCGACACTTCCGACACCCCCGACACTTCCGACACTTCCGACACCCCCGACACTTCCCACACCCCCGACACTTCCGACACCCCCGACACCCCCGACACTTCCGACACCTCCGACACTTCCGACACCCCCGACACTTCCGACACCCCCGACACTTCCGACACCTCCGACACCTCCGACACCCCCGACACTTCCGACACCCCCGACACTTCCGACACCCCCGACACTTCCGACACCTCCGACACCTCCGACACCCCCGACACCTCCGACACCCCCGACACCCCCGACACTCCGACACCCCCGACACTTCCGACACTCCCGACACTTCCGACACCCCCGACACTTCCGACACCTCCGACACTTCCGACACCCCCGACACTTCCGACACTTCCGACACCCCCGACACCCCCGACACTTCCGACACCTCCGACACCCCCGACACCCCCGACACTTCCGACACCCCCGACACTTCCCACACCCCCGACACTTCCGACACCCCCGACACTTCCGACACCCCCGACACTTCCCACACCCCCGACACTTCCGACACCCCCGACACTTCCGACACCTCCGACACCCCCGACACTTCCGACACCTCCGACACCCCGACACCTCCGACACTTCCGACACCTCCGACACTTCCGACACCCCGACACCCCCGACACCCCCGACACCTCCGACACTTCCGACACTTCCGACACTTCCGACACCTCCGACACCCCCGACACCCCCCGACCTCCGCACCCCCGACACCCCCGACACCCCCGACACTTCCGACACCCCCGACACTTCCGACACCCCGACACCTCCGACACTTCCGACACCTCCCGACACTTCCGACACCTCCGACACCTCCGACACCCCCGACACTTCCGACACCCCCGACACCCCCGACACCCCCGACACCTCCGACACTTCCGACACCTCCGACACTTCCGACACCTCCGACACCTCCGACACCCCCGACACTTCCGACACCTCCGACACCCCCGACACCTCCGACACTTCCGACACCTCCGACACTTCGACACTCGACACCCCCGACACTTCCCCCGACACTTTCGACACCTCCGACACTTCCGACACCTCCGACACTTCCGACACCTCCGACACCTCCGACACCCCCGACACCCCCGACACTTCCGACACCTCCGACACCTCCGACACCCCCGACACTTCCGACACCCCCGACACTTCCGACACTTCCGACACCCCCGACACCTCCGACACCCCCGACACCTCCGACACCCCCGACACCCCCCGACACTTCCGACACCTCCGACACCTCCGACACCCCCGACACTTCCGACACCCCCCGACACTTCCGACACCCCCGACACCTCCGACACCCCCGACACTTCCGACACCCCCGACACCCCGACACCCCCGACACTTCCGACACCCCCGACACTTCCGACACCACCGACACCTCCGACACCCCCGACACTTCCGACACCCCCGACACTTCCGACACCCCCGACACTTCCGACACCCCCGACACTTCCGACACCCCCGACACTCCCGACACCCCCGTCACTTCCGACACCCCCGACACCCCCGACACTTCCGACACCCCCGACACTTCCGACACCCCCGACACTTCCGACACCCCCGACACCTCCGACACTTCCGACACCCCCGACACTTCCGACACTTCCGACACCTCCGACACCCCCGACACTTCCGACACCCCCGACACCCCCGACACCTCCGACACCTCCGACACTTCCGACACCCCCGACACTTCCGACACCTCCGACACCCCCGACACTTCCGACACCCCCGACACCTCCGACACCTCCGACACTTCCGACACCCCCGACACTTCCGACACCTCCGACACCCCCGACACTTCCGACACCCCCGACACTTCCGACACCCCCGACACTTCCGACACTTCCGACACCCCCGACACTTACGACACCCCCGACACCCCCGACACTTCCGACACCCCCGACACCTCCGACACTTCCGACACCTCCGACACCTCCGACACCTCCCCCGACACTTCCGACACCCCCGACACCCCCGACACTTCCGACACCCCCGACACTTCCGACACTTCCGACACCTCCGACACCCCCGACACCCCGACACTTCCGACACCCCCGACACTTCCGACACCCCCGACACCCCCGACACTTCCGACACCCCCGACACCCCCGACACTTCCGACACCCCCGACACTTCCGACACCCCCGACACTTCCGACACCCCCGACACCCCCGACACTTCCGACACCCCCGACACTTCCGACACCTTCCGACACTTCCGACACCCCCGACACCCCCGACACTTCCGACACCTCCGACACTTCCGACACCCCCGACACTTCCGACACCCCCGACACTTCCGACACCCCCGACACTTCCGACACCCCCGACACTTCCGACACCCCCGACACTCCCGACACCCCCGACACTTCCGACACCCCCGACACTTCCGACACCCCCGACACCTCCGACACCCCCGACACTTCCGACACCCCCGACACCCCCCGACACTTCCGACACCTCCGACACCCCGACCACTCCGACACTTCCGACACCCCCGACACTTCCGACACCTCCGACACCTCCGACACCCCCGACACCTCCGACACCCCCGACACTTCCGACACCCCGACATTCCGACACTTCCGACACCTCCCACCGACACTCCCCCCGACACCTCCGACACTTCGACTTCCGACACCCCCGACACTTCCGACACTCGACCCCCCGACACTTCCTTCCGACACTTCCGACACCCCCGACACCTCCGACACCTCCGACACTTCCGACACCCCCGACACTTCCGACACCTCCGACACTTCCGACACCCCCGACACCTCCGACACTTCCGACACCCCCGACACTTATACACCCCCGACACCTCCGACACTCCCGACCACCCCCGACACTTCCGACACCCCCGACACTTCCGACACCCCCGACACTCCGACACCCCCGACACCTCCGACACCTCCGACACCCCCGACCCCCGACACCTCCGACACTTCCGACACTCCCGACACTTCCGACACCCCCGACACTTCCGACACCTCCGACACCTCCCGACACCCCGACACCTCCGACACCCGACACTTCCGACACCTCCGACACCCCCCGACACCTCCGACACCTCCGACACTCCGACACCCCCGACACCTCCGACACTTCCGACACCTCCGACACTTCCGACACCCCGACACTTCCGACACCTCCGACACCTTCCGACACCCCGACCACCCGCCGACACTTCCGACACCTCCGACACTTCCGACACCTCCGACACCTTCCGACACCCCCGACACTTCCGACACCCCCGACACCTCCGACACCGACTCCGCACCCGACACTTCCCGACACCTCCGACACCTTCCGACACCTCCGACACTTCCGACACCTCCGACACACAACTCCGACACCCCCGACACTTCCGACACCTCCGACACCTCCGACACCCCCGACACTTCCGACACCTCCGACACCTCCGACACCCGACACCCGACACCTCCGACACTTCCGACACCTCCGACACCCCCGACACCTCCGACACTTCCGACACCCCCGACACCCCCGACACCTCCCGACACCCTCCGACACTTCCACACCCCGCCCCGACACTTCCGACACCCCCGACACTTCCGACACCCCCGACACTCCACTCCCACACCCCCGACACTTCCGACACCCCCGACACTTCCGACACCTCCGACACCCCCGACACCTCCGACACTTCCGACACCTCCGACACTTCCGACACCCCCGACACCCCCGACACCCCCGACACCTCCGACACTTCCACACCCCCGACACTTCCGACACCCCCGACACTTCCGACACCTCCGACACCCCCGACACCTCCGACACTTCCGACACCTCCGACACTTCCGACACCCCCGACACCCCCGACACCCCCGACACCTCCGACACTTCCGACACTTCCGACACCTCCGACACCCCCGACACTTCCGACACCCCCGACACTTCCGACACC